>CM055128.1:331000061-331427036 GCA_029206835.1 Rana muscosa
CAGTATATATATATATATAGTGTCATACCTCCAGTATACACTCCTCCAGTATATATATATATATAGTGTCATACCTCCTGTATACACTCCTCCAGTATATATATATATAGTGTCATTCCTCCTGTATACACTCCTCCAGTATATATATATATATATAGTGTCATACCTCCTGTATACACTCCTCCAGTATATATATATATATATAGTGTCATACCTCCTGTATACACTCCTCCAGTATATATATATATATATATATATATAGTGTCATTCCTCCAGTATACACTCCTCCAGTGGTATATATATATAGTGTCATACCTCCTGTATACACTCCTCCAGTATATATATATATATATAGTGTCATACCCTCCAGTATACACTCCTCCAGTATATATATATATATATAGTGTCATACCTCCTGTATACACTCCTCCAGTATATATATATATAGTGTCATTCCTCCTGTATACACTCCTCCAGTATATATATATATAGTGTCATTCCTCCTGTATACACTCCTCCAGTATATATATATATATATAGTGTCATACCTCCTGTATACACTCCTCCAGTATATATATATATATATAGTGTCATACCTCCAGTATACACTCCTCCAGTATATATATATATAGTGTCATACCTCCTGTATACACTCCTCCAGTATATATATATATAGTGTCATTCCTCCTGTATACACTCCTCCAGTATATATATATATATAGTGTCATTCCTCCTGTATACACTCCTCCAGTATATATATATATAGTGTCATACCTCCTGTATACACTCCTCCAGTATATATATATATATATATATAGTGTCATTCCTCCAGTATACACTCCTCCAGTGTATATATATATAGTGTCATACCTCCTGTATACACTCCTCCAGTATATATATATATATATAGTGTCATACCTCCTGTATACACTCCTCCAGTATATATATATATATATAGTGTCATACCTCCTGTATACACTCCTCCAGTATATATATATATATATATAGTGTCATTCCTCCTGTATACACTCCTCCAGTATATATATATATAGTGTCATTCCTCCTGTATACACTCCTCCAGTATATATATATATATATATAGTGTCATACCTCCTGTAATCACTCCTCCAGTATATATATATATATATAGTGTCATTCCTCCTGTATACACTCCTCCAGTATATATATATATATAGTGTCATTCCTCCTGTATACACTCCTCCAGTATATATATATATATAGTGTCATTCCTCCTGTATACACTCCTCCAGTATATATATATAGTGTCATTCCTCCAGTATACACTCCTCCAGTATATATATATATATATAGTGTCATTCCTCCTGTATACACTCCTCCAGTATATATATATATATATATAGTGTCATACCTCCTGTATACACTCCTCCAGTATATATATATATAGTGTCATTCCTCCAGTATACACTCCTCCAGTATATATATATATAGTGTCATTCCTCCTGTATACACTCCTCCAGTATATATATATATATATATAGTGTCATACCTCCAGTATACACTCCTCCAGTATATATATATATATATAGTGTCATACCTCCTGTATACACTCCTCCAGTATATATATATATATAGTGTCATTCCTCCTGTATACACTCCTCCAGTATATATATATATATATATATATATATAGTGTCATTCCTCCTGTATACACTCCTCCAGTATATATATATATATATAGTGTCATACCTCCTGTATACACTCCTCCAGTATATATATATATAGTGTCATTCCTCCTGTATACACTCCTCCAGTATATATATATATATATAGTGTCATACCTCCTGTATACACTCCTCCAGTATATATATATATATATAGTGTCATACCTCCTGTATACACTCCTCCAGTATATATATATATATATATATAATATATAATATAGTGTCATTCCTCCAGTATACACTCCTCCAGTGTATATATATATAGTGTCATACCTCCTGTATACACTCCTCCAGTATATATATATATATATAGTGTCATACCTCCAGTATACACTCCTCCAGTATATATATATATATAGTGTCATACCTCCTGTATACACTCCTCCAGTATATATATATATAGTGTCATTCCTCCTGTATACACTCCTCCAGTATATATATATATATATAGTGTCATACCTCCTGTATACACTCCTCCAGTATATATATATATATATAGTGTCATACCTCCTGTATACACTCCTCCAGTATATATATATATATATATAGTGTCATACCTCCAGTATACACTCCTCCAGTATATATATATATATAGTGTCATACCTCCTGTATACACTCCTCCAGTATATATATATATATAGTGTCATTCCTCCTGTATACACTCCTCCAGTATATATATATATATATAGTGTCATACCTCCTGTATACACTCCTCCAGTATATATATATATATATATAGTGTCATACCTCCAGTATACACTCCTCCAGTATATATATATATATAGTGTCATACCTCCTGTATACACTCCTCCAGTATATATATATATAGTGTCATTCCTCCTGTATACACTCCTCCAGTATATATATATATATATATAGTGTCATACCTCCTGTATACACTCCTCCAGTATATATATATATATATAGTGTCATTCCTCCTGTATACACTCCTCCAGTATATATATATATATATAGTGTCATTCCTCCTGTATACACTCCTCCAGTATATAATATATATATATAGTGTCATACCTCCTGTATACACTCCTCCAGTATATATATATATATATAGTGTCATACCTCCAGTATACACTCCTCCAGTATATATATATATATAGTGTCATACCTCCTGTATACACTCCTCCAGTATATATATATATAGTGTCATTCCTCCTGTATACACTCCTCCAGTATATATATATATATATAGTGTCATACCTCCAGTATACACTCCTCCAGTATATATATATATATAGTGTCATACCTCCTGTATACACTCCTCCAGTATATATATATATAGTGTCATTCCTCCTGTATACACTCCTCCAGTATATATATATATATATAGTGTCATTCCTCCTGTATACACTCCTCCAGTATATATATATATATATAGTGTCATACCTCCTGTATACACTCCTCCAGTATATATATATATATATATAGTGTCATACCTCCTGTATACACTCCTCCAGTATATATATATATATATATAGTGTCATACCTCCTGTATACACTCCTCCAGTATATATATATATATATAGTGTCATTCCTCCTGTATACACTCCTCCAGTATATATATATATATATAGTGTCATACCTCCTGTATACACTCCTCCAGTATATATATAGTGTCATACCTCCAGTATACACTCCTCAGTAATATTATAGTGCATACCTCCAGTATACACTCCTCCCAGTCATTCCTCCTGTATACACTCCTCCAGTATATATATATATAATATAGTGTCATTCCTCCTGTATACACTCCTCCAGTATATATATATATATATAGTGTCATTCCTCCTGTATACACTCCTCCAGTATATATATATATATAGTGTCATTCCTCCTGTATACACTCCTCCAGTATATATATAGTGTCATTCCTCCAGTATACACTCCTCCAGTATATAATATATATATATAGTGTCCCTGTCTCCGCCTGTATCCAGTCTCTGTATCCCCTCCCCCATGTGGTCAGTATGGGGCCCCTATGGCGGCGCGGTGGCCTAGTGTAAGGCGTCGGTCTCGTAAACCGAAGATCGCGGGTTCGATCCCCGTCCGTGCCTGGTTGGATGGGTGATGTTTTTATAATGCATGGGGAGGGGGCGGGGAACCGGTCCCGGGCGGGGCGATCTCCCCGCACACATCTCACACCTTTTCCGTACACCGATCGGCCGCCTCTCCTGTCGGTGGAAGGATCGCACACATTCAGATCGGAGCGGTGCCGCTCCCTGTGCGGCCAGCAGAGGGCGCCCCTCCCCCGCGCCCCCAATCCAGCGGTGCGAACAGAGGAGGGGGGAGCGCGGGGCCCCTCCCCCCATGTGTCACCCCACACGTGCAGAAGAGCCCGACCCCCCCCCCAGCACCCGCCCGCAGACACAGGGGCCCCCAGCCCGCAGACACAGGGGCCCCCCACTGGACACACAGGGGCCCCCTGTCATGGAAGGGGACAAGATACAGGTAGGCAGTAGAGGGGTAACTTTTCTTACTAAGTTCTTGTTACATTGTATGTGAGATGGGGGAGGGGGGTGTGTCACTATGAAGGGGGTGACTATTGGAATACATTGGACACTTTCCCTTTAATTGCCCGGCCAGGAATTAACCATCGCCTGTCCTTCCTAAGTGATGGGGGGAGGGGGGGCATTATATAATATTCTGTATATGTTACATTGTATCTCAGATTGGGGGAAGGGGCAGGGGCAGCCATAGGTGACATTATAATATAAATGTTACATTGTAGAGTCAGGATGAAGGGTGTGTCATTATAAAGGGGGGGGGGACGTTATAATATTCTATATATGTTACATTGTATCTTAGATAGAGGAAGAGTGGGGACGGCAATGACTCATAAAGGGGGTGACATGGACTGTAGCGGGGACACCCCGGGGGGGGGGGGACTATTGGAATACATTTAGTGGACACTTTCCCTTTAATTGCCCGGCCAGGAATTAACCATCGCCTGCCCTTCCTAAGTGATTGGAGGGGGGGGGGGGTCATTTTAATGAGGGGTTGCTGACTGAGAAGGAAGACGTCTCCGGTGATATATATACAGTATATACGAGGAGCAGCCCATGTCTGCAGAGTCTCCGATCTTCGCTCTGGAGAGATCCTGGGGGGAGGGGGGCAGATTTTATGAAAGAAGATATAATCAGCCCCCATGAAAGTTTTTCCTGGTCGGTTCCTTTAAAAGTTGTGGGACAAAAGAGAAGCTGGGAGCAGCAGAGCTCCTCCTGGACAGGTTGGGCGGGACGGTAGGTGGGTGTCAGAGCCGGAGAGGATCGGGGGGACGGTAGGTGGGTGTCAGAGCTGGAGAGGATCGGGGGGGACGGTAGGTGGGTGTCAGAGCCGGAGAGGATCGGGGGGGACGGTAGGTGGGTGTCAGAGCCGGAGAGGATTGGGGGGACGGTAGGTGGGTGTCAGAGCCGGAGAGGATCGGGGGGACGGTAGGTGGGTGTCAGAGCCGGAGAGGATCGGGGCGGACGGTAGGTGGGTGTCAGAGCCGGAGAGGATCGGGGGGACGGTAGGTGGGTGTCAGAGCCGGAGAGGATCGGGGGGACGGTAGGTGGGTGTCAGAGCCGGAGAGGATCGGGGGGACGGTAGGTGGGTGTCAGAGCTGGAGAGGATCGGGGGGACGGTAGGTGGGTGTCAGAGCTGGAGAGGATCGGGGGGACGGTAGGTGGGTGTCAGAGCCGGAGAGGATCGGGGGGACGGTAGGTGGGTGTCAGAGCCGGAGAGGATCGGGGGACGGTAGGTGGGTGTCAGAGCCGGAGAGGATCGGGGGGACGGTAGGTGGGTGTCAGAGCTGGAGAGGATCGGGGGGACGGTAGGTGGGTGTCAGAGCCGGAGAGGATCGGGGGGACGGTAGGTGGGTGTCAGAGCCGGAGAGGATCGGGGGGACGGTAGGTGGGTGTCAGAGCCAGAGAGGATCGGGGGGACGGTAGGTGGGTGTCAGAGCCGGAGAGGATCGGGGGGACGGTAGGTGGGTGTCAGAGCCGGAGAGGATCGGGGGGACGGTAGGTGGGTGTCAGAGCCGGAGAGGATCGGGGGGACGGTAGGTGGGTGTCAGAGCCGGAGAGGATCGGGGGGGGACGGTAGGTGGGTGTCAGAGCCGGAGAGGATCGGGGGGACGGTAGGTGGGTGTCAGAGCCGGAGAGGATCGGGGGGACGGTAGGTGGGTGTCAGAGCCGGAGAGGATCGGGGGGACGGTAGGTGGGTGTCAGAGCCGGAGAGGATCGGGGCGGACGGTAGGTGGGTGTCAGAGCCGGAGAGGATCGGGGGGACGGTAGGTGGGTGTCAGAGCCGGAGAGGATCGGGGGGACGGTAGGTGGGTGTCAGAGCCGGAGAGGATCGGGGGGACGGTAGGTGGGTGTCAGAGTCGGAGAGGATCGGGGGGGACGGTAGGTGGGTGTCAGAGCCGGAGAGGATCGGGGGGGACGGTAGGTGGGTGTCAGAGTCGGAGAGGATCGGGGGGACGGTAGGTGGGTGTCAGAGCCGGAGAGGATCGGGGGGGACGGTAGGTGGGTGTCAGAGCCGGAGAGGATCGGGGGGACGGTAGGTGGGTGTCAGAGCCGGAGAGGATCGGGGGGACGGTAGGTGGGTGTCAGAGCCGGAGAGGATCGGGGGGACGGTAGGTGGGTGTCAGAGCCGGAGAGGATCGGGGGGGACGGTAGGTGGGTGTCAGAGCCGGAGAGGATCGGGGGGACGGTAGGTGGGTGTCAGAGCCGGAGAGGATCGGGGGGACGGTAGGTGGGTGTCAGAGCCGGAGAGGATCGGGGGGACGGTAGGTGGGTGTCAGAGCCGGAGAGGATCGGGGCGGACGGTAGGTGGGTGTCAGAGCCGGAGAGGATCGGGGGGACGGTAGGTGGGTGTCAGAGCCGGAGAGGATCGGGGGGACGGTAGGTGGGTGTCAGAGCCGGAGAGGATCGGGGGGACGGTAGGTGGGTGTCAGAGCCGGAGAGGATCGGGGGGACGGTAGGTGGGTGTCAGAGCCGGAGAGGATCGGGGGGACGGTAGGTGGGTGTCAGAGCCGGAGAGGATCGGGGGGACGGTAGGTGGGTGTCAGAGCCGGAGAGGATCGGGGGGACGGTAGGTGGGTGTCAGAGTCGGAGAGGATCGGGGGGACGGTAGGTGGGTGTCAGAGCCGGAGAGGATCGGGGGGACGGTAGGTGGGTGTCAGAGCCGGAGAGGATCGGGGGGGACGGTAGGTGGGTGTCAGAGTCGGAGAGGATCGGGGGGACGGTAGGTGGGTGTCAGAGCCGGAGAGGATCGGGGGGACGGTAGGTGGGTGTCAGAGCCGGAGAGGATCGGGGGGACGGTAGGTGGGTGTCAGAGCCGGAGAGGATCGGGGGGACGGTAGGTGGGTGTCAGAGCCGGAGAGGATCGGGGGGACGGTAGGTGGGTGTCAGAGCCGGAGAGGATCGGGGGGACGGTAGGTGGGTGTCAGAGCCGGAGAGGATCGGGGGGACGGTAGGTGGGTGTCAGAGCCGGAGAGGATCGGGGGGACGGTAGGTGGGTGTCAGAGCCGGAGAGGATCGGGGGGACGGTAGGTGGGTGTCAGAGCCGGAGAGGATCGGGGGGACGGTAGGTGGGTGTCAGAGCCGGAGAGGATCGGGGGGACGGTAGGTGGGTGTCAGAGCCGGAGAGGATCGGGGGGACGGTAGGTGGGTGTCAGAGCAGGAGAGGATCGGGGGGACGGTAGGTGGGTGTCAGAGCCGGAGAGGATCGGGGGGACGGTAGGTGGGTGTCAGAGCCGGAGAGGATCGGGGGGACGGTAGGTGGGTGTCAGAGCCGGAGAGGATCGGGGGGACGGTAGGTGGGTGTCAGAGCCGGAGAGGATCGGGGGGACGGTAGGTGGGTGTCAGAGCCGGAGAGGATCGGGGGGACGGTAGGTGGGTGTCAGAGCCGGAGAGGATCGGGGGGACGGTAGGTGGGTGTCAGAGCCGGAGAGGATCGGGGGGACGGTAGGTGGGTGTCAGAGCCGGAGAGGATCGGGGGGACGGTAGGTGGGTGTCAGAGCCGGAGAGGATCGGGGGGACGGTAGGTGGGTGTCAGAGCCGGAGAGGATCGGGGGGACGGTAGGTGGGTGTCAGAGCCGGAGAGGATCGGGGGGGACGGTAGGTGGGTGTCAGAGCCGGAGAGGATCGGGGGGACGGTAGGTGGGTGTCAGAGCCGGAGAGGATCGGGGGGACGGTAGGTGGGTGTCAGAGCCGGAGAGGATCGGGGGGACGGTAGGTGGGTGTCAGAGCCGGAGAGGATCGGGGGGACGGTAGGTGGGTGTCAGAGCCGGAGAGGATCGGGGGGACGGTAGGTGGGTGTCAGAGCCGGAGAGGATCGGGGGGACGGTAGGTGGGTGTCAGAGCCGGAGAGGATCGGGGGGACGGTAGGTGGGTGTCAGAGCCGGAGAGGATCGGGGGGACGGTAGGTGGGTGTCAGAGTCGGAGAGGATCGGGGGGGACGGTAGGTGGGTGTCAGAGCCGGAGAGGATCGGGGGGACGGTAGGTGGGTGTCAGAGCCGGAGAGGATCGGGGGGACGGTAGGTGGGTGTCAGAGCTGGAGAGGATCGGGGGGACGGTAGGTGGGTGTCAGAGCCGGAGAGGATCGGGGGAGGAAGACGTCAGAAAAGTAATAAAAGACGTTCGTTTCCCCAGATCTGGAGATTAACCCCTCGTGTCTCCTCCAGTCTGCGCCCAACGCAGAGGATCGCAGAGGAACGCAGAGGATCGCAGGATGCCACAGGTCAGTCACATCGCTCATTGGTGCAGAATTTCTTTTCCTAGTGGTGGCCCCGGTGATAGACGGGGGTTTGGCCCCGGGTCTTTGCGGGCGAGGTGAGTGCTACCTTCAACTGGCCTACAAAGTCCCAGTGTCCGGCCCCCCCGATCAGCAGCTGCTGGTCCCCGAGGATCTGGTGTCCGGAGTGCCGAAGGTCCGTTCTCCACGTGTAATGTACAGAAATAATAGGAATATGTTGTTCTGGGGGGGGGTATAATATATAGAAATAATAGGAATATGTTGTTGGGGGGGGGGGGGGTATAATATATAGAAATAATAGGAATATGTTGTTCTGGGGGGGGGTATAATATATAGAAATAATAGGAATATGTTGTTGGGGGGGGGGGAGGGGTATAATATATAGAAATAATAGGAATATGTTGTTGGGGGGGGGGGGGTATAATATATAGAAATAATAGGAATCTGTTGTTCTGGGGGGGGGTATAATATATAGAAATAATAGGAATCTGTTGTTCTGGGGGGGGGGGTATAATATATAGAAATAATAGGAATCTGTTGTTCTGGGGGGGGGGTATAATATATAGAAATAATAGGAATATGTTGTTGGGGGGGGGTGTAATATATAGAAATAATAGGAATATGTTGTTGGGGGGGGTATAATATATAGAAATAATAGGAATCTGTTGTTCTGGGGGGGGGTATAGTATATAGAAATAATAGGAATATGTTGTTGGGGGGGTATAATATATAGAAATAATAGGAATATGTTGTTGGGGGGGGGGGGGGTATAATATATAGAAATAATAGGAATCTGTTGTTGGGGGGGGTATAATATATAGAAATAATAGGAATCTGTTGTTCTGGGGGGGGGTATAGTATATAGAAATAATAGGAATATGTTGTTGGGGGGGGGGTATAATATATAGAAATAATAGGAATATGTTGTTGGGGGGGGGTATAATATATAGAAATAATAGGAATCTGTTGTTCTGGGGGGGGGGGTATAGTATATAGAAATAATAGGAATATGTTGTTGGGGGGGGGGTATAATATATAGAAATAATAGGAATATGTTGTTCTGGGGGGGGGTATAATATATAGAAATAATAGGAATATGTTGTTCTGGGGGGGGGGTATAATATATAGAAATAATAGGAATATGTTGTTGGGGGGGGGGTATAATATATAGAAATAATAGGAATATGTTGTTGGGGGGGGGGTATAGTATATAGAAATAATAGGAATATGTTGTTCTGGGGGGGGGGTATAATATATAGAAATAATAGGAATATGTTGTTCTGGGGGGGGTATAATATATAGAAATAATAGGAATATGTTGTTGGGGGGGTATAATATATAGAAATAATAGGAATATGTTGTTGGGGGGGGGGTATAATATATAGAAATAATAGGAATATGTTGTTCTGGGGGGGGGGGGGGTATAATATATAGAAATAATAGGAATATGTTGTTCTGGGGGGGGGGGTATAATATATAGAAATAATAGGAATATGTTGTTGGGGGGGGGTATAATATATAGAAATAATAGGAATATGTTGTTCTGGGGGGGGTATAATATATAGAAATAATAGGAATATGTTGTTCTGGGGGGGTATAATATATAGAAATAATAGGAATATGTTGTTCTGGGGGGGGGTATAATATATAGAAATAATAGGAATATGTTGTTCTGGGGGGGGGGTATAATATATAGAAATAATAGGAATATGTTGTTGGGGGGGGGTATAATATATAGAAATAATAGGAATATGTTGTTGGGGGGGGTATAATATATAGAAATAATAGGAATGTTGTTGGGGGGGGGGGTATAATATATAGAAATAATAGGAATATGTTGTTGGGGGGGTATAATATATAGAAATAATAGGAATATGTTGTTGGGGGGGGGTATAATATATAGAAATAATAGGAATATGTTGTTGGGGGGGGGTATAATATATAGAAATAATAGGAATATGTTGTTCTGGGGGGGGGGTATAATATATAGAAATAATAGGAATATGTTGTTCTGGGGGGGGGGTATAATATATAGAAATAATAGGAATATGTTGTTCTGGGGGGGGGGGTATAATATATAGAAATAATAGGAATGTTGTTGGGGGGGGTATAATATATAGAAATAATAGGAATATGTTGTTGGGGGGGGGGGTATAATATATAGAAATAATAGGAATATGTTGTTGGGGGGGGGTATAATATATAGAAATAATAGGAATATGTTGTTGGGGGGGGGTATAATATATAGAAATAATAGGAATCTGTTGTTCTGGGGGGGGGGGGGGGTATAGTATATAGAAATAATAGGAATATGTTGTTGGGGGGGGGGTATAATATATAGAAATAATAGGAATATGTTGTTGGGGGGGGGTATAATATATAGAAATAATAGGAATATGTTGTTGGGGGGGGGGGGTATAATATATAGAAATAATAGGAATCTGTTGTTCTGGGGGGGGTATAGTATATAGAAATAATAGGAATATGTTGTTGGGGGGGGGTATAATATATAGAAATAATAGGAATATGTTGTTGGGGGGGGGGTATAATATATAGAAATAATAGGAATATGTTGTTGGGGGGGGGGTATAATATATAGAAATAATAGGAATGTTGTTGGGGGGGGGGGGGTATAATATATAGAAATAATAGGAATATGTTGTTCTGGGGGGGGGGGTATAATATATAGAAATAATAGGAATATGTTGTTGGGGGGGGGGTGTAATATATAGAAATAATAGGAATATGTTGTTGGGGGGGGGGGTATAATATATAGAAATAATAGGAATATGTTGTTCTGGGGGGGGTATAATATATAGAAATAATAGGAATATGTTGTTGGGGGGGGGGGTATAATATATAGAAATAATAGGAATATGTTGTTGGGGGGGGGGTATAATATATAGAAATAATAGGAATATGTTGTTGGGGGGGGATATAATATATAGAAATAATAGGAATATGTTGTTGGGGGGGGGGTATAGTATATAGAAATAATAGGAATATGTTGTTCTGGGGGGGGTATAATATATAAAAATAATAGGAATATGTTGTTCTGGGGGGGGTATAATATATAGAAATAATAGGAATATGTTGTTCTGGGGGGGGTATAATATATAGAAATAATAGGAATATGTTGTTGGGGGGGGGTATAATATATAGAAATAATAGGAATATGTTGTTCTGGGGGGGGTATAATATATAGAAATAATAGGAATATGTTGTTCTGGGGGGGGGGGGGTATAATATATAGAAATAATAGGAATATGTTGTTCTGGGGGGGGGTATAATATATAGAAATAATAGGAATATGTTGTTCTGGGGGGGGGTATAATATATAGAAATAATAGGAATATGTTGTTCTGGGGGGGGGGTATAATATATAGAAATAATAGGAATATGTTGTTCTGGGGGGGGGTATAATATATAGAAATAATAGGAATATGTTGTTGGGGGGGGGGGGGTATAATATATAGAAATAATAGGAATATGTTGTTCTGGGGGGGGGGGTATAATATATAGAAATAATAGGAATATGTTGTTGGGGGGGGGGGGTATAATATATAGAAATAATAGGAATATGTTGTTCTGGGGGGGGGGTATAATATATAGAAATAATAGGAATATGTTGTTGGGGGGGGGGGGGGTATAATATATAGAAATAATAGGAATATGTTGTTGGGGGGGGGGTATAATATATAGAAATAATAGGAATATGTTGTTGGGGGGGGGGGGTATAATATATAGAAATAATAGGAATATGTTGTTGGGGGGGGGGTATAATATATAGAAATAATAGGAATATGTTGTTGGGGGGGGGGGGGTATAATATATAGAAATAATAGGAATATGTTGTTGGGGGGGGGGGTATAATATATAGAAATAATAGGAATATGTTGTTGGGGGGGGGGGGGTATAATATATAGAAATAATAGGAATATGTTGTTGGGGGGGGGGTATAATATATAGAAATAATAGGAATATGTTGTTGGGGGGGGGGGTATAATATATAGAAATAATAGGAATATGTTGTTGGGGGGGGGGGTATAATATATAGAAATAATAGGAATATGTTGTTCTGGGGGGGGGGTATAATATATAGAAATAATAGGAATATGTTGTTGGGGGGGGGGGGGGTATAATATATAGAAATAATAGGAATATGTTGTTGGGGGGGGTATAATATATAATAATAAGAATATATTGTACTAGGGTTCTTTAAAAAGTTTCTGCACTTTTTTTAAACTCAATTATATATATAATACATTTTTGAAGATCTCTTATATATAGAATTTTCTTGGCATATATTGTGGGGGGGGGGGGGGTGTAATATATGGAAATGATGATTATACATTGTACAGGATGTAGAATATATAAGGATATATTGTGGGGGGGGGGGGTGTAATATATGGAAATGATGATCATACATTGTACAGGATGTAGAATATATAAGGATATATTGTGGGGGGGGGGTGTAATTGTACAGGATGTAGAATATATAAGGATATATTGTGGGGGGGGGTGTAATATATAGAAATGATGATCATACATTGTACAGGATGTAGAATATATAAGGATATATTGTGTGGGGGGGGAGGGGTATATTAGAAATGTATGCGGCGGTGCTCGATACCCCGACACGTTTTATGGATGAGAAGTTCTTGGAAAAGTTGGGCGAGGTTCCAGGAAGAGAAGTGCGGGTCGCGCTCTCTGGAAGTGGCGGGTAATATAAAGTTACGTCCCATATTCTGATTCCCCTCTCTGGACATTTTCACTTAGGGGTGTCCTCACTTTTGTTGCCAGCGGTTTAGACAATAATGGCTGTGTGTTGAGTTATTTTGAGGGGACAGGAAATTTACACCGTTATACAAGCTGTACACTCCTCCCCCCTGTGTACACTCCTCCCCCCTGTATACACTCCTCCCCCCTGTGCACACTCCTCCCCCCCTGTGTACACTCCTCCCCCCTGTATACACTCCTCCCCCCTGTGTACACTCCTCCCCCCTGTGTACACTCCTCCCCCCTGTGCACACTCACTACTTTACATTGTAGCAAAGTGTCATTTCTTCAGTGTTGTCACATGAAAAGATTGACAGCAATGTGAGTGAGGGGTGTACTTACTTTTGTCAGATCCTGTATCTGCTGTGATTTGTTGTGTTCTGTCCCCTCAGTGGTCCCTATATAAATGAGGGGATTGGCTCACTGATACATTGTATGTAATAAAAGAAGGATCAGAACGCGATTGTTTCTATATTTCCGTGAAGAAGGGGCGAGGTTCCTCCGGTCACCCCCAACCCGATATCCGCACATCCATTGGAAGATTTCTAAAGATTTCCTCCTCTCAGTTCTGGTTATTTCTGAGAATTTTCCCCACCTTTTGTATGTCATTTAAAGGCACAGACCCTGAATAGAGCAGCAGCCGGGGATTTGGATAACGTCCCGAGCGCAGGAATATCGAATTCCCCGACATGAAGATGTGAGAGAGGAATCCATCCCACCAAATACTCGTCTCTTTCTCTCCACTTTCATTTCATCAATTTACATTGATCATCTCTTGTTGTACAGCGCTGTGTAGACTGCTGGCACTATAGAAATTCGAACTAATAATAATAATAATAACAATAATAATATTTTTTTAGACGAACTGTGCACACTGTCGGTGCTCTAATCATTAATAATATTAATAATTAAAAAAAAACATCATCTCTTATTGTACAGTGCTGCGCAGACTGCTGGCACTATAGAAATCCTGAATAATAATATTTTATTGGACGAATTGTGCACACTGTTTGGGCTCTAAATAGGAATAATAAAAATAATATTCATCATCATCTCTGATTGTACAGCACTGTGTAGACTGCTGACACCATAGAAATTCTGAATAATATTAATAATAATGATAATAATAATATTTTTTTAGACGAACTGTGCACACTGTCGGTGCTCTATTCATGAATAATATTAATATAAAAAAAAAAATCATTATCATCTCTTATTTGTACAGTACTGGGCAGACTGCTGGCACCAAAGAAATCATGAATAATAATGCTAATAATAATATTTTATTGGAAGAACTGTGCACACTGTCGGCGCTATAAATCATGAATAATAAAAACAAAATGATATTCATTATCATCTCTTATTTGTACAGCACTGGGCACACTGCTGGCACCATAGAAATCATGAATAATAATATTTTATTGGAAGAACTGTGCACACTGTCAGCACTATAAATCATGAATAATAAAGACAAAAAAAAGTTTGTAAAAAAAAAAATTATTAATTATCATCTCTTACTGTAAAAAGCTGTGCAGACTGCTGGCAATATAGAAATAATAAAAATAATTATTCTCACATCTTCTGGTAAAGCACTGTGCAGACTGCTGGCATGATATAAATCTTGTATGATAATAGTAATAATCTTTTATGGTAAAGAGCTGTGCAGACGTCTGGCACTATATATATATATATATATCTCTCTATCTTGTATTATAATAATAATAATAATAAGGATTTAGTGTAAAGAGCTGTGCAGACTGTTGTCGGAGTTGGGACATCGGTGATTGGAGGGTAGGGGGGGGGGGGGTGTATACACTTATTCTAGTGATGTATTCCTCCTCGGGATGAATGTTCTCTCTTCCTGCACGTGTATAAAATGCCGCTCTCCAAACCCAGACTGGAGGATCTTTTATCCCCCCTAAATGTTGCTCTATAATATGAATGTGATGGACGCATCGCCTACACACAGCTACAACCAATCAAAATACTTCTAAAAGGTTGTTCTTCCCATGTGCATGAGGCCCTGTTGTAAAGAGCTGTGCAGACTGTTGGCACTATATAAATCTTGTATAATAATAATAATAATAATAATAAATAGTAGTAATGCACTGTGTAGACTGTTGGCACTATATAAATCTAAATCTTGTATAATAATAATAATAATAATAAATAGTAGTAATGCACTGTGTAGACTGTTGGCACTATATAAATCTTGTATAATAATAATAATAATAATAAATAGTAGTAGTAATGCACTGTGTAGACTGTTGGCACTATATAAATCTTGTAGAATAATAATAATAATAAATAGTAGTAGTAATGCACTGTGTAGACTGTTGGCACTATATAAATCTTGTAGAATAATAATAATAATAATAATAATAATCTCTTATTGTACAGTGCAGCACAGACTGTTGGCACTATACAAAACTTGAATAATAATATCTTATTGTACAGCACTGTGCAGACAGTTGGCACTATAATAATCACCTCCTTGCGCTGTCCCCTGATATCGGCGTGTTATAAATGGGGTGAAGGTGAAGAGGACGATCGGTTTTCCATTCTCTATAAATGGACTCTTTGTTGCCATTTATGTGATTTCAGGGATTTAAGACAGAATGGCTCCACTGTGCGATCTCTCATTATAAGATTCTGTTGTTAGTTGGCATGTGTGGCCCTCGGTATGGGTGAAGGTCCTCTCTATGGGTGAAGGCCCCCGGTATGGGTGAAGGTCCTCCTCGGTATGGGTGAAGGCCCTCCTCGGTATGGGTGAAGGTCCTCCTCGGTATGGGTGAAGGCCCTCGGTATGGGTGAAGGTCCTCCTCGGTATGGGTGAAGGTCCTCCTCGGTATGGGTGAAGGTCCTCCTCGGTATGGGTGAAGGTCCTCGGTACGGGTGAAGGTCCTCCTCGGTACGGGTGAAGGTCCTCCTCGGTACGGGTGAAGGTCCTCCTCGGTACGGGTGAAGGTCCTCCTCGGTATGGGTGAAGGTCCTCCTCGGTATGGGTGAAGGCCCCCGGAATGGGTGAAGGTCCTGCTCGGAATGGGTGAAGGTCCTCCTCGGTATGGGTGAAGGTCCTCCTCGGTATGGGTGAAGGTCCTCCTCGGTATGGGTGAAGGTCCTCCTCGGTATGGGTGAAGGCCCCCGGAATGGGTGAAGGTCCTCGGTACGGGTGAAGGTCCTCCTCGGTACGGGTGAAGGTCCTCCTCGGTACGGGTGAAGGTCCTCCTCGGTATGGGTGAAGGTCCTCGGTATGGGTGAAGGTCCTCGGTATGGGTGAAGGTCCTCCTCGGTATGGGTGAAGGTCCTCCTCGGTATGGGTGAAGGTCCTCCTCGGTATGGGTGAAGGTCCTCCTCGGTATGGGTGAAGGTCCTCCTCGGTATGGGTGAAGGTCCTCCTCGGTATGGGTGAAGGTCCTCCTCGGTATGGGTGAAGGTCCTCCTCGGTATGGGTGAAGGTCCTCCTCGGTATGGGTGAAGGTCCTCCTCGGTATGGGTGAAGGTCCTCGGTATGGGTGAAGGTCCTCGGTATGGGTGAAGGTCCTCCTCGGTATGGGTGAAGGCCCCCGGAATGGGTGAAGGTCCTCCTCGGTATGGGTGAAGGTCCTCCTCGGTATGGGTGAAGGTCCTCCTCGGTATGGGTGAAGGTCCTCCTCGGTATGGGTGAAGGCCCCCGGAATGGGTGAAGGTCCTCCTCGGTATGGGTGAAGGTCCTCCTCGGTATGGGTGAAGGCCCCCGGAATGGGTGAAGGTCCTCCTCGGTATGGGTGAAGGTCCTCCTCGGTATGGGTGAAGGTCCTCCTCGGTATGGGTGAAGGTCCTCCTCGGTATGGGTGAAGGCCCCCGGAATGGGTGAAGGTCCTCCTCGGTATGGGTGAAGGTCCTCCTCGGTATGGGTGAAGGTCCTCCTCGGTATGGGTGAAGGTCCTCGGTATGGGTGAAGGTCCTCCTCGGTATGGGTGAAGGCCCCCGGAATGGGTGAAGGTCCTCCTCGGTATGGGTGAAGGTCCTCCTCGGTATGGGTGAAGGTCCTCCTCGGTATGGGTGAAGGTCCTCCTCGGTATGGGTGAAGGCCCCCGGAATGGGTGAAGGTCCTCCTCGGTATGGGTGAAGGTCCTCCTCGGTATGGGTGAAGGCCCCCGGAATGGGTGAAGGTCCTCCTCGGTATGGGTGAAGGTCCTCCTCGGTATGGGTGAAGGTCCTCCTCGGTATGGGTGAAGGTCCTCCTCGGTATGGGTGAAGGCCCCCGGAATGGGTGAAGGTCCTCCTCGGTATGGGTGAAGGTCCTCCTCGGTATGGGTGAAGGTCCTCCTCGGTATGGGTGAAGGTCCTCGGTATGGGTGAAGGTCCTCCTCGGTATGGGTGAAGGCCCCCGGAATGGGTGAAGGTCCTCCTCGGTATGGGTGAAGGTCCTCCTCGGTATGGGTGAAGGTCCTCCTCGGTATGGGTGAAGGTCCTCCTCGGTATGGGTGAAGGCCCCCGGAATGGGTGAAGGTCCTCCTCGGTATGGGTGAAGGTCCTCCTCGGTATGGGTGAAGGCCCCCGGAATGGGTGAAGGTCCTCCTCGGTATGGGTGAAGGTCCTCCTCGGTATGGGTGAAGGTCCTCCTCGGTATGGGTGAAGGTCCTCCTCGGTATGGGTGAAGGCCCCCGGAATGGGTGAAGGTCCTCCTCGGTATGGGTGAAGGTCCTCCTCGGTATGGGTGAAGGCCCCCGGAATGGGTGAAGGTCCTCCTCGGTATGGGTGAAGGTCCTCCTCGGTATGGGTGAAGGTCCTCCTCGGTATGGGTGAAGGCCCCCGGAATGGGTGAAGGTCCTCCTCGGTATGGGTGAAGGTCCTCCTCGGTATGGGTGAAGGTCCTCCTCGGTATGGGTGAAGGTCCTCCTCGGTATGGGTGAAGGCCCCCGGAATGGGTGAAGGTCCTCCTCGGTATGGGTGAAGGTCCTCCTCGGTATGGGTGAAGGCCCCCGGAATGGGTGAAGGTCCTCCTCGGTATGGGTGAAGGTCCTCCTCGGTATGGGTGAAGGCCCTCGGCATAGGTGAAGCCTGAAAGGTAATTTTCTGCTGATCTCTGAGCTGTCGGAATGTTTGATGTGATGCAGACGTCTCATACATTTATATCTAGACTAGTATTGTCATATTTTTCCCAACATGACGATGACATACAAAAATAATTTGCAGCTTAATGGACTGTCTGGTGTATAGAGATGGCGGGATACAGAGAACATTTGATTGGATTGGGTGGAGTTGTACACAAGTTTGGGATCAATCATCTTACATCCAGAAGGTTCCAAGTCTCACAATAGAGAGAAAAGAGCGGCATTTTTTGGTATATTTGATGATTATAGACCAGATATGACAGACGGGGGAGGAGAGGTCTCCTGGTTGTGCAGGGAATGGACGGTTGTGGTGGAGAAGAGTGACCCGGCTGTAGCTCTTGTGTGACTTGCTGATGCCTGTAATGGGTTAATCTGCTCTGGTCTTTGTGCTGCAGTGACCTGTGTGCACCAGCAGGGGGCGGCAGAGCTGATGTAATCCAGGCTGTAATGTGATTTATGGTTACACAGGTTCTCATTACATCTCTACAATCAGGACAGGTCCTCTTCATCCCCCACTAACCTGAGATTAACCCTTCGTGGGCAGCTGGATTATTTATTAATGCTTTACTCTGAAGTTACTGGACCAATCAGACTCCACCTGGAGGCTGGAAGTGGACCGATCACTGGCAGCTGGGAAACAGAACATATCATGCCGGTATTTGAGGTAATGAAGGTGAGGGGGGCATTCTATCTCTGTACTGCCACCGCTTCCCCACCATGCACTTCTGCAGCCACTGCTACTGCCCCACCATGTACTTCTGCCCCACCATGCACTTCTGCAGCCACTGCTACTGCCCCACCATGCACTTCTGCAGCCACTGCTACTGCCCCACCATGCACTTCTGCAGCCACTGCTACTGCCCCACTATGCACTTCTGCCCCACCATGCACTTCTGCAGCCACTGTTACTGCCCCACCATGCACTTCTGCAGCCACTGCTACTGCCCCACTATGCACTTCTGCCCCACCATGCACTTCTGCAGCCACTGCTACTGCCCCACCATGCACTTCTGCCCCACCATGCACTTCTGCAGCCACTGCTACTGCCCCACCATGCACTTCTGCAGCCACTGCTACTGCCCCACCATGCACTTCTGCAGCCACTGCTACTGCCCCACTATGCACTTCTGCCCCACCATGCACTTCTGCAGCCACTGTTACTGCCCCACCATGCACTTCTGCCCCACCATGCACTTCTGCAGCCACTGCTACTGCCCCACCATGCACTTCTGCAGCTACTGCACCACCATGCACTTCTGCAGCCACTGCTACTGCCCCACCATGCACTTCTTCAGCCACTGCTTCTGCCCCACTATGCACTTCTGCCCCACCATGCACTTTTGCAGCCACTGCTACTGCCCCACCATGCACTTCTGCAGCCACTGTTACTGCCCCACCATGCACTTCTGCCCCACCATGCACTTCTGCAGCCACTGCTACTGCCCCACCATGCACTTCTGCAGCCACTGTTACTGCCCCACCATGCACTTCTGCAGCCACTGCTATGGCCCCACCATGCGCTTCTGCCCTACCCTTGCGCTTCTGCCCTACCCTTGCGCTTCTGCCTCACCATGCGCTTCTGCCTCACCATGCGCTTCTGCCCCACCATGCGCTTCTGCCCCACCATGCGTTTCTGCCCCACCATGCGTTTCTGCCCCACCATGCACTTCTGCCCCACCATGCACTTCTGCAGCTACTGCCCCACCATGCACTTCTGCCCCACCATGCACTTCTGCAGCCACTGCTTCTGCCCCACCATGCACTTCTGCAGCCACTGCTACTGCCCCACCATGCACTTCTGCCCCACCATGCACTTCTGCAGCCACTGCTACTGCCCCACCATGCACTTCTGCCCCACCATGCAATGCGCTTCTGCCCCACCATGCAATGCGCTTCTGCCCCACCATGCAATGCGCTTCTGCCCCACCATGCGCTTCTGCCCCACCATGCGTTTCTGCCCACCATGCACTTCTGCAGCCACTGCTACTGCACCACCATGCACTTCTGCCCCACCATACACTTCTGCAGCCACTGTTACTGCACCACCATGCACTTCTGCAGCCACTGCTTCTGCCCCACCATGCACTTCTGCCCCACCATGCACTTCTGCAGCCACTGCTACTGCCCCACCATGCACTTCTGCCCCACCATGCACTTCTGCAGCCACTGTTACTGCACCACCATGCACTTCTGCAGCCACTGCTACTGCACCACCATGCACTTCTGCAGCCACTGCTACTGCACCACCATGCACTTCTGCCCCACCATGCACTTCTGCAGCCACTGCTTCTGCCCCACCATGCACTTCTGCAGCCACTGCTACTGCCCCACCTTGCGCTTCTGCCCTACCCTTGCGCTTCTGCCCTACCCTTGCGCTTCTGCCCTACCCTTGCGCTTCTGCCCTACCCTTGCGCTTCTGCCCTACCCTTGCGCTTCTGCCCCACCATGCGCTTCTGCCCCACCATGCACTTCTGCAGCCACTGCTACTGCACCACCATGCACTTCTGCAGCCACTGCTACTGCACCACCATGCACTTCTGCAGCCACTGCTTCTGCCCCACCATGCACTTCTGCAGCCACTGCTACTGCCCCACCATGCACTTCTGCCCCACCATGCACTTCTGCAGCCACTGCTTCTGCCCCACCATGCACTTCTGCAGCCACTGCTACTGCCCCACCCTGCACTTCTGCAGCCACTGCTACTGCCCCACCATGCACTTCTGCCCCACCATGCACTTCTGCATCCACTGCTACTGCCCCACCATGCACTTCTGCCCCACCATGCACTTCTACAGCCACTGCTACTGCCCCACCATGCGCTTCTGCCCCACCATGCGCTTCTGCCCCACCATGCAATGCGCTTCTGCCCCACCATGCAATGCGCTTCTGCCCCACCATGCAATGCGCTTCTGCCCCACCATGCAATGCGCTTCTGCCCCACCATGCGCTTCTGCCCCACCATGCGTTTCTGCCCACCATGCACTTCTGCAGCCACTGCTACTGCACCACCATGCACTTCTGCCCCACCATACACTTCTGCAGCCACTGTTACTGCACCACCATGCACTTCTGCAGCCACTGCTTCTGCCCCACCATGCACTTCTGCAGCCACTGCTACTGCCCCACCATGCACTTCTGCCCCACCATGCACTTCTGCAGCCACTTTTACTGCCCCACCATGCACTTCTGCAGCCACTGCTACTGCACCACCATGCACTTCTGCAGCCACTGCTACTGCACCACCATGCACTTCTGCCCCACCATGCACTTCTGCAGCCACTGCTTCTGCCCCACCATGCACTTCTGCAGCCACTGCTACTGCCCCACCATGCGCTTCTTCCCTACCCTTGCGCTTCTGCCCTACCCTTGCGCTTCTGCCCTACCCTTGCGCTTCTGCCCCACCATGCGCTTCTGCCCCACCATGCACTTCTGCCCCACCATGCACTTCTGCAGCCACTGCTACTGCCCCACCATGCACTTCTGCAGCCACTGCTACTGCCCCACTATGCACTTCTGCCCCACCATGCACTTCTGCAGCCACTGTTACTGCCCCACCATGCACTTCTGCCCCACCATGCACTTCTGCAGCCACTGCTACTGCCCCACCATGCACTTCTGCAGCTACTGCACCACCATGCACTTCTGCAGCCACTGCTACTGCCCCACCATGCACTTCTTCAGCCACTGCTTCTGCCCCACTATGCACTTCTGCCCCACCATGCACTTTTGCAGCCACTGCTACTGCCCCACCATGCACTTCTGCAGCCACTGTTACTGCCCCACCATGCACTTCTGCCCCACCATGCACTTCTGCAGCCACTGCTACTGCCCCACCATGCACTTCTGCAGCCACTGTTACTGCCCCACCATGCACTTCTGCAGCCACTGCTATGGCCCCACCATGCGCTTCTGCCCTACCCTTGCGCTTCTGCCCTACCCTTGCGCTTCTGCCTCACCATGCGCTTCTGCCTCACCATGCGCTTCTGCCCCACCATGCGCTTCTGCCCCACCATGCGTTTCTGCCCCACCATGCGTTTCTGCCCCACCATGCGTTTCTGCCCCACCATGCACTTCTGCCCCACCATGCACTTCTGCAGCTACTGCCCCACCATGCACTTCTGCCCCACCATGCACTTCTGCAGCCACTGCTTCTGCCCCACCATGCACTTCTGCAGCCACTGCTACTGCCCCACCATGCACTTCTGCCCCACCATGCACTTCTGCAGCCACTGCTACTGCCCCACCATGCACTTCTGCCCCACCATGCAATGCGCTTCTGCCCCACCATGCAATGCGCTTCTGCCCCACCATGCAATGCGCTTCTGCCCCACCATGCGCTTCTGCCCCACCATGCGTTTCTGCCCACCATGCACTTCTGCAGCCACTGCTACTGCACCACCATGCACTTCTGCCCCACCATACACTTCTGCAGCCACTGTTACTGCACCACCATGCACTTCTGCAGCCACTGCTTCTGCCCCACCATGCACTTCTGCCCCACCATGCACTTCTGCAGCCACTGCTACTGCCCCACCATGCACTTCTGCCCCACCATGCACTTCTGCAGCCACTGTTACTGCACCACCATGCACTTCTGCAGCCACTGCTACTGCACCACCATGCACTTCTGCAGCCACTGCTACTGCACCACCATGCACTTCTGCCCCACCATGCACTTCTGCAGCCACTGCTTCTGCCCCACCATGCACTTCTGCAGCCACTGCTACTGCCCCACCTTGCGCTTCTGCCCTACCCTTGCGCTTCTGCCCTACCCTTGCGCTTCTGCCCTACCCTTGCGCTTCTGCCCTACCCTTGCGCTTCTGCCCTACCCTTGCGCTTCTGCCCCACCATGCGCTTCTGCCCCACCATGCACTTCTGCAGCCACTGCTACTGCACCACCATGCACTTCTGCAGCCACTGCTACTGCACCACCATGCACTTCTGCAGCCACTGCTTCTGCCCCACCATGCACTTCTGCAGCCACTGCTACTGCCCCACCATGCACTTCTGCC
Source organism: Rana muscosa (assembly GCA_029206835.1). Lineage (NCBI taxonomy): Eukaryota > Metazoa > Chordata > Amphibia > Anura > Ranidae > Rana > Rana muscosa. The sequence continues at coordinate 331,023,411 of CM055128.1, forward strand.
CCACCATGCACTTCTGCAGCCACTGCTTCTGCCCCACCATGCACTTCTGCAGCCACTGCTACTGCCCCACCCTGCACTTCTGCAGCCACTGCTACTGCCCCACCATGCACTTCTGCCCCACCATGCACTTCTGCATCCACTGCTACTGCCCCACCATGCACTTCTGCCCCACCATGCACTTCTACAGCCACTGCTACTGCCCCACCATGCGCTTCTGCCCCACCATGCGCTTCTGCCCCACCATGCAATGCGCTTCTGCCCCACCATGCAATGCGCTTCTGCCCCACCATGCAATGCGCTTCTGCCCCACCATGCAATGCGCTTCTGCCCCACCATGCGCTTCTGCCCCACCATGCGTTTCTGCCCACCATGCACTTCTGCAGCCACTGCTACTGCACCACCATGCACTTCTGCCCCACCATACACTTCTGCAGCCACTGTTACTGCACCACCATGCACTTCTGCAGCCACTGCTTCTGCCCCACCATGCACTTCTGCAGCCACTGCTACTGCCCCACCATGCACTTCTGCCCCACCATGCACTTCTGCAGCCACTGTTACTGCCCCACCATGCACTTCTGCAGCCACTGCTACTGCACCACCATGCACTTCTGCAGCCACTGCTACTGCACCACCATGCACTTCTGCCCCACCATGCACTTCTGCAGCCACTGCTTCTGCCCCACCATGCACTTCTGCAGCCACTGCTACTGCCCCACCATGCGCTTCTTCCCTACCCTTGCGCTTCTGCCCTACCCTTGCGCTTCTGCCCTACCCTTGCGCTTCTGCCCCACCATGCGCTTCTGCCCCACCATGCACTTCTGCCCCACCATGCACTTCTGCAGCCACTGCTACTGCACCACCATGCACTTCTGCCCCACCATACACTTCTGCAGCCACTGTTACTGCACCACCATGCACTTCTGCAGCCACTGCTTCTGCCCCACCATGCACTTCTGCCCCACCATGCACTTTTGCAGCCACTGCTACTGCCCCACCATGCACTTCTGCCCCACCATGCACTTCTGCAGCCACTGTTACTGCCCCACCATGCACTTCTGCAGCCACTGCTACTGCACCACCATGCACTTCTGCAGCCACTGCTACTGCACCACCATGCACTTCTGCCCCACCATGCACTTCTGCAGCCACTGCTTCTGCCCCACCATGCACTTCTGCAGCCACTGCTACTGCCCCACCATGCGCTTCTTCCCTACCCTTGCGCTTCTGCCCTACCCTTGCGCTTCTGCCCTACCCTTGCGCTTCTGCCCCACCATGCGCTTCTGCCCCACCATGCGCTTCTGCCCCACCATGCACTTCTGCCCCACCATGCACTTCTGCAGCCACTGCTACTGCACCACCATGCACTTCTGCCCCACCATGCACTTCTGCAGCCACTGCTACTGCACCACCATGCACTTCTGCAGCCACTGCTTCTGCCCCACCATGCACTTCTGCCCCACCATGCACTTCTGCAGCCACTGCTACTGCCCCACCATGCACTTCTGCAGCCACTGCTACTGCACCACCATGCACTTCTGCCCCACCATGCACTTCTGCAGCCACTGCTTCTGCCCCACCATGCACTTCTGCACCACCATGCACTTCTGCAGCCACTGCTACTGCCCCACCATGCGCTTCTGCCCTACCCTTGCGCTTCTGCCCCACCATGCGCTTCTGCCTCACCATGCGCTTCTGCCTCACCATGCGCTTCTGCCCCACCATGCGCTTCTGCCCCACCATGCGCTTCTGCCCCACCATGCGCTTCTGCAGCCACTGCTTCTGCCCCACCATGCACTTCTGCCCCACCATGCACTTCTGCAGCCACTGCTTCTGCCCCACCATGCACTTCTGCAGCCACTGCTTCTGCCCCACCATGCACTTCTGCCCCACCATGCACTTCTGCAGCCACTGCTACTGCCCCACCATGCGCTTCTGCCCTACCCTTGCGCTTCTGCCTCACCATGCGCTTCTGCCTCACCATGCGCTTCTGCCCCACCATGCGCTTCTGCCCCACCATGCACTTCTGCAGCCACTGCTTCTGCCCCACCATGCACTTCTGCCCCACCATGCACTTCTGCAGCCACTGCTTCTGCCCCACCATGCACTTCTGCAGCCACTGCCCCACCATGCACTTCTGCCCCACCATGCACTTCTGCAGCCACTGCTTCTGCCCCACCATGCACTTCTGCAGCCACTGCTACTGCCCCACCATGCACTTCTGCAGCCACTGCTACTGCCCCACTATGCACTTCTGCCCCACCATGCACTTCTGCAGCCACTGTTACTGCCCCACCATGCACTTCTGCCCCACCATGCACTTCTGCAGCCACTGTTACTGCCCCACCATGCACTTCTGCCCCACCATGCACTTCTGCAGCCACTGCTTCTGCCCCACCATGGACTTCTGCCCCACCATGCACTTCTGCAGCCACTGCTTCTGCCCCACCATGCACTTCTGCACCACCATGCACTTCTGCAGCCACTGCTTCTGCCCCACCATGCGCTTCTGCCCCACCATGCAATGCGCTTCTGCCCCACCATGCGCTTCTGCCCCACCATGCACTTCTGCAGCCACTGCTACTGCACCACCATGGACTTCTGCCCCACCATGCACTTCTGCAGCCACTGCTTCTGCCCCACCATGCACTTCTGCACCACCATGCACTTCTGCAGCCACTGCTTCTGCCCCACCATGCGCTTCTGCCCCACCATGCAATGCGCTTCTGCCCCACCATGCGCTTCTGCCCCACCATGCGCTTCTGCCCCACCATGCGTTTCTGCCCCACCATGCACTTCTGCAGCCACTGCTACTGCACCACCATGCACTTCTGCCCCACCATGCACTTCTGCAGCCACTGCTTCTGCCCCACCATGCACTTCTGTCCCACCATGCACTTCTGCAGCCACTGCTTCTGCCCCACCATGCACTTCTGCACCACCATGCACTTCTGCAGCCACTGCTTCTGCCCCACCATGCACTTCTGCCCCACCATGCAATGCGCTTCTGCCCCACCATGCACTTCTGCAGCCACTGCTACTGCACCACCATGCACTTCTGCCCCACCATGCACTTCTGCAGCCACTGCTTCTGCCCCACCATGCACTTCTGCCCCACCATGCACTTCTGCAGCCACTGCTACTGCCCCACCATGCACTTCTGCAGCCACTGCTACTGCCCCACCATGCACTTCTGCAGCCACTGCTTCTGCCCCACCATGGACTTCTGCCCCACCATGCACTTCTGCAGCCACTGCTTCTGCCCCACCATGCACTTCTGCACCACCATGCACTTCTGCAGCCACTGCTACTGCCCCACCATGCGCTTCTGCCCCACCATGCAATGCGCTTCTGCCCCACCATGCGCTTCTGCCCAACCATGCGTTTCTGCCCCACCATGCACTTCTGCAGCCACTGCTACTGCACCACCATGCACTTCTGCCCCACCATGCACTTCTGCAGCCACTGCTTCTGCCCCACCATGCACTTCTGCCCCACCATGCACTTCTGCAGCCACTGCTACTGCCCCACCATGCACTTCTGCAGCCACTGCTACTGCCCCACCATGCACTTCTGCAGCCACTGTTACTGCCCCACCATGCACTTCTGCAGCCACTGCACCACCATGCACTTCTGCCCCACCATGCACTTCTGCAGCCACTGCTACTGCCCCACCATGCGCTTCTGCCCTACCCTTGCGCTTCTGCCCTACCCTTGCGCTTCTGCCCTACCCTTGCGCTTCTGCCCCACCATGCGCTTCTGCCCCACCATGCGTTTCTGCCCCACCATGCACTTCTGCAGCCACTGCTACTGCCCCACCATGCGCTTCTGCCCTACCCTTGCGCTTCTGCCCTACCCTTGCGCTTCTGCCCTACCCTTGCGCTTCTGCCCCACCATGCGCTTCTGCCCCACCATGCGCTTCTGGCCCACCATGCGTTTCTGCCCCACCATGCACTTCTGCCCCACCATGCACTTCTGCAGCCACTGCTTCTGCCCCACCATGCACTTCTGCCCCACCATGCACTTCTGCAGCCACTGCTTCTGCCCCACCATGCACTTCTGCACCACCATGCACTTCTGCAGCCACTGCTTCTGCCCCACCATGCGTTTCTGCCCCACCATGCACTTCTGCCCCACCATGCACTTCTGCAGCCACTGCTACTGCCCCACCATGCACTTCTGCAGCCACTGCTACTGCACCACCATGTACTTCTGCAGCTACTGCACCACCATGCACTTCTGCACCCGCGGCACCTATGTGTACTTCTGCATTCATCCCATTCAGTGCTGTTTTCTGTATGGAATAGATATCTGGGGACCTATGAGAATGTTTAGTTCCTGAAGCAGCAGCCTTGTTGGTGGTGTACAGACGGACGGTTGTTACATATCTGACGAGTGACGAGGTCCAGGCAGGAAACGTCTGGTTTTGGGGAGCGGTGTTTCCTGGGGTGTTCTCAGAAATATAGAAATGAACAGAAAATAAAAGGAGGCCGAGACATTCTCCCCTGGATTGCTGAGCCGGGACTGACGTAGATTCTGTGCCTGGAGGGGGTCATGTGATCTGCGTGTAGCCGGAATACCGCTGACTCTGCAATAGTCATACATGTGGCAGCGTGTTTGCATCGTATGACACATGATGACACCCCCCAAACTATTACCTTTTTATGGGTACATTTAACCCCTTATAACACCCAGAGACAAGTCGTAGGCTGAGATCAACCTGTTGTGTGTGTTTGGGGGGGGCGATCTGCTCGTCACACAGCTTACACTTCAAATTAACCCTTTGTGGTGACACAAGCTGAGGAGATGTACAGCACTGGAAGCTGCCCCCCCCGATCCCCACTGTACCCCGTCATTTCATGTGATAATCATCCTAAAACTCTCTACAGTTAGAAAATGATTAAACTTTAATTATCCGAACCCCTCAGACCACCGGAACCCCTCAGATCACCGGAACCCCTCAGATCACCCAAACCCCCAGATGACTGGAACCCCTCGAACCTCTCAGATCACTAGAACCCCCGGGTGACTGAAACCCCTCAGACCACTAGAACCCCCAGATGACTGGAACCCCCTGGACCACTGGAACCCCCGATAACAGGAACTCAGACCACTGGAACCCCCCCAGATCATTGGCACCCTCTGACCACTGGAACCCCTCAGACCACGAGAACCCCCGATAACTGGAACTCCTCAGACCACTAGAACCCCCTGGACCACTGGAACCCCCCCCCCAGATCATTGACACCCCCGGGTGACTGAAACCCCTCAGACCACTGGAACCCCCGGATGACTGAACCCCCCCCCAGATGACTGGAACCCCTCAGACCACTAGAATTCCCAGATGACGAACCCCCTGGACCACTGGAACCCCCCGATCATAGGAACCCTCAGACCACTGGAACCCCCCGATCATAGGAACCCTCAGACCACTGGAACCCCAGATGATTGGAAACCCTCAGACCAATAAAACCCTTAGATCACTGGAACTCTCAGACCACTAGAACCCCCAGACCCATGGAACCCCTCAGACAACTAGAACCCCTACACCACTGGAACACCCCCCCCCCCAGAACAATGGAACCCCCAGACGATCAGCACCACAGCGGCAGCAAGAAAAATGAAGGACTTTGAGGGGCAGCTGTGTTTTGTTGTAGCTGTCATAATGCCCCTAAAAATCCTTCTTGTTCTTGCAATATTCAGCTGTACGGCAGCGGCGGAGCTCTGAATGGGGTTTTGTCAGTATGTTCTTATTACTCTGCAATGTGATTATTTGTTTCAGTTGATAAAGTAATGAATCCAGAGGATCAGCATTATACCCAGGAGACGCTCAACTTCAGGAGGAGAGGTCAGTAAGAGCCATTCACACAATCTTCTTGCAGATGTGCGCAGTGCGGCACCGATCACAATTTATTCACAATAACACCCGACGTGTCCTCACTGCACACCCGACGTGTCCTCACTGCACACCCGCCGTGTCCCCCCTACACGCCTGCCTTGTCCCTCCTACACGCCTGCCGTGTCCCCACTGCACACCCGATGTGTCCCCACTGCACACCCGCCGTGTCCCCGCCCCCCTACACACCCGCCGTGTCCCCCGTGCACACCCGATGTGTCCCCGCTACACGCCCGCCGTGTCCCCCCCCCCTACACACACGACGTGTCCTCACTGCACACCCGACGTGTCCTCACTGCACACCCGACGTGTCCTCACTGCACACCCGACGTGTCCTCACTGCACACCCGCCGTGTCCCCCCTACACGCCTGCCGTGTCCCTCCTACACGCCTGCCGTGTCCCCACTGCACACCCGATGTGTCCCCACTGCACACCCGCCGTGTCCCCCCCCCTACACACCCGCCGTGTCCCCCGTGCACACCCGCCGTGTCCCCGCTACACGCCCGCCGTGTCCCCCCCCCCCTACACACACGACGTGTCCTCACTGCACACCCGACGTGTCCTCACTGCACACCCGCCGTGTCCCCCCTACACGCCTGCCTTGTCCCTCCTACACGCCTGCCGTGTCCCCACTGCACACCCGATGTGTCCCCACTGCACACCCGCCGTGTCCCCGCCCCCCTACACACCCGCCGTGTCCCCCGTGCACACCCGATGTGTCCCCGCTACACGCCCGCCGTGTCCCCCCCCCCCTACACACACGACGTGTCCTCACTGCACACCCGACGTGTCCTCACTGCACACCCGACGTGTCCTCACTGCACACCCGACGTGTCCTCACTGCACACCCGCCGTGTCCCCCCTACACGCCTGCCGTGTCCCTCCTACACGCCTGCCGTGTCCCCACTGCACACCCGATGTGTCCCCACTGCACACCCGCCGTGTCCCCCCCCCCTACACACCCGCCGTGTCCCCCGTGCACACCCGCCGTGTCCCCGCTACACGCCCGCCGTGTCCCCCCCCCCTACACACACGACGTGTCCTCACTGCACACCCGACGTGTCCTCACTGCACACCCGACGTGTCCTCACTGCACACCCGCCGTGTTCCCCCTACACGCCCGCTGTGTCCCTCCTACACGCCCGCCGTGTCCCCACTGCACACCCGACGTGTCCCCCCCCCCCTACACACCCGCCGTGTCCTCACTGCACACCCGCCGTGTCCCCCCTACACGCCCGACGTGTCCCCCCCTACACACCCGACGTGTCCTCACTGCACGCCCGCCGTGTCCTCACTGCACGTCCGCCGTGTCCCCCCTGCACGCCTGCCGTGTCCCCCCTGCACGCCCGCCGTGTCCCCCCTGCACGCCCGCCGTGTCCCCCCTGCACGCCCGCCGTGTCCCCCCTACACGCCCGCCGTGTCCTCCCTACACGCCCGACGTGTTCCCCCCCCCCCCCCTACACGCCCGACGTGTCCCCCCCCCTACACACCCGACGTGTCCCCCCCCCCCACCTGCACACCCGACGTGTCTTCACTGCACACCCGACGTGTCTTCACTGCACACCCGCCGTGTCCCCCCCCCCCTACACCCCCGACGTGTCCCCCCCCCTACACCCCCGACGTGTCCCCCCCTACACCCCCGACGTGTCCCCCCTACAGACCCGACGTGTCCCCCCTACACACCCGCCTGCGGAAAGAATAAAGTGGAAATAGTCTTTATGGAATTGGGGTCCTGGTATAATACATTGGCTGCGTTTCCATAGCGTGCCGCAATGCATTATGAAGCGTGGTGCAGCTCATGTGTTCCTGTATAACAGGCCCGTATGACCCCCCTATATATCCCCACAGCTTTCCTCTACCATATTCAGGATTTCTTCTCATACATTCTGTCATAGAAACATTTATTTTATTTATTTTGATTTGGCACGTTTTTCTTATTTTGGTGATTTTTGTCTTCAGATTTGGTTTTATTGTAAGTTTTGTAGATGTATTTTGTCTGCCCACAAATGTTAAATATATAATGAGTGTTCTCATTTCAGATGCCCCCTCAGGGGTTGTAAAGACTCAGCCTGATCCTTTGTCACTAAATCTGGAGAAGAGGTGGAGGCCGTGTCCTGGTGAGTTCCATCCATTCAATCTCATTATAGAGGGGAATGAAATCTTCTCATACATCAGGCAAGTCCAGGTGATGAAGAGGGGGGGGGATTCTATTATAGGGGATGAAGGTGTAGAGGTAACATATGTGTCCCACATCTTCCCCTCTCCATTCCATAACACCATGGTGTCTTCCGAATGCACCGGTGGGATGGCGACGGGCCCGATGTACCGGTGGGATGGCGACGGGCCCGATGTACCGGTGGGATGGCGACGGGCCCGATGTACCGGTGGGATGGCGACGGGCCCGATGTACCGGTGGGATGGCGACGGGCCCGATGTACCGGTGGGATGGCGACGGGCCCGATGTACCGGTGGGATGGCAACGGGCCCGATGTACCGATGAGATGGCAACGGGCCCGATGTACCGGTGGGATGGCAACGGGCCCGATGTACCGGTGGAATGATGATGGGTCTGATGGAGAGGAGGAATGACAATGGGCCTGATTGCATGGCGATGGTCTCAGGGCTCCTCTTCCACAGCAACACTGGGCTCTTCATCTCGTTTTATAGGTGATCCTGTTTCTCTGGGTCATTGGATGCTAAAAGATCACAATCTGAAGTGTGCTTGTATTTGGTTGGCTGTATATGGATGGCTCTGTCTGAAATAAAACACTGAGAATGTGAAGATAGTGATGTGCCTAACCCTCAGTGTGTGGTCAGGCAAACATTGTGGACTCTTCTATGTTCCGGTAATTTACCATCTACACAGCTGCTAGACATGCATGTACACACCCAGGACAGGGTCATTATAGGGAGCACTTGGGGACCCTGATATAATGGAGACCTACAGGGAATCCTGAACAGATGTCTGTTATAAGCTGTCTGTCAGCACAGGAGGGTGGAGGGTGCCTGTAGACTGTACACCCTCACGGGGCAGTATATACAGTATCTCACAAAAGTAAGTACACCCCTTAGTTACATTTGTGTAAAAAGAGTGTACAGCTTGTATAACGGTGTAAATTTGCTGTCCTATCGAAATAACTCAACACACAGCCATTAATGTCTAAACCGCTGGCAACAAAAGTCAGGACACCCCTAAGTGAAAATGTCCAAATTGGGCCCAAAGTGTCAATATTGTGTGTGGCCGCCATTTTTTTCCAGCACTGCCTTAACCCTCTTGGGCATGGAGGTCACCAGAGCTTCACAGGTTGCCACTGGAGTCCTCTTCCCCTCCTCCATGACGACATCACGGAGCTGATGGATGTTGGAGACCTTGCGCTCCTCCACCTTCTGTTTGAGGAGCCCCACAGATGATCAATAGGGTTTAGGTCTGGAGACATGCTTGGCCAGTCCATCACCTTTACCCTCAGCTTCTTTATCAAGGCAGTGGTGGTCTTGGAGGTGTGTTTGGGGTGGTTATCATGTTGGAATACTACCCTGCGGTCCAGTCTCTGAAGGGAGGGGATCATGCTCTGCTTCAGTATGTCACAGTACATGTTGGCATTCATGGTTCCCTCAATGATCTGGAGCTCCCCAGTGCCGGCAGCACTCATGCAGCCCCAGACCATGACACTCCCCCCACCATGCCTGACTGTAGGGAAGACACACTTGTCTTTGTCCTCCTCACCTGGTTGCCGCCACACACGCCTGACACCATCTGACACCAAATACGTTTATCTTGGTCTCATCAGACCACAGGACATGGTTCCAGTAATCCATGTCCTTAGTCTGCTTGTCTTCAGCAAACTGTTTGCGGCTCTTTCTTGTGCATCATCTTTAGAAGAGGCTTCCTTCTGGGACGACAGCCATGCAGACCAATTTGATGCAGTGTGCGGCGTATGGTCTGAGCACTGACAGGCTGACCCCTCCCCCACCCCTTCACCCTCTGCTGCAATGCTGGCAGCACTCATACGTCTATTTCCCAAAGACAACCTCTGGATATGACGCTGAGCACGTGACCTCAACTTCTTTGGTGGACCATGGCGAGGCCTGTTCTGAGGGGAACCCGTCCTGTTATACCGCTGGATGGTCTTGGCCACCGTGCTGCAGATCAGTTTCAGGGTCTTGGCGATCTTCTTATAGCCTCGGCCATCTTTATGTAGAGCAACAATTCTTTTTTCTTCAGATCCTCAGAGAGTTCTTTGCCATGAGGTGCCATGTTGTACTTCCAGTGACCAGTATGAGAGAGTGAGAGTGATAACACCAAATTTAACACACCTGCTCCCCATTCACACCTGAGACCTTCTAACACTAACGAGTCACATGACACCGGGGAGGGAAAATGGCTAATTGGGCCCAATTTGGACATTTTCACTTAGGGGTGTACTGACTTTTGTTGCCAGCAGTTTAGACAATAATAGCTGTGTGTTGAGTTATTTTGAGGGGACAGGAAATTTACACCGTTATACAAGCTGCACACTCACTACTTTACATTGTAGCAAAGTGTCATTTCCTCAGTGTTGTCACATGAAAAGATTTACACAAATGTGACTGAGGGGTGTACTTACTTTTGTGAGATACTGTATATGTACACCCCCATAGGGCAGTATATAATAAGGTATATCATCTATATGTACACCCCCATAGGGCAGTATATAATAAGGTATATCATCTATATGTACTATCTCAGGTGTTGGGATCAGTGCGGCTGTGTCCTCGGGGCGGCGTACAATGGAGTAGATCATATACATAGTGGGTCAGGTGTTTCCCGTATGCCGGGAATCGGGTGTATTGTTCATATAGAGGAAATGTCTCTTCTGAACTCTGTATTGTTCTCTTTCCTATTTACATTACAAATTCACCTCAATTCACACTTCTAATGGGTGCAGAAATCGGAGTATTCCGCATGAATCACACAGCAAGACCTTCATCCTCACTCTATGGGGCCGGGTTCCCCTTATATACAGATATTATAGTATGAGCTCCGTTCTATCACACGGACAGACTTGTATGAGCTGTGTTCTATTACATGGACAGACTTGTATGAGCTGTGTTCTATTACATGGACAGACTTGTATGAGCTGTGTTCTATTACATGGACAGACTTGTATGAGCTGTGTTCTATCACACGGATAGACTTGTATGAGCTGTGTTCTATCACACGGATAGACTTGTATGAGCTGTGTTCTATTACATGGACAGACTTGTATGAGCTGTGTTCTATCACACGGATAGACTTGTATGAGCTGTGTTCTATCACACGGATAGACTTGTATGAGCTGTGTTCTATTACATGGACAGACTTGTATGAGCTGTGTTCTATCACACGGATAGACTTGTATGAGCTGTGTTCTATCACACGGATAGACTTGTATGAGCTGTGTTCTATCACACGGATAGACTTGTATGAGCTGTGTTCTATTACATGGACAGACTTGTATGAGCTGTGTTCTATTACATGGACAGACTTGTATGAGCTGTGTTCTATCACACGGACAGACTTGTATGAGCTGTGTTCTATCACACGGATAGACTTGTATGAGCTGTGTTCTATCACACGGACAGACTTGTATGAGCTGTGTTCTATTACATGGACAGACTTGTATGAGCTGTGTTCTATTACATGGACAGACTTGTATGAGCTGTGTTCTATTACATGGACAGACTTGTATGAGCTGTGTTCTATTACATGGACAGACTTGTATGAGCTGTGTTCTATCACACGGATAGACTTGTATGAGCTGTGTTCTATTACACGGACAGACTTGTATGAGCTGTGTTCTATCACACGGATAGACTTGTATGAGCTGTGTTCTATCACACGGACAGACTTGTATGAGCTGCATTCTATCACACGGATAGACTTGTATGAGCTGTGTTCTATTACATGGACAGACTTGTATGAGCTGTGTTCTATCACACGGACAGACTTGTATGAGCTGCATTCTATCACACGGATAGACTTGTATGAGCTGTGTTCTATCACACGGATAGACTTGTATGAGCTGTGTTCTATCACACGGACAGACTTGTATGAGCTGTGTTCTATCACACGGATAGACTTGTATGAGCTGTGTTCTATTACATGGACAGACTTGTATGAGCTGTGTTCTATCACACGGACAGACTTGTATGAGCTGCATTCTATCACACGGATAGACTTGTATGAGCTGTGTTCTATCACACGGATAGACTTGTATGAGCTGCGTTCTATCACACGGACAGACTTGTATGAGCTGTGTTCTATCACACGGATAGACTTGTATGAGCTGTGTTCTATCACACGGACAGACTTGTATGAGCTGTGTTCTATCACACGGACAGACTTGTATGAGCTGTGTTCTATCACACGGATAGACTTGTATGAGCTGTGTTCTATCACACGGACAGACTTGTATGAGCTGCATTCTATCACACGGATAGACTTGTATGAGCTGTGTTCTATTACATGGACAGACTTGTATGAGCTGTGTTCTATCACACGGACAGACTTGTATGAGCTGCATTCTATCACACGGATAGACTTGTATGAGCTGTGTTCTATCACACGGATAGACTTGTATTAGCTGTGTTCTATCACACGGACAGACTTGTATGAGCTGTGTTCTATCACACGGATAGACTTGTATTAGCTGTGTTCTATCACATGGACAGACTTGTATGAGCTGTGTTCTATCACATGGACAGACTTGTATGAGCTGCATTCTATCACACGGATAGACTTGTATGAGCTGTGTTCTATTACATGGACAGACTTGTATGAGCTGTGTTCTATTACATGGACAGACTTGTATGAGCTGCATTCTATCACATGGACGGACGTGTAAGAGCCATCTCCCACATTTTAGCGAGTTGGGTGGTGGAGGGGTTAGTCACATATATCATATGTGGTTGGGTGTATCCCAGGAGAAAGGGGCCATCTTCCACATTTCGGCGAGTTGGGTGGTAGCGGGGCTGGTCACATGTACTGTATCATATGTGATTGGGTGTAATCCAGCAGAAAAGAGCCATCTTCCATATTTCAGAGGGTTGGGTGGTGGAGGGGCTGGTCACATTTGTCATACATGGTTGGGTCTAATCCCAGGAGAAAAGAGCCATCCCCCACATTGCAGCAGGTTGGGTGGTGGAGGGGCTGGTCACATATGTCATATGTGGTTGGGTCTAATCCAGGAGAAAAGAGCCAGCCCCCACATTGCAGCAGGTTGGGTGGTGGAGGGGCTGGTCACATATGTCATATGTGGTTGGGTCTAATCCAGGAGAAACGGGCCATCCCCCCATATTTCAGTGGGTTGGGTGGTGGAGGGGCTGGTCACATTTGTCATACATGGTTGGGTCTAATCCCAGGAGAAAAGAGCCATCCCCCACATTGCAGCAGGTTGGGTGGTGGAGGGGCTGGTCACATATGTCATATGTGGTTGGGTCTAATCCAGGAGAAACGGGCCATCCCCCCATATTTCAGTGGGTTGGGTGGTGGAGGGGCTGGTCACATTTGTCATACATGGTTGGGTCTAATCCCAGGAGAAAAGAGCCATCCCCCACATTGCAGCAGGTTGGGTGGTGGAGGGGCTGGTCACATATGTCATATGTGGTTGAGTCTAATCCGGGAGAAAAGGGCCATCTCTTACATCTCAGCAGGTTGGGTGGTGGAGGGGCTGGTCACATATGTCATATGTGGTTGGGTCTAATCCAGGAGAAACGGGCCATCCCCCCATATTTCAGTGGGTTGGGTGATGGAGCAGGTGTCACATATGTCATATGTGGTTGAGTCTAATCCGGGAGAAAGGGGCCATCTCTTACATCTCAGCAGGTTGGGTGGTGGAGGGACCAGTCTCATAGTTCCTGTGTGTTTTGAGATGATCTGTCATGTCTCGGTTAGATATCCTTGAACAATCGTCCTTTCTTCTCTTGCAGGGATGAAGGTGAGAATGCCCAGAGGGATTATGGTGGTGAGTCACTGAGGGCCTGGTGAAGCCGGGTTGGTAGTCATCCAGCGGTTCTCACCAGATTTCTAGTAGATGACTCATCTATTGTCTGATATCTGATCTCAGCCAGACTTATTAATCCCTCCAAACATGGCAAAACCCTTCCGAGAATGCCTTGCTTGCAAGCTGTACTGTCTGTGGTCCCTTCTTTCAATAAAATAACTTCAATGCATTTTGTTGTGGTCCAAATTCAGGAGTGTTGGGTTCATGACATGGTGAGCAATCGTTTCTGTTAATATTCTATCAACATTCAGCACGGTAAAAGTCATGTATTCCCCTAAATTGTTTACAAGGAACTCCAGGTGAATCTTCTTTTCCAGTCATGAGAAGCTAAAGTGGGTGGGGGCAGATAGATCCAGAAAGCCAAAGAAGCCAGTCTGAAGCTCCACCCCTTTATGTATTGGCTGCACTTCCACTATGAATGTATTTACAAATACAGTCATGGCCGAAATTGTTGGCACCCCAGAAATTTTTCCAGAAAATCAAGTATTTCTCACAGAAAAGTATTACAGTAACACATGTTTTGCTATACACATTTATTCCCTTTGTGTGTATTGGAACAAAACAAAAAAAGCAAATTCGACATAATGTCAGACATAACTCCAAAAATGGAGCATCACATGCTTGAAACACTCACCTGGGGCAAGTAACAGGTGTGGGCAATATAAAAATCACACCTGAAAGCAGATAAAAAGGAGAGAAGTTCCCTTAGTCTTTGCATTGTGTGTCTGTGTGTGCCACACTAAGCATGGACAACAGAAAGAGGAGAAGAGAACTGTCTGAGGACTTGAGAACCAAAATTGTGGAAAAATATCGACAATCTCAAGGTTACAAGTCCATCTCCAGAGATCTAGATTTGCCTTTGTCCTCAGTGCCCAACATTATCAATAAGTTTGCCCCCCCATGGCACTGTAGATAATCTCTCTGGGCGTGGGACGGAAGAGAACAATTGATGAAAGGTTGCAACGCAGGATAGTCCGGATGGTGGATATGCCGCCCCAAACAAGTTCCAAAGAAATTCAAGCTGTCCTGCAGGCTCAGTGAACATCAGTGTTAGCGCCAACTATCCGTCGCTATTTAAATGAAATGAAACGCTATGGCAGGAGACCCAGGAGGACCCCACTGCTGACAGAGAGATATAAAAAAGCAAGACTACAGTTTGCCAAAATGTACTTGAGTAAGAAGCCAAAATCCTTCTGGGAAAACGTCTTGTGGACAGATGAGACCAAGATAGAGATTTTTGGTAAAGCACATCATTCTACTGCTTACCGAAAACGGAATGAGGCCTACAAAGAAAAGAACACAGTACCTACAGTGAAATATGTTGGAGGTTCAATTATGTTTTGCTGCCTCTGGCACTGGGTGCCTTTGAATGTGTGGCAGGCATCATGAAATGAGGATTACCAAAGGATTTTGGGTCGCACTGTAGAGCCCAGTGTCAGAAAGCTGGGTTTGCGTCGGAGATCTTGGGTCTTCCAGCAAGACAATGACCCCAAACATACGTCACAAAGCACCCAGAAATGGGTGGCAACAAAGCGCTGGAGAGTTCTAAAGTGGCCAGCAATGAGTCCAGATCTAAATCCCATTGAAGACCTGTGGAGAGATCTTAACATTGCTTTTGGGAAAAGGCGCCCTTCCAATAAGAGAGACCTGGAGCAGTTTGCAATAGAAGAGTGGTCCAAAATTCCGGGTGAGAGGTGTAAGAAGCTTATTGATGGTTATAGGAAGCCACTGATTTCAGTTATTTTTTCCAAAGGGTGTGCAACCAAAAATTAAGTTAAGGGTGCCAAGAATTTTGACCAGCCCATTTTTGGAGTTTTGTGTGACATTATGTCCAATTTGCTTTTTTCCCCTCCCTTCTTTTGTTTTGTTCCAATACATTACTGTAACGGCACCCCAAGTATGAAAGGGGTTAACACCGTTAGGATATTCCCTTTCCAACCACACGACAGCCACCAGACACTCCAACCAGCCGAATAAGACCCCATACGAATGGTTCTCCCCCCAGATACGAGACAACGCTCTGTATTCAAGTTCCAAAACAGGGAAAGAATTTATTTTCAAAACACATGGTAACACATTTCTCTTCAAAACCCTCCCCTCCCAACCTTGGGGAACAGGGCGGGTTAAACTGTCCAATGACAATGGTGATACAGGTCAGGTGTGTTCAAACTTCTCCTTTGATAAACAGTCTTTGGCAGGAGGGGTGATTCCCCCCCTCCTCACAGAAGACACTTCAACATCCCATAATATGCAGCCAGACGGTTGACCAGCTCCAATCCACATTGTCACAGTAGCAGACTTAATTCATAATAGACAATAGAATGCAAATAACCTTAACACCTCACCTCAATGATTACACCCCCCCCCCCCCTCACAGTACACATTCAATCTAGATACAATGTATGTACAGCTTGAATATGGCCATCATAGGCCATATTGGGGTTTTCATTCACCCTGTGCTCCAAAGTGACCCCCTGTCACACATCTCCCCTTTCGGCAGGAGACTAACAGAGGAGTGGACCCCAGACGGGTTGACTCCGAAGTTAGTCCATAGTTCCATTCCTCTAATGCCTGGACAACCCATCAGCATGGCCATTTTGCTTACCGGGTCAGTAGCTGATGGTGACGTTGTAAGGTTGCAGGGCGAATAATGGAATTCAGTTCTGGAACAGTCACTTGCTTTGCTCTCTCAATGGCTCCCAAAACTTGTTGCTGATGCTCTTGGGAGAGGTAAGGTAAAAACTGGGCGCAAATCCCATTTAACCTTTTGACAATTTCAGCCTGTTTGTGCATTTCAATGTTCAAGCCATGGGACATCTCATAATACATGACGTAGTGTCGTTGCATCTCCGATTTCTCCCTGGCTAACTTGTCACATTCCAATTCTAGACTGTGATATTGAGCCTGATCTAAGGTACATGTCGGGGAAGATAGTCTTACCCAGTTCTCAGCCGCAAGCAGGCCGGTTCCAGCAGCATGGGTCTGGGCACAGGTAGTCACGGGGTTGGCTTCAGCGGGGCCCATCGAGGCGTAAGCAGAAACGAGGGGGGCCAAATCATTCCCCAGTAGTACATCCGCTGGCAAATCCTTCATCACCCCCACATTCACGTGTCCCGAACCAACCCCCCAATCCAGGTGAACACGGGCAACGGGTAGCTGGAAGACGGTGCCTCCCGCTACTCTTACGGCTACAGTGTCTCCGGTGTGTTGGCTATCTGGGATGAGGTTCTTCTGTAGTAGGGTCAGGGTGGCACCAGTATCACGTAGGCCATTGGCTACCTTTCCATTGACCCAGACAGTCTGCCTGTGTTGCTGTCGGTTGTCCCGGTTAGCTGCTTGTATTGGATCAGCCTCGTGCAGGACACCCCAATGTTCTTCCTCCTCAACGCAGTGGACCGCAGGCGTGGATGTGCGGGGGCTCCCCCTTGCTGGCTGTCTCCATGACTGGGACTGTCTGGCTGGATTCAATGGACAGTCTGGCTTTTTGTGCCCTAGCTGTTTACACCCGAAACACCTGATGGGTTGTGAGTAGCCCTGGGAGTTGAACCTGGGCTGCTGAGGATAAGTGGCCGCTGGAGGTGGTGCTGTAGGGCGGTACGACTGTGGTTGGTAGGCGATAGCCGGAGGGGGTGCCGCTGATCGATAATCCACCTGAGCTGTTGTCTTGACCACAGGGTTATCCAGTTTGCGGGCATCTGTGTATTCGTCCGCCAAGCGAGCTGCTTCTGGCAAGGTGAAAGGTTTTCGGTCCCGGACCCACTCTCTGACTTCCAGGGACAGTTTGTCAAAGAAGTGCTCCAGTAGGAACACCTGCAGCACCTCTTCCCCGGATTCTGCTTGGCATCCAGTGACCCAGTGGGATGCAGTGCGGTGTAGGCGGCATGCCCACTCGGTATACGAGTCTCCAGTCTGCTTGCTCGCCTCTCGGAACCGCCTCCGATATGCCTCCGGTGTGACAGCATACCTGGCCAAAAGTGCTTCTTTTACCAGTCCATAGTTCATAATATCCTCGTCTGGGATGGCCCTGAAAGCTTCACTGGCCCGGCCGGACAGTTTCCCAGACAAAATGGTAACCCATTCCTCTGTGGGCACCCGGTGTAGGGCACATTGCCGTTCAAAATCGGCAAGGTACCCATCAATCTCCCCTTCAGTTTCAATGAAATTTTTAAAAGCAGCAAAATGTATCTTTCTCCTTTCAGTTGGTGCTGCTCTGACTTCTGCTGCTGCAGCACCTCTTTTCTGTAGCCAATTTGCATCCACAGCCGCTATAACTCGGTCTATGATCTCCGCTGTAGGGTTAGGACCATAATGTGCCAGTCTTATGTTAACAGCCCGATCAAAACTTGCCTCTTCGGGTGTCCTGTCTGTTACGCTGGGCCTTTCTGTTATGTTGGGTCTTTCAGCTCCATCCATTTCGACTCGTTCTGCGATTAATGTCCCTCTTTTTAAGGTTGTTAGCCGGTCTGCCCCGGTTCTCCAGTAAGTCCTTGAGGGAAGAGAGCTTTAGCCGTCCCTACTGTGCTTCCATTGTCCTGTGTCCCCTTGTAGCTGTCCTTATAGGCTGTGGAATCATCCCACTGCTTGCCAACAATTGTAACGGCACCCCAAGTATGAAAGGGGTTAACACCGTTAGGATATTCCCTTTCCAACCACACGACAGCCACCAGACACTCCAACCAGCTGAATAAGACCCCATACGAATGGTTCTCCCCCCAGATACGAGACAACGCTCTGTATTCAAGTTCCAAAACAGGGAAATGCCTTTATTTTCAAAACACATGGTAACACATTTCTCTTCAAAACCCTCCCCTCCCATCCTTTGGGAAACAGGGCGGGTTAAACTGTCCAATGACAATGGTGATACAGGTCAGGTGTGTTCAAACTTCTCCTTTGATAAACAGTCTTAGGCAGGAGGGGTGATTCCCCCCCCCTCCTCACAGAAGACACTTCAACATCCCATAATATGCAGCCAGACGGTTGACCAGCTCCAATCCACATTGTCACAGTAGCAGACTTAATTCATAATAGACAATAGAATGCAAATAACCTTAACACCTCACCTCAATGATTACACCCCCCCCCCCCTCACAGTACACATTCAATCTAGATACAATGTATGTGCAGCTTGAATATGGCCATCATAGGCCATATTGGGGTTTTCATTCACCCTGTGCTCCAAAGTGACCCCCTGTCACACACACAAAGGGAATAAACATGTGTACAGCAAAACATGTGTTACTGCAATACTTTTCTGTGAGAAATACTTGATTTTCTGGAAAAGTTTCTGGGGTGCCAACAATTTCGGGCATGACTGTAAATACTGTGAGTACATGAATCTGTCCTTATATTAGCTTCCTTTGACTTGGAGACAGAGAAGCCGGCTGTGTGAGAATTGCATTGCACAGATCACATGATGTATAGTGATAGTATAGTAATGATGGTCCTCTCCCCTCCACACGCCGCTCCGGATTTACATCATGAAAATAGACATAGGACTCCATCGGTGACTTTGATCCAATGACAGGCTGCAGCGCAGATCATGTGACTCTGAATACGAAGGGTTAACCGTGAACTTTAAGAAATTCTGGGACGTTTCTGTTTTAGTGAAATATAAAAAAAAAGAAATAACCCAGTTGTCATATTTAGCTTGGCGGGGTCCCTGGTGAGACAAGGAACCAGAATCTGACCTGATATTTCTAATGAGCGGAGGGCGCTTTCTGCCCAATCCCTGCATGTCTTGGGGGGGGGGGGGGGAGCTATATGCCACATACAGGTGTCGGGAATAAGAAGATCTCTGTTTGTCACATCACAATCTGAGGGACATGGAAGTGAGAAGAGGACATGGAAGAAGCACATTGTGATCTAGGAGGTTTGGAATAAAATCTGATCTAAGGCCGCCAAGTATTCTTTCTATACGACCACTTTGGAATCGGCCTATAAAGTTCTCTTCTGATGGCACTGGGTCTCGGGCCGGATCGCCCTAGCGAATCCCAATTCTACCAATTGATGCTTCAAAGGTTGTGGTCAACATGGCAACATTCTACACACATGGTGGTCCTGCCCAAAACTATTCACCTTCTGGTCCAGAATCTTTAGGTTCCTTCAAATCTCATTCCCTTTTGTTTTTTCCCAGGGGTGCTAAGTTTGCCTCACTGCCCAATTCCAGGCCTCTGGGCCCACCAACAACCACTGGCCATGGACCTTTCTCTGGTGGCCAAACAAACGATAGCTAAGGCCTGGAAGAAGTCCTCGGTTTCTTTACAGGAAGTCAGAGATCGTAAGACTCTAATG
This sequence comes from Rana muscosa, assembly GCA_029206835.1. Classification (NCBI taxonomy): domain Eukaryota; kingdom Metazoa; phylum Chordata; class Amphibia; order Anura; family Ranidae; genus Rana; species Rana muscosa. The sequence goes on from CM055128.1 coordinate 331,043,620, forward strand.
CTAATCAGTGAAGAATTGTCTTTAATGACTCGCAACCCAAACCCCTAAAGCAGTGTTTCTCAACTCTAGTCCTCAAGGCGCCCCAACAGGTCATGTTTTCAGGATTTCCCTCAGATGAAACAGCTGTGGGAATTACTAAAGCAGTTAAACTGATCAAATAACCTGTGCAAAACAATGGAGAGCCTGAAAACATGACCTGTTGGGGCGCCTTGAGAAACACTGCCCTAAAGACATCAGAACCATGGCTTAACTATGCCCTCTATAAACCCGACAGGCCGACAAGTCTATCCTCCCTTTAGCTTCCTACTTGGACTGGGACCAGAGTTTGTGGGGATCTTCCCTTAACCTCTCCCCCCCCCCCACCCGCCTCTGCCCCCTTTCCCCTTCCTTCCTCCCCACCCACACCCAACCTCCCCTCCACCTCCTATTTGTTAAGAGTTACTCAACCCCTTCATAACACTACTATGTACAATAAAGTTCAAGTTAAACTCGGCCCTCCAAAAAACATTAAGGTAAATACATAGAGTCCATATGGGGAAGGGTGAAAGCAAACAAAGTTGGTCAGAAATAACCCTGCAGCTCCTGCTTAGAAAATCTGGGATGGACCCCTCAACGAGATATGCAAAAGTAACAGCAACAGGGTGGCAGCTTGATGAAAGGGGCGGAGCCCCATAAACGCGTAGCAGCCCGGCCTCCTGTTTTGACGTTCTGCATGGTCTCCTGCACAAACCCGTGGATGCTGCCGGCCATCCATCTTTCTGGTGGGTTCTGTCCTGTACTAATTCTGGTGTGTCTTTTGCACAACTCAACCCCTTGAGGCAAACCATTTCACCAGTTGCTCATAGACTTTAGTACACATTTGGAGGAATTTACTAATGCCGCGTACACACGATCGGAAATTCCGACAAGAAAAGTCCGATGTGAGCTTTTGGTAGGAAATTCCGACCGTGTGTAGGCTCCATCGGACTTTTGCTGTCGGAATTTCCACCAACAAAAGATTGAGAACAGGTTCTTTATTTTTCCGACAGAAAAAGTTCCTATCGTCTGTATGCAATTCCGACGCGCAAAAAAAAACACGAATGCTCAGAATCAAGCAGAAGAGCCACACTGCCTATTGAACTTCATTGATCTCGGCTTGTCATAAGTCTTGTACGTCACCGCGTTCTTGACGTTTGGAATTTCCGACAAGATTTGTGTGACCGCGTGTATGCAACACAAGTGTGAGCTGAAATTCCATTGGAAAAAAAACACGGTTTTCTTGTTGGAATTTCCGATCGTGTGTACGCGGCATAAGGCTCCATTCACACTTGTACTTGGAGCAACTTTGGAGTGCAACTTTGGATGGGTGCATCTCGGATACGACTTTTGGCTTTGACCAGTGATAACACACAAGTTGCATTGTATTACATTCAGGTGCGACTTTCATGCAACTTATGAGGGTTAGCACTGAAGTCTGCGGCCCTCACGTTACATGAAAGTTGGACCAAAGTAGTGCATGAACTAATTTGAAGTTGCTGTAACTTTAAGTCGCACATATAGGAATGGTTATCATTGGAAAACATGGGGAAAGACTTGTCATGCAACTTTGATTGTCCAAAGCTGCATGAGAAGTTGCACAAGTGTGAATGGAGCCTTAAACTGGAGAGTGCAGAATCTGGTGCAACTGTGCATAGTAACCAATCGGCTTCTAACTTCAGATTGTTCAATGAAGCTTTGACAATAAAACCTGGAAGCTGATTGGTTTCTATGAAGAGCTGCACCAGATTTAGCAATTTCCTTGATTATGACCTGTTGTCTTCTGTCTTGTGATGTCATCGCCCCAGCCTGGGCTTATCAGCTGTTATGATCTTTCTTCTTGAAATCTTAATAAAACCATTGAAGCAGAAGAAGCACGTTGGTGCACCAAGCAGCACACGGGGTCAAAGTTTATAAACTCTCTTCCCGGTGACACCATAGATCATTTGGGACCACATCACCAATCATTTCCCGTCACAGTTCATTGGGTCCGGTGTGGTTTGTCCTGACCACAGTGAAGACTCTGGGACGTCTTTGTAAGGTGGGTGACTCAGAAGCACCCTAGGTACCATGCGGGTCAGATGGGTGGGCTTCTGTATTAATCACACAAGGAGCGTCTATAGAAATTAGATGCTGGGACTTGTAGTTGCTGGTGGTCGTTCCCAGGTGTGGTCACCAGAATCAGATTCCACAACAATGAGAGATGAGATCTGGTGGGTTAGCGGTGTGCGCTTAGAGATCTATAGGTGACTGTCTGATGTAGGCGGGAGGCATGTGCCATTTCCTGAAGCCATTTCTCCTCTTCTATGAAATAAAACTTGTGACGGTCAGCGAGAAATTCTGAGAATTAGTGGCGAGCGAGGCGGACAATGATGTCTCTCTGCGCTGTGCACAGATCACCATTGTACGCCATCAATGTGCTCCTTTTACTCCTCGCTCTCCACATAAATACGTTTTCTAAGTGGACAGATTGCACTTTTACCCCCAGAGGTACGCAGCGAGTTCAGCCTCCCGGACCGTCACCCTCATCCTACCTGAGCTGGAGGAGAATGATGAGACTTGTAGTCCTACAGGAAGGGGGGGGGGCACTGGGGCTCAGATAATCCTTGGTAGTATGAAAGGAACCCCTCAGTGCAAATCATCTTCTTTGCAGAATTATTTGCTGTGTAAATGGGTGACAAGCAAGCCCAGAGATCTCTCTTCCAGAAGACAGCCAGGACAGGAAGTAGGTGAGAAGCCTCTGATGGAGACACATCATCAAAACAATCCAGACAGTGATATACAAGGTTCAGTTTCTGAACTCCCTCAACATATAAAAGGCAGTCTAGTTGTTCCTGACACCCTCATAAATGACATGTGAGCACATCTCCCCCCGGCAACACAGCTTACACACGGACAAACACCTGTACTGCCTGGTGGGATCTGGACCAGCCCCCCCCAGTGCCATGAGTCATGTGACTACACAGCACAGAGCCATGAGTCCTGTGACTGCACAGAGCCATGAGTCCTGTGACTGCACAGAGCCATGAGTCATGTGACAGCACAGAGCCATGAGTCATGTGATTACACGGCACAGAGCCATGAGTCATGTGACTGCACAGAGCCATGAGTCATGTGACTGCACAGAGCCATGAGTCATGTGATTACACGGCACAGTGCCATGAGTCATGTGACTACACAGCAGAGCGCCATGAGTCATGTGACTGCGCATCACAGCGCCATGAGTCATGTGACTGCACATCACAGAGCCATGTAACTGCACAGAGCCATGAGTCATGTGACTGCACAGAGCCATGAGTCATGTGACTACACAGCACAGAGCCATGAGTCATGTGACAGCACAGAGCCATGAGTCATGTGACCGCACAGAGCCATGAGTCATGTGACCGCACAGCACCGTGCCATGAGTCATGAGTGTTGCGCCCCCCCTCCCACTTCTGAGCATCTTTCTGTTTTAGAATATGAGCATTGTGATGTCATGTCTTCTGTCTGTGATGTCACATGACTCCATGGTGGAAGGTAGAGCTATGAAGATATAGCACATCGGGGTATCAGGATTGCTTTCCATGTTTGATTCATTCCTATAATGCCCCTGTGAGCCCACAGCTGGCAACGGAAGTGAGCAGGTCTGGCCGCAGGCCATAGACACAACACAACACTTCCAACTTCAGATATTTTTATCGTGTATCTGGCCACAATCTGCATTTTTCTGTGCTCAGATATGTTGCTGCTGTCAGGAGTCATATAACACAATGTATAGAGCGGCGCCCCGGACTCCTAGCGCCGCACATATGGTTGTGGTTAAGATAAATTCCACCGTCTAACTTATCACATATCGGAGAATTATCGTATCGCTCTGTCAAGTCTTCTGTCTGTGAAAATCACAATCTGCACCCACACTGGGGTGTGATATCATGGTATAGAAATTCAAGGATTATATACACAATGTCAAGCAGGGGGCAGTATGATGGGGCAGGTATTTGAGCATTATACATACAGCGTCCAGTAGGGGGTGATATCCAGGGACAGATATTTGGGGTTTATATATACAATGTCCAGTAGGGGGTGATATCCAGGGACAGATATTTGGGGTTTATATATACAATGTCCAGTAGGGGGTGATATCCAGGGACAGATATTTGGGGTTTATATATACAATGTCCAGTAGGGGGGGATATCCAGGGGCAGATATTTGGGGTTTATAGTCCAGTAGGGGGCGATATCCAGGGACAGATATTTGGGGTTTATATATACAATGTCCAGTAGGGGGTGATATCCAGGGGCAGATATTTGGGGTTTATAGTCCAGTAGGGGGCGATATCCAGGGACAGATATTTGAGCATTATACATACAGTGTCCAGTAGGGGGTGATATCCAGGGGCAGATATTTGGGGTTTATATATACAATGTCCAGTAGGAGGTGATATCCAGGGGCAGATATTTGGAGTTTATATATACAATGTCCAGTAGGGGGCAGATATCCAGGGACAGATATTTGGGGTTTATATATACAATGTCCAGTAGGGGGCGATATCCAGGGGCAGATATTTGGGGTTTATATATACAATGTCCAGTAGGGGGCGATATCCAGGGACAGATATTTGGGGTTTATATATACAATGTCCAGTAGGAGGTGATATCCAGGGACAGATATTTGGGGTTTATATATACAATGTCCAGTAGGGGGTGATATCCAGGGGCAGATATTTGGGGTTTATATATACAATGTCCAGTAGGGGGTGATATCCAGGGACAGATATTTGGGGTTTATATATACAATGTCCAGTAGGGGGTGATATCCAGGGACAGATATTTGGGGTTTATATATACAATGTCCAGTAGGGGGGATATCCAGGGGCAGATATTTGGGGTTTATAGTCCAGTAGGGGGCAATATCCAGGGACAGATATTTGGGGTTTATATATACAATGTCCAGTAGGGGGTGATATCCAGGGACAGATATTCGGGGTTTATATATACAATGTACAGTAGGGGGCAATATCCAGGGGCAGATATTTGGGGTTTATATATACAATGTCCAGTAGGGGGTGATATCCAGGGACAGATATTTGGGGTTTATATATACAATGTCCAGTAGGGGGAGATATCCAGGGACAGATATTCGGGGCTTATATATACAATGTCCAGTAGGGGGCGATATCCAGGGACAGATATTTGGGGTTTATATATACAATGTCCAGTAGGGGGGGGGGATATCCAGGGACAGATATTTGGGGTTTATATATACAATGTCCAGTAGGAGGTGATATCCAGGGGCAGATATTTGGGGTTTATATATAAAATGTCCAGTAGGGGGCGATATCCAGGGGCAGATATTTGGAGTTTATATATACAATGTCCAGTAGGGGGCAGATATCCAGGGACAGATATTTGGGGTTTATATATACAATGTCCAGTAGGGGGAGATATCCAGGGACAGATATTTGGGGTTTATATATACAATGTCCAGTAGGGGGTAATATCCAGGGGACAGATATTTGGGGTTTATATATACAATGTCCAGTAGGGGGCGATATCCAGGGACAGATATTTGGGGTTTATATATACAATGTCCAGTAGGGGGCGATATCCAGGGGGCAGATATTTGGGGTTTATATATACAATGTCCAGTAGGGGGCGATATCCAGGGACAGATATTCAGGGTTTATATATACAATGTCCAGTAGGAGGTGATATCCAGGGACAGATATTTGGGGTTTATATATACAATGTCCAGTAGGGGGTGATATCCAGGGACAGATATTCGGGGTTTATATATACAATGTCCACTAGGGGGCGATATCCAGAGACAGATATTTGGGATTTATATATACAATGTCCAGTAGGGGGTGATATCCAGGGACAGATATTTGGAGTTTATATATACATCGTCCAGTAGGAGGTGATATCCAGGGACAGATATTTGGGGTTTATATATACAATGTCCAGTAGGGGGTGATATCCAGGGACAGATATTTGGGGTTTATATATACAATGTCTAGTGGGGGGGGGGATATCCAGGGACAGATATTTGGGGTTTATATATACAATGTCCAGTAGGGGGTGATATCCAGGGACAGATGTTTGGGGTTTATATATACAATGTCCAGTAGGGGGTGATATCCAGGGACAGATATTTGGGGTTTATATATACAATGTCCAGTAGGGGGTGATATCCAGGGGCAGATATTTGGGGTTTATATATACAATGTCCAGTAGGGGGTGATATCCAGGGACAGATATTTGGAGTTTATATATACAATGTCCACTAGGGGGCGATATCCAGGGACAGATATTTGGGGTTTATATATACAATGTCCAGTAGGGGGTGATATCCAGGGACAGATATTCAGGGTTTATATATACAATGTCCAGTAGGGGGTGATATCCAAGGACAGATATTCGGGGTTTATATATACAATGTCCACTAGGGGGCGATATCCAGAGACAGATATTTGGGGTTTATATATACAATGTCCAGTAGGGGGCGATATCCAGAGACAGATATTTGGGGTTTATATATACAATGTCCAGTAGGGGGTGATATCCAGGGACAGATATTCGGGGTTTATATATACAATGTCCAGTAGGGGGTGATATCCAGGGACAGATATTCGGGGTTTATATATACAATGTCCACTAGGGGGAGATATCCAGAGACAGATATTTGGGGTTTATATATACAATGTCCAGTAGGAGGTGATATCCAGGGGCAGATATTTGGGGTTTATATATACAATGTCCAGTAGGGGGTGATATCCAGGGACAGATATTTGGAGTTTATATATACAATGTCCACTAGGGGGCGATATCCAGGGACAGATATTTGGGGTTTATATATACAATGTCCAGTAGGGGGTGATATCCAGGGACAGATATTCAGGGTTTATATATACAATGTCCAGTAGGGGGTGATATCCAAGGACAGATATTCGGGGTTTATATATACAATGTTCACTAGGGGGCGATATCCAGAGACAGATATTTGGGGTTTATATATACAATGTCCAGTAGGGGGCGATATCCAGAGACAGATATTTGGGGTTTATATATACAATGTCCAGTAGGGGGTGATATCCAGGGACAGATATTCGGGGTTTATATATACAATGTCCACTAGGGGGAGATATCCAGAGACAGATATTTGGGGTTTATATATACAATGTCCAGTAGGGGGTGATATCCAGGGGCAGATATTTGGGGTTTATATATACAATGTCCAGTAGGGGGTGATATCCAGGGACAGATATTTGGAGTTTATATATACAATGTCCACTAGGGGGCGATATCCAGGGACAGATATTTGGGGTTTATATATACAATGTCCAGTAGGGGGTGATATCCAGGGACAGATATTCAGGGTTTATATATACAATGTCCAGTAGGGGGTGATATCCAAGGACAGATATTCGGGGTTTATATATACAATGTCCAGTAGGGGGCGATATCCAGAGACAGATATTTGGGGTTTATATATACAATGTCCAGTAGGGGGTGATATCCAGGGACAGATATTCGGGGTTTATATATACAATGTCCAGTAGGGGGTGATATCCAGGGACAGATATTCGGGGTTTATATATACAATGTCCACTAGGGGGAGATATCCAGAGACAGATATTTGGGGTTTATATATACAATGTCCAGTAGGGGGTGATATCCAGGGGCAGATATTTGGGGTTTATATATACAATGTCCAGTAGGGGGTGATATCCAGGGACAGATATTTGGAGTTTATATATACAATGTCCACTAGGGGGCGATATCCAGGGACAGATATTTGGGGTTTATATATACAATGTCCAGTAGGGGGTGATATCCAGGGACAGATATTCAGGGTTTATATATACAATGTCCAGTAGGGGGTGATATCCAAGGACAGATATTCGGGGTTTATATATACAATGTCCACTAGGGGGCGATATCCAGAGACAGATATTTGGGGTTTATATATACAATGTCCAGTAGGGGGCGATATCCAGAGACAGATATTTGGGGTTTATATATACAATGTCCAGTAGGGGGTGATATCCAGGGACAGATATTCGGGGTTTATATATACAATGTCCAGTAGGGGGTGATATCCAGGGACAGATATTCGGGGTTTATATATACAATGTCCACTAGGGGGAGATATCCAGAGACAGATATTTGGGGTTTATATATACAATGTCCAGTAGGAGGTGATATCCAGGGGCAGATATTTGGGGTTTATATATACAATGTCCAGTAGGGGGTGATATCCAGGGACAGATATTCGGGGTTTATATATACAATGTCCACTAGGGGGCGATATCCAGGGACAGATATTCGGGGTTTATATATACAATGTCCAGTAGGGGGAGATATCCAGGGACAGATATTCGGGGTTTATATATACAATGTCCACTAGGGGGTGATATCCAGGGACAGATATTCGGGGTTTATATATACAATGTCCACTAGGGGGTGATATCCAGGGACAGATATTTGGAGTTTATATATACAATGTCCAGTAGGGGGCAGATATCCAGGGACAGATATTTGGGGTTTATATATACAATGTCCAGTAGGGGGGGGAGATATCCAGGGACAGATATTTGGGGTTTATATATACAATGTCCAGTAGGAGGTGATATCCAGGGGCAGATATTTGGGGTTTATATATACAATGTCCAGTAGGGGGCGATATCCAGGGGGCAGATATTTGGGGTTTATATATACAATGTCCAGTAGGGGGCGATATCCAGGGGCAGATATTTGGAGTTTATATATACATCGTCCAGTAGAAGGTGATATCCAGGGACAGATATTTGGGGTTTATATATACAATGTCCAGTAGGGGGCGATATCCAGGGACAGATATTTGGGGTTTATATATACAATGTCCAGTAGGGGGGGGAGATATCCAGGGACAGATATTTGGGGTTTATATATACAATGTCCAGTAGGAGGTGATATCCAGGGACAGATATTTGGGGTTTATATATACAATGTCCAGTAGGGGGCGATATCCAGGGGGCAGATATTTGGGGTTTATATATACAATGTCCAGTAGGGGGTGATATCCAGGGGCAGATATTTGAGGTTTATATATACAATGTCCAGTAGGGGGTGATATCCAGGGACAGATATTTGGGGTTTATATATACAATGTCCAGTAGGGGGTGATATCCAGGGACAGATATTCGGGGTTTATATATACAATGTCCAGTAGGAGGTGATATCCAGGGACAGATATTCGGGGTTTATATATACAATGTCCAGTAGGGGTTGATATCCAGGGACAGATATTTGGGGTTTATATATACAATGTCCAGTAGGGGGCGATATCCAGGGACAGATATTTGGAGTTTATATATACAATGTCCAGTAGAAGATGATATCCAGGGACAGATATTTGGGGTTTATATATACAATGTCCAGTAGGGGGTGATATCCAGGGACAGATATTTGGGGTTTATATATACAATGTCCAGTAGGAGGTGATATCCAGGGGCAGATATTTGGGGTTTATATATACAATGTCCAGTAGGGGGCGATATCCAGGGACAGATATTTGGGGTTTATATATACAATGTCCAGTAGGGGGTGATATCCAGGGACAGATATTCAGGGTTTATATATACAATGTCCAGTAGGGGGCGATATCCAGGGACAGATATTTGGAGTTTATATATATATCGTCCAGTAGAAGATGATATCCAGGGACAGATATTTGGGGTTTATATATACAATGTCCAGTAGGGGGTGATATCCAGGGACAGATATTTGGGGTTTATATATACAATGTCCAGTAGGAGGTGATATCCAGGGGCAGATATTTGGGGTTTATATATACAATGTCCAGTAGGGGGTGATATCCAGGGACAGATATTTGGGGTTTATATATACAATGTCCAGTAGGGGGTGATATCCAGGGACAGATATTTGGGGTTTATATATACAATGTCCAGTAGGGGGCAGATATTCAGGGTTTATATATACAATGTCCAGTAGGGGGTGATATCCAGGGGAAGATATTCGGGGTTTATATATACAATGTCCAGTAGGAGGTGATATCCAGGGGCAGATATTCAAGGTTTATATATACAATGTCCAGTAGGGGGGGGGATATTCAGGGTTTATATATACAATGTCCAGCAGGGGGTGATATCCAGGGGCAGATATTTGGGGTTTATATATACGATGTCCAGTAGGGGGCGATATCCAGGGGCAGATATTTGGGGTTTATATATACAATGTCCAGTAGGGGGCGATATCCAGGGGCAGATATTTGGGGTTTATATATACAATGTCCAGTAGGAGGTGATATCCAGGGGCAGATATTTGGGGTTTATATATACAATGTCCAGTAGGGGGCGATATCCAGGGGCAGATATTTGGGGTTTATATATACAATGTCCAGTAGGAGATGATATCCAGGGGCAGATATTTGGGGTTTATATATACAATGTCCAGTAGGAGGTGATATCCAGGGGCAGATATTCGAGGTTTATATATACAATGTCCAGTAGGAGGTGATATCCAGGGGCAGATATTTGGGGTTTATATATACAATGTCCAGTAGGGGGCGATATCCAGGGGCAGATATTTGGGGTTTATATATACAATGTCCAGTAGGATATGATATCCAGGGGCAGATATTTGGGGTTTATATATACAATGTCCAGTAGGAGGTGATATCCAGGGGCAGATATTCGAGGTTTATATATACAATGTCCAGTAGGGGGTGATATCTAGCGGCAGATATTTGGGGTTTATATATACAATGTCCAGTAGGGGGGGGATATCCAGGGACAGATATTCGGGGTTTATATATACAATGTCCAGTAGGGGGGGATATCCAGGGACAGATATTTGGGGTTTATATATAGAATGTCCAGCAGGGGGTGATATCCAGGGACAGATATTTGGGGTTTATATATACAATGTCCAGTAGGAGGTGATATCCAGGGGCAGATATTTGGGGTTTATATATACGATGTCCAGTAGGGGGCGATATCCAGGGGCAGATATTTGGGGTTTATATATACAATGTCCAGTAGGGGGCGATATCCAGGGGCAGATATTTGGGGTTTATATATACAATGTCCAGTAGGGGGCGATATCCAGGGGCAGATATTTGGGGTTTATATATACAATGTCCAGTAGGGGGTGATATCCAGGGGCAGATATTTGGGGTTTATATATACAATGTCCAGTAGGGGGCGATATCCAGGGGCAGATATTTGGGGTTTATATATACAATGTCCAGTAGGAGGTGATATCCAGGGGCAGATATTTGGGGTTTATATATACAATGTCCAGTAGGGGGCGATATCCAGGGGCAGATATTTGGGGTTTATATATACAATGTCCAGTAGGAGATGATATCCAGGGGCAGATATTTGGGGTTTATATATACAATGTCCAGTAGGAGGTGATATCCAGGGGCAGATATTCGAGGTTTATATATACAATGTCCAGTAGGAGGTGATATCCAGGGGCAGATATTTGGGGTTTATATATACAATGTCCAGTAGGGGGGGGGGATATCCAGGGACAGATATTCGGGGTTTATATATACAATGTCCAGTAGGGGGGGATATCCAGGGACAGATATTTGGGGTTTATATATAGAATGTCCAGCAGGGGGTGATATCCAGGGACAGATATTTGGGGTTTATATATACAATGTCCAGTAGGAGGTGATATCCAGGGACAGATATTCGGGGTTTATATATACAATGTCCAGTAGGGGGTGATATCCAGGGACAGATATTTGGAGTTTATATATACAATGTCCACTAGGGGACAGATATTTGGGGTTTATATATACAATGTCCACTAGGGGACAGATATTTGGGGTTTATATATAGAATGTCCAGTAGGAGGTGATATCCAGGGGCAGATATTTGGAGTTTATATATACAATATCCAGTAGGGGGCAGATATTCAGGGTTTATATATACAATGTCCAGTAGGGGGTGATATCCAGGGGCAGATATTCAAGGTTTATATATACAATGTCCAGTAGGGGGTGATATCTAGGGGCAGATATTCAAGGTTTATATATACAATGTCCAGTAGGGGGCAGATATTCAGGGTTTATATATACAATGTCCAGTAGGAGGTGATATCCAGGGGCAGATATTCAAGGTTTATATATACAATGTCCAGTAGGGGGCAGATATTCAGGGTTTATATATACAATGTCCAGTAGGGGGTGATATCCAGGGGCAGATATTTGGAGTTTATATATACAATGTCCAGTAGGGGGCAGATATTCAGGGTTTATATATACAATGTCCAGTAGGGGGTGATATCCAGGGGCAGATATTTGGAGTTTATATATACAATGTCCAGTAGGGGGCAGATATTCAGGGTTTATATATACAATGTCCAGTAGGGGGTGATATCCAGGGGCAGATATTCAGGGTTTATATATACAATGTCCAGTAGGGGGTGATATCCAGGGGCAGATATTCAGGGTTTATATATACAATGTCCAGTAGGGGGTGATATCCAGGGGCAGATATTCAGGGTTTATATATACAATGTCCAGTAGGGGGGTGATATATTTGGATAGTTGTATTGGAAAGTTATGACACACAATAATGGGGCCGATTTTACACAGTGATGAACACAATCACACTTTATGAAGGAAGATCTGGTAAGAAATATGTTTTTAACAACTGTTGCTACAAGTAACTGGAGATTACTAGAGTTCCTCTTCAAGTACCAATTTCATGTAAAGTCCTTGAGGACTGCAAACTGCCACGTGTAAGGCGTGTGAGTGAAGAGGTGGTGGCCTAGGCAATGGGTGTCCCATCTTCTGTAATCTATGGAATAACATCATACTGGGCTTGAATGATGGCCATACTAGATGTGTGAGTGAAGAGGCGGTGGCCTAGGCACAGGGTGTCCCGTGTTTCATCTTCTGTAACCTATAGAACAACACATCATACTGGGTGGGAATGATGGCCATACTAGATGTGTGAGTGAAGAGGCGGTGGCCTAGGCACAGGGTGTCCCGTGTTTCATCTTCTGTAACCTATAGAACAACACATCATACTGGGTGGGAATGATGGCCATACTAGATGTGTGAGTGAAGAGGCGGTGGCCTAGGCACAGGGTGTCCCGTGTTTCATCTTCTGTAACCTATAGAACAACACATCATACTGGGTGGGAATGATGGCCATACTAGAGGTGTGAGTGAAGAGGCGGTGGCCTAGGCACAGGGTGTCCCGTGTTTCATCTTCTGTAACCTATAGAACAACACATCATACTGGGTGGGAATGATGGCCATACTAGAGGTGTAAGTGAAGAGGCGGTGGCCTAGGCACAGGGTGTCCCGTGTTTCATCTTCTGTAACCTATAGAACACATCATACTGGGTGGGAATGATGGCCATACTAGATGTGTGAGTGAAGAGGCGGTGGCCTAGGCACAGGGTGTCCCGTGTTTCATCTTCTGTAACCTATAGAACAACACATCATACTGGGTGGGAATGATGGCCATACTAGAGGTGTAAGTGAAGAGGCGGTGGCCTAGGCACAGGGTGTTCCATGTTTCATCTTCTGTAACCTATAGAACAACACATCATACTGGGTGGGAATGATGGCCATACTAGAGGTGTAAGTGAAGAGGCGGTGGCCTAGGCACAGGGTGTTCCATGCTTCATCTTCTGTAACCTATAGAACAACACATCATACTGGGTGGGAATGATGGCCATACTAGAGGTGTAAGTGAAGAGGCGGTGGCCTAGGCACAGGGTGTCCCGTGTTTCATCTTCTGTAACCTATAGAACAACACATCATACTGGGTGGGAATGATGGCCATACTAGAGGTGTGAGTGAAGAGGCGGTGGCCTAGGCACAGGGTGTCCCGTGTTTCATCTTCTGTAACCTATAGAACAACACATCATACTGGGTGGGAATGATGGCCATACTAGAGGTGTAAGTGAAGAGGCGGTGGCCTAGGCACAGGGTGTTCCATGCTTCATCTTCTGTAACCTATAGAACAACACATCATACTGGGTGGGAATGATGGCCATACTAGATGTGTGAGTGAAGAGGCGGTGGCCTAGGCACAGGGTGTCCCGTGTTTCATCTTCTGTAACCTATAGAACAACACATCATACTGGGTGGGAATGATGGCCATACTAGAGGTGTGAGTGAAGAGGCGGTGGCCTAGGCACAGGGTGTCCCGTGTTTCATCTTCTGTAACCTATAGAACAACACATCATACTGGGTGGGAATGATGGCCATACTAGAGGTGTAAGTGAAGAGGCGGTGGCCTAGGCACAGGGTGTTCCATGTTTCATCTTCTGTAACCTATAGAACAACACATCATACTGGGTGGGAATGATGGCCATACTAGATGTGTGAGTGAAGAGGCGGTGGCCTAGGCACAGGGTGTCCCGTGTTTCATCTTCTGTAACCTATAGAACAACACATCATACTGGGTGGGAATGATGGCCATACTAGAGGTGTGAGTGAAGAGGCGGTGGCCTAGGCACAGGGTGTCCCGTGTTTCATCTTCTGTAACCTATAGAACAACACATCATACTGGGTGGGAATGATGGCCATACTAGAGGTGTAAGTGAAGAGGCGGTGGCCTAGGCACAGGGTGTTCCATGCTTCATCTTCTGTAACCTATAGAACAACACATCATACTGGGTGGGAATGATGGCCATACTAGAGGTGTAAGTGAAGAGGCGGTGGCCTAGGCACAGGGTGTTCCATGCTTCATCTTCTGTAACCTATAGAACACATCATACTGGGTGGGAATGATGGCCATACTAGAGGTGTAAGTGAAGAGGCGGTGGCCTAGGCACAGGGTGTCCCGTGTTTCATCTTCTGTAACCTATAGAACAACACATCATACTGGGTGGGAATGATGGCCATACTAGAGGTGTGAGTGAAGAGGCGGTGGCCTAGGCACAGGGTGTCCCGTGTTTCATCTTCTGTAACCTATAGAACAACACATCATACTGGGTGGGAATGATGGCCATACTAGAGGTGTAAGTGAAGAGGCGGTGGCCTAGGCACAGGGTGTTCCATGTTTCATCTTCTGTAACCTATAGAACAACACATCATACTGGGTGGGAATGATGGCCATACTAGAGGTGTGAGTGAAGAGGCGGTGGCCTAGGCACAGGGTGTCCCGTGTTTCATCTTCTGTAACCTATAGAACAACACATCATACTGGGTGGGAATGATGGCCATACTAGAGGTGTAAGTGAAGAGGCGGTGGCCTAGGCACAGGGTGTTCCATGCTTCATCTTCTGTAACCTATAGAACACATCATACTGGGTGGGAATGATGGCCATACTAGAGGTGTAAGTGAAGAGGCGGTGGCCTAGGCACAGGGTGTTCCATGTTTCATCTTCTGTAACCTATAGAACAACACATCATACTGGGTGGGAATGATGGCCATACTAGATGTGTGAGTGAAGAGGCGGTGGCCTAGGCACAGGGTGTCCCGTGTTTCATCTTCTGTAACCTATAGAACAACACATCATACTGGGTGGGAATGATGGCCATACTAGAGGTGTGAGTGAAGAGGCGGTGGCCTAGGCACAGGGTGTCCCGTGTTTCATCTTCTGTAACCTATAGAACAACACATCATACTGGGTGGGAATGATGGCCATACTAGAGGTGTAAGTGAAGAGGCGGTGGCCTAGGCACAGGGTGTTCCATGTTTCATCTTCTGTAACCTATAGAACAACACATCATACTGGGTGGGAATGATGGCCATACTAGAGGTGTAAGTGAAGAGGCGGTGGCCTAGGCACAGGGTGTTCCATGTTTCATCTTCTGTAACCTATAGAACACATCATACTGGGTGGGAATGATGGCCATACTAGAGGTGTGAGTGAAGAGGCGGTGGCCTAGGCACAGGGTGTCCCGTGTTTCATCTTCTGTAACCTATAGAACACATCATACTGGGTGGGAATGATGGCCATACTAGAGGTGTAAGTGAAGAGGCGGTGGCCTAGGCACAGGGTGTTCCATGCTTCATCTTCTGTAACCTATAGAACACATCATACTGGGTGGGAATGATGGCCATACTAGAGGTGTAAGTGAAGAGGCGGTGGCCTAGGCACAGGGTGTCCCGTGTTTCATCTTCTGTAACCTATAGAACAACACATCATACTGGGTGGGAATGATGGCCATACTAGAGGTGTGAGTGAAGAGGCGGTGGCCTAGGCACAGGGTGTCCCGTGTTTCATCTTCTGTAACCTATAGAACAACACATCATACTGGGTGGGAATGATGGCCATACTAGAGGTGTGAGTGAAGAGGCGGTGGCCTAGGCACAGGGTGTTCCATGCTTCATCTTCTGTAACCTATAGAACAACACATCATACTGGGTGGGAATGATGGCCATACTAGAGGTGTGAGTGAAGAGGCGGTGGCCTAGGCACAGGGTGTCCCGTGTTTCATCTTCTGTAACCTATAGAACAACACATCATACTGGGTGGGAATGATGGCCATACTAGAGGTGTGAGTGAAGAGGCGGTGGCCTAGGCACAGGGTGTTCCATGCTTCATCTTCTGTAACCTATAGAACAACACATCATACTGGGTGGGAATGATGGCCATACTAGAGGTGTAAGTGAAGAGGCGGTGGCCTAGGCACAGGGTGTCCCGTGTTTCATCCCCTATAATGTACATAATACCGTTTCACACTGAGCTACCATGATGCCCGTACTAAAGGTATGATGGTGTGAAGGCCACCCAGCCTGTTACCCACCATCTATTCTCTATAAAGCCCCACCAGTTACTAGCCACCATCAGAGCAGCGTGTTGGTGGATCACATACTGTACAAGACACTGCCAGGAGTCCTCCACCAGTGTTACCCCTGGTGGGGGTGGGGGGACCTCCCACAGGCTCAGGGGAAACATCTGCTTCTTATAGGAAATTTGTGGTGACAGATGTGAATCTCGGTAATAATTGATACAAAACAGATTTCAGAAAGTTTGATGTAAAGACACACAGTAGAGGACAAACATCTCGGCACACCTAGTTGCGCTGAAATAGTCAGTAATGTTTGATGTTCGGCGACCCTCTCAGGGGTACCCAGAAAGTACAAGTACAACTCATTGTAGAACCCGTACACCCAACTCATTGTAGAACCCTGAGTGAGAAAGAAAAAACTGCGCTAGTGAAATAAAGATTAAAGCTGCAACCAACAGTGTTATACTACACCAAACAGATAATATAAAAGAAAAAAAGTTGCGCTATTGAGAATATCACCAGTACAGCAGCTGGTGAAAGTGTAAATATGAGCCAAAGGCTCACACAGTAAATATATGACACAAATTAATGAAAGTGAGTGATGCGAACATGTGATAAAAAATCACATAAACAAAAAAAACACAAAAGTTGTCGCATATAGTCCAAACAATAAAGTTCATATGCACAAAGAATGCTCCTCCACTGTGCTGATTGTGATCCAATGTATTACACCACGAGCAAGTGTAGGATAGGACAGCCTCCACCAATAGATTTACTGCCTCTTACCGAAAGTGATGGATCCCTTGTCACAGGGGATCAAAGAAAGCCTGTGGCTATTCCCCAGCCAAGGGTATGGGGCAGGCAGCGTCTCACTGACCAGGAGATCCACAACTCTCAATGATAGGAAACACGGTCCCAAGATAATGGATGAAACAGGCATGTAGCAGGTAAGTGCGTCCAGGAGATGTTCCAGTGGCAGGGCAGTCCCAGTCTGTGATGGTAAAGCTTCCAGGGAAGTCCACGAGATAACAGCTGATTGTGCCTGTTTCATCCATTATCTTGGGACCGTGTTTCCTATCATTGAGAGTTGTGGATCTCCTGGTCAGTGAGACGCTGCCTGCCCCATACCCTTGGCTGGGGAATAGCCACAGGCTTTCTTTGATCCCCTGTGACAAGGGATCCATCACTTTCGGTAAGAGGCAGTAAATCTATTGGTGGAGGCTGTCCTATCCTACACTTGCTCGTGGTGTAATACATTGGATCACAATCAGCACGGTGGAGGAGCATTCTTTGTGCATATGAACTTTATTGTTTGGACTATATGCGACAACTTTTGTGTTTTTTTTGTTTATGTGATTTTTTATCACATGTTCGCATCACTCACTTTCATTAATTTGTGTCATATATTTACTGTGTGAGCCTTTGGCTCATATTTACACTTTCACCAGCTGCTGTACTGGTGATATTCTCAATAGCGCAACTTTTTTTCTTTTATATCATTGTAGAACCCGTACACCCAACTGATTGTAGAACCCGTACACCCAACTCATTGTAGAACCCGTACACCCAACTCATTGTAGAACCCGTACACCCAACTCATTGTAGAACCCATACACCCAACTCTACAGGAGCCACAATTCACACAGATATCAGACAGGAGTGGGACGGTATCTTCTCAGCTGAACATTGTTACTCCTGAAAGACTTCTTATCACCCCTTTCCTCCTCAATGGACACCTCATCCAAACTCATCGTCATCCCCAGGCCACGTCTAGCACTATGACTTCACTTCTCCAATGAAAACACACCAAATATCAAGTTCTGCCAGTGCTGCAAGGTTCTCAACGGGCTCTCATTTGTTCTTTGGAACCACATCCCTCTGTTCCTCCAGGGTCATCTCCTTTTTGGTCCCATGTATAGACCTCTATAAACTTACCACATAAACCCACCTCTATACAGAAGTCAGCAACCTTCTCCATATCATGGGGCCTATTTATAAAAATACATGTCATGTTTCTAAGGCTCTGCTCACATATATGTGAATTGGTTGCGTTTTGAACCGCATCCGATTCGCATGACAAACTTTCTATGAAGCCGGTAAACAAATCTGCGGTGCAGTGGAAGTGCAAATTCACTAAAAATTTTAAAGAAGTCCTGTGCGTTTTCTGAGCACTGCGGTTCAGAATCTCACATCTCAGTTTTGAACACGAATTTGAGAGAAAAAAAAATACAGCCTAATACATCCTAAGGGTCTGGTATGGATTTTGATGGAAACCCCATGCCAAAATGTAAGAAAAAAAAAAGCATAGGATCCCCCCAAAAATCCATACCAGATCGTTATCCGAGCATAAAGCCTGGTAGGCCAGGAAAGGGGGGAAGAGCAAGCGCATGCCCTCATCATGGGGAGGGTGTTTGGAGTAGGGGGCTTCCCCTTTCACAGCACCTTGTCCCCACATTGATGGGGACAAGGGCCTCTTCCTCACAACCCTGGTCGGTGGTTGTGGGGTCTGCGAGCATGAGACCCCCCCTCCCCAGTCACCAGGTGGCCCTGCCCCTTTGTAAAATTAACAGTTGCATGCTGGGTGTGATGGTGTCACAAGGGGTGGGCCATGGATGGAGTTAAAGTGAACAGGAGTTGTAGCTCTGGCTGTATGATTAGGGTCGTTGTCCCGCTGGAAGGTGAACCTCCGCCCCGGTCTCAAGTCTTTTGCCGACTCTAACAGGTTTTCTTCTAAGAGTGTCCTGGATGGAGTTAAAGAGAACAGGAGTTGTAGCTCTGGCTGTATGTTTCGGGTCGTTGTCCTGCTGGAAGGGGAACCTCCGCCCCGGTCTCTACTCTTTTGCAGACTCCAACAGGTTTTCTTCTAAGAGTGTCCTGGGTAGAGTTAAAGTGAACAGAGCTTTGTATTCCTCAGATTAGACAAACTCGTGCCAGTAGAAGCACTTTTTAAGGAATTTTACCCGGTGGCCCTTCTATGTGACCACCAGGTCCTCCATCTCATTGATTTCAACTACTTTTTTCAGCCAAAACGGTTATGGACGGTGCCTGCGCCTGTTTGCAAAACAGTAGAATACAGCTTTTTTCTGCTGTATTCAGGAGGGGTAGGATGGAGCGTCTGTAGGTCTTACTCGAGAACCAGTGATGATGAAGAAGGAAGAGCGCAGGATCCTTCAGTAGCTCACGATCTGTGAATTTCTGGATTATACTATGGACGTCTGTCCAGTAAGGCTGGAGTAGGCGGCAGGACCAGAAAATGTGGAGAAGAGAACCAGATTCCTCTCAGCACCACCAACAGAGGTCAGAGCATTGGGGGAACATCCTATGAATTTTGACAGGTGTAGGATACCAACGTGTCAACGATTCCTGGTGCTTAGCACATATAGAGGTTTTGTATAAGAACAGGAGGATTCTCTCCACCTGTTTATTCGTGAAAATTCAGCCCTAGGTCTCGTTCCCCCTTGTCAAGGGAGTTTGAAATCCGGCGGTGGAGTCACTAATAGACGGTAGGTCTGAGAAATTGCATGGCGCAAAGGAGAATGCTCCACACATAGAAGCTCAAAGGTTATAATAGATACCTGGAGAAGGTAAGGAACCCAGGAAATGAGCCAACTGAAGTTTTGCCAAAAAGAAAGTCCCTCGAACCTCGGGTCATCCATGATTCGTTGTCTAGTGATCCATTGGCTGTTAATTATAAAGTGCTGAGCATGAAACAACTCAGCATTTTTCAAGACTGGGCCATTCTAACACATGAATATGCTTTGATCTAAACCATTCCATTGTAGCTCTGGCTGTATGTTTAGGGTCGTTGTCCTGCTGGAAGGTGAAACCCCCCCCCCAGTCTCAAGTCTTTTGCAGACTGTAACAGGTTTTCTTCTAAGATTGTCCTGTATTTGTCTCCATCCATCTTCCCATCAACTCTGACCAGCTTCCCTGTCCCTGCTGAAGAAAAGCATCCCCACCACATGATGCTGCCACCACCATGTTTCACGGCGGGGATGGTGTGTTCAGGGTGATGTGCAGTGTTATTTTTCCCCACACATAGCATTTTGCTTTTTATTTTATTTTGGTCTCATGTGACCAAAGCACCTTCTTCCACATGTTTGCTGTGTCCCCCACATGATTGCTGTGTCCCCCACATGATTGCTGTGTCCCCCACATGATTGCTGTGTCCTCCACATGATTGCTGTGTCCCCCACATGGCTTCTCACAAACTGCAAACAGGACTTCTTATGACTTTCTTTCTCCAATGTCTTTCTTCTTGTCACTCTTCCATAAAGGGCAGATTTGTGGAGAAGCACGACTAATAGTTGTCCTGTGGACAGATTCTCCCCCCTGAGCTGTGGATCTCTGCAGCTCCTCCAGAGTTACCATGGGCCTCTTGGCTGCCTCTCTGATGAATGCTCTCCTTGCCCGGCCCGGTCAGTTTAGGTTGAGGAAAAGATTACAGCGCACACATACTAAAATGACATTTAAATCCTGCAAGGCCTTGTAAAACACCTGAACATATTCAGCAGTTCTGGTCAGTTTCTGCACCGGAAACTGACAAGAAACTGACTGCATGGTGTGAACTAGAGCCACTGGAATACATAGAAAACACTGTGCATGCATTTTTAGTGCAGAAAAACGCGCACGGAACTGAACGGAACTGCATCTGGTGTTAACTTGCTCTCATACTTCTCCACAACTTTATCCCTGACCTGTCTGGTGTGTTCCTTGGACTTCATGATGCTGTTTGTTCACTAAGGTTCTCTAACAAACCTCTGAGGGCTTCACAGAACAGCTGTATTTATACTGAGATTACATTACACACAGAATGACTCTATTTACTAATTAGGTGACTTCTGAAGGCAATTGGTTCCACTAGATTTTAGTTGGGGGTATCAGAGTAAAGGGGGCTGAATTCAAATGCCCCCCCCCACACTTTTCACATATTTATTTGTATCATTTATTATTTTCCTTCCACTTCACAATTATGTGCCACTTTGTGTTGGTCTATCACATAAAATCCCAATAAAATACATTTACCTTTTTGGTTGTAACATGAGAAAATGTGGGAAATTTCAAGGGGTATGAATACTTTTCCAAGGCACTGTATATGTGGCCTGGTCTCAGTTTCCTAGTGTAGCTATGCAGATTTGGCCATCCCTGCTGCTGAAACCTGACAACTTGCTTTCTCCACTCAGAACAGACGTCTTGAAGCCCCTCAACCTGCATAAGTGAGAACCCTGGGTGACCTCCAACCCTTTGGACACGGCGACACTTCGCGGTAACGGGCGTCCATCTTTCTCAGCGCTGAATGTTGGGAGCCATGCGTGTGCCAATAAAAACAATTCCCCAAATATACACAGAGATGAGGCTGGAACATGGTACTGAAAGTTTTTAATGGAGCTTAAATTGCTAAACGTTCTAATCATGGCCAGCTGCCCTCCCCGGAGTGAGACACAAAACTTCTCCCACTTTGAACACAAAGAAGCCGGTTTTCTCTTGCACGGCTGGGATTTTCTTGGCTCTGAGGGGATTATTTGAGTTTCGGCAGGTCCTGGGTTAATGAAACGTGTATTTAGAATGTGGCGCGATCCTTGAAAATCCTCTTTGTTGGTGTTGGGGATGGGACTCTGATGAGTCACGGCTCTGTCTCCAGCATTACTAAGCAATAAAAGAGGAGACATTGCCAGCCTGTGAATCAAACTCTCCCATCACCGGCAATTAATCTGAGTTATACACAAGCTGCCTGTTTCATGTGTGATGGGGAACAATCAAAGTCTTAAGATTTATGGTAAAGCCACATCAAAGGCCGGGCCTGATCACACAGCACAGAGTCTAATGAAGCCAACACACCGCCATCCTAATCTCCCCTGGGATTTTGCGCAGTCCCCGGCTGTGCGCTCACCAAGCTGTGGGACGGTGCGGTTTTCTGGGGGAGGCTGGCTTGGTTCTGGTGGTAACCCATACATACAGTTTAATAAGACGTTTCATGTCTTAGGAAAACAATATCTTTTCACACAGTTTAAATATTTTCCTACAGATCCTGGAGCTGGTACACCAGACCACCAGGTACCTCAGAAGATGTGTACGGAAAGTATTCCATCATCTAATGATCTTCATCCTCTGATAACACTACGGAATGAGGTCCATGTCCCATACTTTGGATCTATCCTCCATCCTGGACAGCAGCTGGTAGGCAGGGTGACACCCCATGCACAACGTTCATAAACCACTGCAAACTTGGCACTTCGGTGCTCAAAAATCGTTAGAAGGCTTGCCATAATAATTCAGTTGCCATGGTTGCTGTACAACTCGGGATGGTTGGTAAGGCGGTGGAGCCCTTCTCAGATCGGGGAATCACTCTACAACTCCTCATGGTTTGTAACTCGGGATGGTTGGTAAGGCGGTGGAGCCCTTCTCAGATCAGGGAATCACTCTACAACTCGGCATGGTTTGTAACTCGGGATGGTTGGTAAGGCGGTGGAGCCCTTCTCAGATCGGGGAATCACTCTACAACTCCTCATGGTTTGTAACTCGGGATGGTTGGTAAGGCTGTGGAGCCCTTCTCAGATCAGGGAATCACTCTACAACTCGGCATTGTTTGTAACTCGGGATGGTTGGTAAGGCGGTAGAGCCCTTCTCAGATCGGGGAATCACTCTAACACTCGGCATGGTTTGTAACTCGGGATGGTTGGTAAGGTGGTGGAGCACTTCTCAAATCGGAGAATCACTGTAGAACTCAGGATGGTTGCTAAGGCTGTGGAGCCCTTCTCAGATCAGGGAATCACTCTACAACTCGGCATGGTTTGTAACTCAGGATGGTTGGTAAGGCAGTGGAGCCCTTCTCAGATCGGGGAATCACTCTACAACTCGGCATTGTTTGTAACTCGGGATGGTTGGTAAGGCGGTAGAGCACTTCTCAGATCGGGGAATCACTCTAACACTCGGCATGGTTTGTAACTCGGGATGGTTGGTAAGGTGGTGGAGCACTTCTCAAATCGGGGAATCACTCTACAACTCGGCATGGTTTGTAACTCGGGATGGTTGGTAAGGTGGTGGAGCCCTTCTCAGATCGGGGAATCACTCTACAACTCGGCATGGTTTGTAACTCAGGATGGTTGGTAAGGCAGTGGAGCCCTTCTCAGATCGGAGAATCACTGTAGAACTCAGGATGGTTGCTAAGACTGTGGAGCCCTTCTCAGATCGGGGAATCACTCTACAACTCGGCATTGTTTGTAACTCGGGATGGTTGGTAAGGCGGTAGAGCCCTTCTCAGATCGGGGAATCACTCTACAACTCGGCATGGTTTGTAACTCGGGATGGTTGGTAAGGTGGTGGAGCCCTTCTCAGATCAGAGAATCACTGTAGAACTCAGGATGGTTGCTAAGGCTGTGGAGCCCTTCTCAGATCGGGGAATCACTCTACACCCAGGTTCACACTGAGCTGCGGGAATGAATTCCCGATTTCACTCCCACATGTCAGTCCCAATTTCTCAGAAATCTGTGTGGGTTTCTGCACAGATATCAATGGAAATCACACCCCGAAATTGCTAAAAGTAGTACAAATTCAGCGTTGCACCAATTAGGACGGTGCCATTGCCATTAATTGCTGCCGATTTGACATGTCAAAACGCACCAATGTGAACCAGAGCTACAACTCGGAATGGTTGGTAAGGTGGTGGAGCCCTTCTCAGATCGGGTAATCACTGTACAACTCGGGATGGCTGGTAAGGCGGTGGAGCCCTTCTCAGATCGGGGAATCACTCTACAACTCGGGATGGCTGGTAAGGCGGTGGAGCCCTTCTCAGATCGGGGAATCACTCTAAAACTCGGGATGGCTGGTAAGGCGGTGGAGCCCTTCTCAGATCGGGGAATCACTCTACAACCCAGAATGGTTGGTAAGGTGGTGGAGCCCTTTTCAGATTGGGAAACACTGTACAACTCGGGATGGTTGGTAAGGGGGTGGAACCCAACGAGTGGTGCATCCAGTACTAAACAAACAAGAAAAAGCGTGCAAACGCCTAGTGCATTACCTCCAACACTTTCATAAAGAATAAAAAAAGTAAAAACTATACTGACAAATCAATGTGGATATATGGCTGCAGGGTAGTATTCCAACATGATAACGACCCCAAACACACCTCCAAGACCACCACTGCCTTGCTAAAGAAGCTGAGGGTAAAGGTGATGGACTGGCCAAGCATGTCTCCAGACCTAAACCCTATTGATCATCTGTGGGGCATCCTCAAACGGAAGGTGGAGGAACACAAGATCTCTAACATCCACCAGCTCCGTGATGTTGTCATGGAGGAGGGGAAGAGGACTCCAGTGGCAACCTGTGAAGCTTTGGTGACCTCCATGCCCAAGAGGGTTAAGGCATTGCTGGAAAATAATGGTGGCCACACAAAATATTGACACTTTGGGCCCAAATTGAATATTTTCACTTAGGGGTGTACTCACTTTTGTTGCCAGCGGTTTAGACATTAATGGCTGTGTGTTGAGTTATTTTGAGGAGACAGAAAATTTACACCGTTATACAAGCTGTACACTCACTACTTTACATTGTAGCAAAGTGTCATTTCTTCAGTGTTCTCACATGAAAAGATAGAATAAAATATTTACAAAAATGTGAGGGGTGTACTTACTTTCTTGAGATACTGTATATAGATAACAGAGTCCAGAAGTCCGCTTTCCACCTACATGGAATAGTGATGTGTTTTGGGGGCCAGACCCCCTTCCTCAGAGCACAGACTTCAGTCCATGTTCTGAGGAAGGAGGTCTTCCCCCTGAAACATGTCAGCTGTCATCATCCGCACTATTCCATGTAGGTGGAGAGTGGACTTCTGGACTCTTATCTATATATGCCATATATGCACATTGGTTTGTTAGTATAATTTGTACTTTTTTATTCTTTATTAAAGTGTTGGAGGAAATGCACTAGGCGTTTGCGCTCTTTTTGCTTTTGTTGTTTTTATAAAGCATCACATGGCTGATTCCCGAATACCCACCCTCAGTAAGAGGACTGTGTTGGCCTACAAGGCCTCTAGAGTCCATCATGCATGCTGCCTGAAACGTTCCGATCTTTTCATTCATCTCACTAAGGAATACTATACCTAGCCCATGTGGGAATACTGCAGAGGAGGAATCAGAAGCACAGTTATGGTAAACCAGGCTGCCTATCATTTATAAAAAGGTCGGTTTTGTGACCCCCTGCCTCTGCAACCAACGAATGTTCTGTAAAGATCTACGACAGATCTACCACCGTACTTACCGTAGTCGTGGTGTAACAACACACAGCTAAACAATGGTCAGGTGTTTTCTGTATGTCAGTGCTGACAAATCTCCAGTCTTCATCTGATAACGCAGAGTGGCCCATGTCACCTAATACAACGCGGGAATGACAAACACCGACATACTTCTAAGCAGCACAACATTCAGAAATCAATAGAGAGCAAACATGGAATCAATCTGAGTCTACGGAGGAGACACGTCAGATTCTGCACTCCCCATAGTATTCAATGCTTAGCTAGTTTGCTATGTCCTCCATCCCCACCTCCAGGAGCTGACCTTATATATCATAGCCATCTGATCAATCAGATCCCACTCTATAAAATATCCTGCCAATGGGATCAATGACTATGAAGACAACGGAGAATAAAGTGTAAAATCCCTTACTTGTGTGGTAATCCTGCTTTTTATAACCAAAGACCAGGGAACTCCCCCTTTACGAGTCACCCCTTTTCTCCGCCCCCTACCCACGTCCCAGTTCCGCCCCTTTTAGACAACATAGGACCAAGTATCATTTTGTGGTGCTTAGTAATTTGTATGGAATTTGGTAATGATATCAAGAAAAGCAGTAAAATAGATCCCCTGCAGCCAGCAACAATAGATCCCCCTAACAACAATGGACCACCCACAACAAAATTTCCCCACCAGCAACCATAGACTCCCGGCAGCATCAACAGATCTTCGCACAGCCAGCATTAATAGACTCTCTAGCTGCCATCAACAATAGACCCCTCCCCCAACAGTAGATCTCTTTCAGCAACAACTGACCCCCCAGCAACATAAGACCCCCCAGAAACAATAGATCCCCCACCAGCAACAATAGACCCCCCCTGCAAAATAGTTCCCCAGCAGTGAGCATCAATACCCTGCAGCACACCACAGCACCCTTTGCCATTACATACAGTCATTCCAGAAGGTGCCGTAACTGCGTTCCCCCGCGTTCCCGCTGAAAAAAAGCCCTGCCAAAGACCAAACATGGCTGCTTTGGGTCACCTCCTATGGATGTCAGAATCTGCAGCAAGTACTGTATGCAGGCAGGTGCAGTTAGCTACTTTACCACTAGGTGTCTCTGTACCAGAATAGTGTAGTTACAGCAGACAGTGTCATCAGGTGCTAGGCTCCTTTTAGGTGGAGCCCTCCTGCAGTGAGTCAGCAGCCATATAAAAGTTGGGTAGGGAGGAGCACAGACTCACTTGGGGCATGAGAGCAAAATCCCACATTTATGTGGATGTAACCAGCAAGTGTAGGCCCTGAGAAGGAGGAGAAGGAGAAGTAGGGCTGCTAGGGTGAGTTGCCAAAGGCCTTTTAGACCAGGCCAAGAGCTCCCTGTGAGGCTACTTCCCTGGAGGGTCCCAGGAACAGGGCCAGCGCTCCCGCTAGGCAAACTAGGCAGCCGCCTAGGGCACACTGCTGCCTAGGGGGCGCAGCCACAGCCCGCTGACTTCCCAATAGCGTGGCCGGGAAACACGAGGTGGGCACAGCTGGGGAGGCGGGCATGAGGTCAGCGTAGGAGGCGGGCACAGCTGGGAGGCGGGCATGAGGTCAGCGGAGGAGGCTGGTACAGCTGGGGAGGCCGGCATGAGTTCAGCAGAGGAGGCGGGCATAGCTGGGGAGGCCGGCATGAGGTCAACGGAGAAGGCGGGCACAGCTGGGAGGCGGGCATGAGGTCGGCGAATGAGGCAGGCATGAGGTTAGCAGAGGAGGCGGGCACAGCTAGGGAGGCGGAGGAGACGGCCATGAGGTCAGCGGAGGAGGCGGGCACAGCTGGGGAGGCAGGCATGAGGTCAGCGGAGGAGGCGAGCACAGCTGGGGAGGCAGGCATGAGGTCAGCGGAGGAGGCGGGCACAGCTGGGGAGTCAGGCATGAGGTCAGTGGAGGAGGCGAGCATAGTGGGGGAGGCAAGCATGAGACCAGCAGAAGAGGCGTGCACAGCTGGGGAGGTGGAGGAGGCAGGCATAAGGGCGACGGAGAAGGTGGGCATGAGGTCAGCGGAGGAGACGGTCACAGCTGGGGAGGCGGGCATGATGTCTATTGCCTATTTTATGCTACATACATTCATTTGATTTACTACTTGTATTACAGATATAGCAAAGCATTTACCCCCGAAGAGCGAGCGCGGTCTCGCAAAATGTCGTCGGGTACTACCGATGTTTGCACATTTCTCTGATGTTTGTAATTGCTATATACTGATTACCATGTATGTGGACTGACCCATGTTCACATTGTATGCAGATTTTCTCGGCCTGTATTTATTGCTGTTGTGTCCTACATGTGCAACAAATTGTAATAAATCTACTTTTTTACTATCAAGATATGTTTTTTGGCTTCCCATATTCACCTCATTTAAAGTCCCAGGGTGAACCCCATGTATATATGTATTGTAATAGGGATGGAGGTGATGTTGGGGTGACACCAGACCTTATATTATGTTCCGTCAGCGAAGGAGGTGAGCACAGCTGGGGAGGTGGGAATGAGGTCAGTGGAGGAGTTGGGCACAGCTGGGGAGGTGGGCATGAGGTTAGTGGAAGGGGTGGGCACAGCTGGGGAGGTGGGCATGAGGTCAGCGGAGGAGGTGAGCACAGCTAGGGAGGCGGGAATGAGGTCAGTGGAGGAGTTGGGCACAGCTGGGGAGGCGGGAATAAGGTCAATGGAGGAGTTGGGCACAGCTGGGGAGGTGGGCATGAGGTTAGTGGAGGAGGTGGGCACAGCTGGGGAGGTGGGCATGAGGTCAGCGGAGGAGACGGGCAAAGCTGGGGAGGCAGCCCTCTGAACGAGTCTGCTCTCTGATCCTGTCACTTGTGTGACACCTAGGCAATACTAACGACACCTGGGCCGCACCCCCCCGGGAGGGTGTTAGCCTTGCCTGGGGTGCAAGATAGTTAAGCACCAGCCCTGCCCAGGAGATTTGTACATAGCGAGGAGGTGACTACAGAGCACCCAGTCCTGTGAGTACTAATGGCCCCAGGTACAAGAGAGGCTGTAAGGCCCCTCTCACACTGGGGCGGGAGGTGTGCTGGCGGTATAGCGGCGCTATACCGTTGGAAATGCGGTGGTATTCGGCCACTAGCGGTGCGGTTTTACCCCCTGCTAGCGGCCGAAAAAGGGTTAATACCGCCGGCAATGCACCTCTGCAGAGGCGCATTGCCGGCGGTATAGCCGTGGTGTCCCATTGATTTCAATGGGCAGAAGCTGTGAAGGAGCAGTAAACACAGCGCTCCTTCACCGCTCCAAAGATGCTCCTCGCAGGACTTTTGGAGCGTTCCTGCTAGCGCACCACTCCAGTGTGAAAGACCTCGGGGGCTTTCACACAGGAGACACAGCAGCCGCTGTTCGCTATTTTTAACGCAATAGCGCCTGCAAACCGCCCCCGTGTGAAAGGGGTCTAAGGAAGATGGTTGTTCAAAGTGCTGCATATGCTTTCACACATGACTACAGCAGACCGTCCAAGAAATGTGATTAACTGTGTAATGTCAAGTGACTCCGGAATGTATATCTATGTGATGTGACAGTTATGCCATTTCCAGAATTCCCTCAGTAAAGTGCAACAAACGACTTTATGTGTGGACATTCCTTCCTTTGGGGATGTAAAGGTCAACAGCCGGCAATGTCATATGGAGGCCTCTACCTTAAGGTGGCCAGATTTTTTAAAATGAAATCCGGGGATAGTAATGGCGGCAATCAGCAACTCTCTGCCCGTCGCCGCCGCCCGCCTCACAGCCTGTCAAGTCTTACTCTTCGGGCCCCGCCTACTACTGGGTGGGGAGCGGAGGTGGGGAGCGGAGGAGGATCACTCCGCCCGAAAGTGAAGAAATATTCCCTCCGCTCCGACCAGCACATGATCAACAGAAAGGGGCACAGATAATGGAAAAAAGACAGCCCCCTAAGCTAGTAGGAGCGGCAGAGCGGGGGGGGTTGTAATTCAGAATTTTTTTTTTTAATTCTGCACTGACTGTCTTTGAAATTGCCCCCCCAGCCCCGGTTCAAATCCAATCCGGGGACAAAACCGGGGACAGACTTGGTCCGGGGACAGTGTCCTCAATCCGGGGACTGTCCCCGGAAATCGGGGAGGTCTGGTCACCCTAATCTAGTATAGAGTGGGGCACAAGATGGCGGAGGGTTTGGCCTCGACAGGGTAGAACAGTGTTCTAGCAAGACAGGAGCGGGGGTAGGGAGTTGTGCTCTTGGTGCCAAATACAACCAACCACAAAGCAGCACTTACAAGCAGACCGGTAAACTGATTTTAATTTGAGTAACCAAAATAATCTTGGCCCGCTCTGACCACTTTACGCTGATAAACAGTGAAATCCTATTGGTTGCTCATGGATAGTCTTTGTTGTGTGTGATCAGTGGGCTATGGGTCATTCTGCCCGGCCTGTTTGTAGAAAACTCAATCTGTAGCAATCAGAAGCTCTGCGCTGCCCTTTCACCAGAGTCCTCAGCCCACAGGAACTCTCCGGGAACCTGTGCCACAGTAAACTCACTGGCCACCATGGTGATCCCGCCGGTAGGCTTCTATGTCAGCCAGCAATGAGGAAAATGGGCGAGACGACCCTGGAAGATAACCTCATACAACCATCGGAAAATGCGGACATGACTGACAGCCAATAACACAAAACAGGGAGAGATGAGAGCTGTGCACAATGCAGGAGCCACATGGGAGCTCACCCTCCATCTCTTCACAGATACACCTGTAGAGAATCCAGTGAAAGTGGGGGCTGGGACACAGAGAGGCAGGGCCGTCCTTAATATTGATTGGACCCTGGGCAAAAAAATTCTTGGGCCCTCCCCCCTCCATGCAGTTTCGCTCTCGATCGATCAATGGCAATGCTGATTTTTTTTACCAACTACCAATATAAAGAGGAGTTTCAACACTGGCCACCAATGTAATAGGGGTTTACACTGACCACCAATGTAATAGGGGTTTACACTGGCCACCAATGTAATAGGGGTTTACACTGACCACCAATGTAATAGGGGTTTACACTGACCACCAATGTAATAGGGGTTTACACTGACCACCAATGTAATAGGGGTTTACACTGACCACTTATGTATTAGGGGTTTACACTGACCACTTATGTAATAGGGGTTTACACTGACCACCGATGTAATAGGGGTTTACACTGACCACTGATGTAATAGGGGTTTACACTGACCACCGATGTAATAGGGGTTTACACTGACCACTAATGTAATAGGGGTTTACACTGGCCACCAATGTAATAGGGGTTTACACTGACCACCAATGTAATAGGGGTTTACACTGACCACTAATGTAATAGGGGTTTACACTGACCACTAATGTAATAGGGGTTTACACTGACCACCAATGTAATAGGGGTTTACACTGACCACTAATGTAATAGGGGTTTACACTGACCACTAATGTAATAGGGGTTTACACTGACCACTGATGTAATAGGGGTTTACACTGACCACTGATGTAATAGGGGTTTACACTGACCACCAATGTAATAGGGGTTTACACTGACCACCAATGTAATAGGGGTTTACACTGACCACTAATGTAATAGGGGTTTACACTGACCACTAATGTAATAGGGGTTTACACTGACCACCAATGTAATAGGGGTTTACACTGACCACTAATGTAATAGGGGTTTACACTGACCACTAATGTAATAGGGGTTTACACTGACCACTAATGTAATAGGGGTTTACACTGACCACTAATGTAATAGGGGTTTACACTGACCACTGATGTAATAGGGGTTTACACTGACCACTGATGTAATAGGTGTTTACACTGACCACCAATGTAATAGGGGTTTACACTGACCACCAATGTAATAGGGGTTTACACTGACCACCAATGTAATAGGGGTTTACACTGACCACCAATGTAATAGGGGTTTACACTGACCACCAATGTAATAGGGGTTTACACTGACCACCGATGTAATAGGGGTTTACACTGACCACTAATGTAATAGGGGTTTACACTGACCACTAATGTAATAGGGGTTTACACTGACCACTAATGTAATAGGGGTTTACACTGACCACCAATGTAATAGGGGTTTACACTGACCACTGATGTAATAGGGGTTTACACTGACCACTGATGTAATAGGGGTTTACACTGACCACTAATGTAATAGGGGTTTACACTGACCACTAATGTAATAGGGGTTTACACTGACCACTAATGTAATAGGGGTTTACACTGACCACTAATGTAATAGGGGTTTACACTGACCACTGATGTAATAGGGGTTTACACTGGCCACCAATGTAATAGGGGTGTACACTGACCACTAATGTAATAGGGGTTTACACTGACCACTGATGTAATAGGGGTTTACACTGACCACTGATGTAATAGGGGTTTACACTGACCACTAATGTAATAGGGGTTTACACTGACCACTGATGTAATAGGGGTTTACACTGGCCACCAATGTAATAGGGGTGTACACTGACCACTAATGTAATAGGGGTTTACACTGACCACTGATGTAATAGGGGTTTACACTGACCACTGATGTAATAGGGGTGTACACTGACCACTAATGTAATAGGGGTTTACACTGACCACTGATGTAATAGGGGTTTACACTGACCACTGATGTAATAGGGGTTTACACTGACCACTAATGTAATAGGGGTTTACACTGGCCACCAATGTAATAGGGGTGTACACTGACCACTAATGTAATAGGGGTTTACACTGACCACTAATGTAATAGGGGTTTACACTGGCCACCAATGTAATAGGGGTGTACACTGACCACTAATGTAATAGGGGTTTACACTGACCACTAATGTAATAGGGGTTTACACTGGCCACCAATGTAATAGGGGTGTACACTGACCACTAATGTAATAGGGGTTTACACTGACCACTAATGTAATAGGGGTTTACACTGGCCACCAATGTAATAGGGGTGTACACTGACCACTAATGTAATAGGGGTTTACACTGACCACTAATGTAATAGGGGTTTACACTGGCCACCAATGTAATAGGGGTGTACACTGACCACTAATGTAATAGGGGTTTACACTGACCACTGATGTAATAGGGGTTTACACTGACCACCAATGTAATAGGGGTTTACACTGACCACTAATGTAATGGGGGTTTACACTGACCACCAATGTAATAGGGGTTTACACTGACCACCAATGTAATAGGGGTTTACACTGACCACTAATGTAATAGGGGTTTACACTGGCCACCAATGTAATAGGGGTTTACACTGACCACCAATGTAATAGGGGTTTACACTGACCACCAATGTAATAGGGGTTTACACTGACCACCAATGTAATAGGGGTTTACACTGACCACTTATGTATTAGGGGTTTACACTGACCACTTATGTAATAGGGGTTTACACTGACCACCGATGTAATAGGGGTTTACACTGACCACTGATGTAATAGGGGTTTACACTGACCACCAATGTAATAGGGGTTTACACTGACCACCAATGTAATAGGGGTTTACACTGACCACCAATGTAATAGGGGTTTACACTGACCACTAATGTAATAGGGGTTTACACTGACCACTAATGTAATAGGGGTTTACACTGACCACCAATGTAATAGGGGTTTACACTGACCACTGATGTAATAGGGGTTTACACTGACCACTGATGTAATAGGGGTTTACACTGACCACCAATGTAATAGGGGTTTACACTGACCACCAATGTAATAGGGGTTTACACTGACCACTAATGTAATAGGGGTTTACACTGACCACTAATGTAATAGGGGTTTACACTGACCACCAATGTAATAGGGGTTTACACTGACCACTAATGTAATAGGGGTTTACACTGACCACTAATGTAATAGGGGTTTACACTGACCACTAATGTAATAGGGGTTTACACTGACCACTAATGTAATAGGGGTTTACACTGACCACTGATGTAATAGGGGTTTACACTGACCACTGATGTAATAGGTGTTTACACTGACCACCAATGTAATAGGGGTTTACACTGACCACCAATGTAATAGGGGTTTACACTGACCACCAATGTAATAGGGGTTTACACTGACCACCAATGTAATAGGGGTTTACACTGACCACCAATGTAATAGGGGTTTACACTGACCACCGATGTAATAGGGGTTTACACTGACCACTAATGTAATAGGGGTTTACACTGACCACTAATGTAATAGGGGTTTACACTGACCACTAATGTAATAGGGGTTTACACTGACCACCAATGTAATAGGGGTTTACACTGACCACTGATGTAATAGGGGTTTACACTGACCACTGATGTAATAGGGGTTTACACTGACCACTAATGTAATAGGGGTTTACACTGACCACTAATGTAATAGGGGTTTACACTGACCACTAATGTAATAGGGGTTTACACTGACCACTAATGTAATAGGGGTTTACACTGACCACTGATGTAATAGGGGTTTACACTGGCCACCAATGTAATAGGGGTGTACACTGACCACTAATGTAATAGGGGTTTACACTGACCACTGATGTAATAGGGGTTTACACTGACCACTGATGTAATAGGGGTTTACACTGACCACTAATGTAATAGGGGTTTACACTGACCACTGATGTAATAGGGGTTTACACTGGCCACCAATGTAATAGGGGTGTACACTGACCACTAATGTAATAGGGGTTTACACTGACCACTGATGTAATAGGGGTTTACACTGACCACTGATGTAATAGGGGTGTACACTGACCACTAATGTAATAGGGGTTTACACTGACCACTGATGTAATAGGGGTTTACACTGACCACTGATGTAATAGGGGTTTACACTGACCACTAATGTAATAGGGGTTTACACTGGCCACCAATGTAATAGGGGTGTACACTGACCACTAATGTAATAGGGGTTTACACTGACCACTAATGTAATAGGGGTTTACACTGGCCACCAATGTAATAGGGGTGTACACTGACCACTAATGTAATAGGGGTTTACACTGACCACTAATGTAATAGGGGTTTACACTGGCCACCAATGTAATAGGGGTGTACACTGACCACTAATGTAATAGGGGTTTACACTGACCACTAATGTAATAGGGGTTTACACTGGCCACCAATGTAATAGGGGTGTACACTGACCACTAATGTAATAGGGGTTTACACTGACCACTAATGTAATAGGGGTTTACACTGGCCACCAATGTAATAGGGGTGTACACTGACCACTAATGTAATAGGGGTTTACACTGACCACTGATGTAATAGGGGTTTACACTGACCACCAATGTAATAGGGGTTTACACTGACCACTAATGTAATGGGGGTTTACACTGACCACCAATGTAATAGGGGTTTACACTGACCACCAATGTAATAGGGGTTTACACTGACCACTAATGTAATAGGGGTTTACACTGGCCACCAATGTAATAGGGGTGTACACTGACCACTAATGTAATAGGGGTTTACACTGACCACTGATGTAATAGGGGTTTACACTGACCACTAATGTAATAGGGGTTTACACTGACCACTAATGTAATAGGGGTTTACACTGACCACTAATGTAATAGGGGTTTACACTGACCACCAATGTAATAGGGGTTTACACTGACCACTGATGTAATAGGGGTTTACACTGACCACTGATGTAATAGGGGTTTACACTGACCACTAATGTAATAGGGGTTTACACTGACCACTAATGTAATAGGGGTTTACACTGACCACTAATGTAATAGGGGTTTACACTGACCACTAATGTAATAGGGGTTTACACTGACCACTGATGTAATAGGGGTTTACACTGGCCACCAATGTAATAGGGGTGTACACTGACCACTAATGTAATAGGGGTTTACACTGACCACTGATGTAATAGGGGTTTACACTGACCACTGATGTAATAGGGGTTTACACTGACCACTAATGTAATAGGGGTTTACACTGACCACTGATGTAATAGGGGTTTACACTGGCCACCAATGTAATAGGGGTGTACAATGACCACTAATGTAATAGGGGTTTACACTGACCACTGATGTAATAGGGGTTTACACTGACCACTGATGTAATAGGGGTTTACACTGACCACTAATGTAATAGGGGTTTACACTGGCCACCAATGTAATAGGGGTGTACACTGACCACTAATGTAATAGGGGTTTACACTGACCACTAATGTAATAGGGGTTTACACTGACCACCAATGTAATAGGGGTTTACACTGACCACTAATGTAATAGGGGTTTACACTGACCACTAATGTAATAGGGGTTTACACTGACCACTGATGTAATAGGGGTTTACACTGACCACCAATGTAATAGGGGTTTACACTGACCACTAATGTAATGGGGGTTTACACTGACCACCAATGTAATAGGGGTTTACACTGACCACCAATGTAATAGGGGTTTACACTGACCACTAATGTAATAGGGGTTTACACTGGCCACCAATGTAATAGGGGTGTACACTGACCACTAATGTAATAGGGGTTTACACTGACCACTGATGTAATAGGGGTTTACACTGACCACTAATGTAATAGGGGTTTACACTGACCACTAATGTAATAGGGGTTTACACTGACCACTAATGTAATAGGGGTTTACACTGACCACTAATGTAATAGGGGTTTACACTGACCACTGATGTAATAGGGGTTTACACTGACCACTTATGTAATAGGGGTTTACACTGACCACCAATGTAATAGGGGTTTACACTGACCACCAATGTAATAGGGGTTTACACTGACCACCGATGTAATAGGGGTTTACACTGACCACTAATGTAATAGGGGTTTACACTGACCACTAATGTAATAGGGGTTTACACTGACCACTGATGTAATAGGGGTTTACACTGACCACCAATGTAATAGGGGTTTACACTGACCACCAATGTAATAGGGGTGTACACTGACCACCAATGTAATAGGGGTGTACACTGACCACTAATGTAATAGGGGTTTACACTGACCACTGATGTAATAGGGGTTTACACTGGCCACCGATGTAATAGGGGTTTACACTGACCACTGATGTAATAGGGGTTTACACTGACCACTGATGTAATAGGGGTTTACACTGACCACCAATGTAATAGGGGTTTACACTGACCACCAATGTAATAGGGGTTTACACTGACCACCAATGTAATAGGGGTTTACACTGACCACTAATGTAATAGAAGCAATTTGCTTACCTTTGCAGAACAGGCTGATGTTGGGCCTAATGACCACAGTTGTAGGCAGGACTTTCAAGCATGCCCCTTTATCTCCCCAGTGGGCAGCATTCAGAATAGGTGATGGTGAATATGCCGCCGCTATTTACATATCAATGCCGGTATTTACATGTAAACACAGGGTCTGCAGGTGAGTCATTTGTACACAACAATAGGGCAGAGCTGGGCAGCAGTAGTAACAGAACTTCACACTGAAATATCAGGACACAGCACAGGCCTAAAATATCAAGGTACAAGGGAATTTAAACTGGGATAGTTGGCAGGTACGAGGCAGCTGCTTTGGGCCCCACAACAATGACAGGGCCCAGAGCAGCTGCCCCTTTTGCCCTACCTTAAAAACGGCCCTGCAGAGAGGGTGATAAAGATGGATTCTGAGGGGGCATTCAAAGACTTGGAGGGTGGCTGAATATCTGGTGGCATCCAGAGGAGAGCTCCATAGAAAAGGAGCAGTAGCTGTGTCAGGTGAAGGTTGTAGATGGTATATTCCCAGATAATGAGGAGATATAGGAGTCCTTGTTATATGACAGAAAAGGTCTTTGTAGGTGTGGTATTATGGCATAGCAGCGCAGGCACTGACTGAGAAGAGCAGGACTCCTCGCCCGGGAGTGGAAGAGAACGGAGCTCTGAGTATTTGCTGATTTATTGAATGCTCACATCATTTACTTCTGTGCAGGAGCAATTCTAGGGTCCTAATAGACGGGGGCCCCTTTGGGCACACAGATGAAAATGTTGAGGGGTTAGTATTGTAGCGGGTACTCCAAATTTAGGGGGCCTTTATGTCCAAATTTAGGGGGATGACCCGAGCACTAGTATGGCTCGGCCCTTCTAATTGTGCTGGACTCTGCTTTGTTGCTGTGTGCCTATGTAGCGTTCCCTGTGGCCTGCAGGTGGCGCTGCCATGCGGGGTCAGGGTTGAACCATAGGTTGCATTGGCGCGATTGGATGTCCTCTCTCGGCGACCAGGCAGTGGGCTGGTTCTTCCTGCTGTGCATGCCGGGAGAGGATATAAAAGAGGCAGACGCCATTTATTCGAGGAGAAACCCGGGGACAAGTACCCGGAGGAGTGTGCCCCCTAAGGAGGGGGGCACGTACACCAACTGAAGAGTCTCGGGCACCTTCGGCCTGAGACCGCAATGTTCCGGGTAGGCCCAGTACCTTCAACTGGGTCTACAGGCAGAACTTTGGAGTCCTAGGATGCCTGGGTGAGGGTATCCGCTCTGACCAAGAGGAAGCCAGGGGAGGATCGGTCCCATAACAGGAGATGAATGATGTGACAGGGGGTCACTTTGGACACAGGGTTAGCCAGGAAACAATGGACATTGAGAATATATATGGCTTGGATTGCTTAAAATGGGTCTGTAATATTTATCCACCATATTCCCCATTTACCTGCAAAGAACTATCTACTGTTTTATGAACTCAACAGGTTAAATTAAGAGAGGCTGATGTGTCTCCTGTCTCCTTGTGTAATGCTAATGAGCCCCACCTATGTTACAGGCCCTTTCATTGTGTTGATGTGGATTGGAGCTTGGTAAACCGTCTGGCTCCATATTATGGGATGTGGAAGTGTCTTCTGTGAGGGGGGGGGGGGGGGGGGGATCAACCCTCCTGCCTAAGACTGTTTATCAAAGGAGAAGTTTGAACACACCTGACCTGTATTACCATTGTCATTGGACAGTTTAACCCGCCCTGTTCCCCAAAGGATGGGGGGGAGGGTTTTGAAGAGAAATGTGTTACCATGTGTTTTGAAAATAAAGGCATTTCCCTGTTTTGGAACTTGAATACAGAGCGTTGTCTCGTATCTGGGGGGAGAACCATTCGTATGGGGTCTTATTCAGCTGGTTGGAGTGTCTGGTGGCTGTCGTGTGGTTGGAAAGGGAATATCCTAACGGTGTTAACCCCTTTCATACTTGGGGTGCCGTTACAATTGTTGGCAAGCAGTGGGATGATTCCACAGCCTATAAGGACAGCTACAAGGGGACACAGGACAATGGAAGCACAGTAGGGACGGCTAAAGCTCTCTTCCCTCAAGGACTTACTGGAGAACCGGGGCAGACCGGCTAACAACCTTAAAAAGAGGGACATTAATCGCAGAACGAGTCGAAATGGATGGAGCTGAAAGACCCAACATAACAGAAAGGCCCAGCATAACAGACAGGACACCCGAAGAGGCAAGTTTTGATCGGGCTGTTAACATAAGACTGGCACATTATGGTCCTAACCCTACAGCGGAGATCATAGACCGAGTTATAGCGGCTGTGGATGCAAATTGGCTACAGAAAAGAGGTGCTGCAGCAGCAGAAGTCAGAGCAGCACCAACTGAAAGGAGAAAGATACATTTTGCTGCTTTTAAAAATTTCATTGAAACTGAAGGGGAGATTGATGGGTACCTTGCTGATTTTGAACGGCAATGTGCCCTACACCGGGTGCCCACAGAGGAATGGGTTACCATTTTGTCTGGGAAACTGTCTGGCCGGGCCAGTGAAGCTTTCAGGGCCATCCCAGACGAGGATATTATGAACTATGGACTGGTAAAAGAAGCACTTTTGGCCAGGTATGCTGTCACACCGGAGGCATATCGGAGGCGGTTCCGAGAGGCGAGCAAGCAGACTGGAGACTCGTATACCGAGTGGGCATGCCGCCTACACCGCACTGCATCCCACTGGGTCGCTGGATGCCAAGCAGAATCCGGGGAAGAGGTGCTGCAGGTGTTCCTACTGGAGCACTTCTTTGACAAACTGTCCCTGGAAGTCAGAGAGTGGGTCCGGGACCGAAAACCTTTCACCTTGCCTGAAGCAGCTCGCTTGGCGGATGAATACACAGATGCCCGCAAACTGGATAACCCTGTGGTCAAGACAACAGCTCAGGTGGATTATCGATCAGCGGCACCCCCTCCGGCTATCGCCTACCAACCACAGTCGTACCGCCCTACAGCACCACCTCCAGCGGCCACTTATCCTCAGCAGCCCAGGTTCAACTCCCAGGGCTACTCACAACCCATCAGGTGTTTCGGGTGTAAACAGCTAGGGCACAAAAAGCCAGACTGTCCATTGAATCCAGCCAGACAGTCCCAGTCATGGAGACAGCCAGCAAGGGGGAACCCCCACACATCCATGCCTGCGGTCCACTGCGTTGAGGAGGAAGAACATTGGGGTGTCCTGCACGAGGCTGATCCAATACAAGCAGCTAACCGGGACAACCGACAGCAACACAGGCAGACTGTCTGGGTCAATGGAAAGGTAGCCAATGGCCTACGTGATACTGGTGCCACCCTGACCCTACTACAGAAGAACCTCATCCCAGATAGCCAACACACCGGAGACACTGTAGCCGTAAGAGTAGCGGGAGGCACCGTCTTCCGGCTACACGTTGCCCGTGTTCACCTGGATTGGGGGGTTGGTTCGGGACACGTGAATGTGGGGGTGATGAAGGATTTGCCAGCGGATGTACTACTGGGGAATGATTTGGCCCCCCTCGTTTCTGCTTACGCCCCGATGGGCCCCGCTGAAGCCAACCCCGTGACTACCTGTGCCCAGACCCATGCTGCTGGAACCGGCCTGCTTGCGGCTGAGAACTGGGTAAGACTATCTTCCCCGACATGTACCTTAGACCAGGCTCAATATCACAGTCTAGAATTGGAATGTGACAAGTTAGCCAGGGAGAAATCGGAGATGCAACGACACTACGTCATGTATTATGAGATGTCCCATGGCTTGAACATTGAAATGCACAAACAGGCTGAAATTGTCAAAAGGTTAAATGGGATTTGCGCCCAGTTTTTACCTTACCTCTCCCAAGAGCATCAGCAACAAGTTTTGGGAGCCATTGAGAGAGCAAAGCAAGTGACTGTTCCAGAACTGAATTCCATTATTCGCCCTGCAACCTTACAACGTCACCATCAGCTACTGACCCGGTAAGCAAAATGGCCATGCTGATGGGTTGTCCAGGCATTAGAAGAATGGAACTATGGACTAACTTCGGAATCAACCCGTCTGGGGTCCACTCCTCTGTTAGTCTCCTGCCGAAAGGGGAGATGTGTGACAGGGGGTCACTTTGGACACAGGGTTAGCCAGGAAACAATGGACATTGAGAATATATATGGCTTGGATTGCTTAAAATGGGTCTGTAATATTTATCCACCATATTCCCCATTTACCTGCAAAGAACTATCTACTGTTTTATGAACTCAACAGGTTAAATTAAGAGAGGCTGATGTGTCTCCTGTCTCCTTGTGTAATGCTAATGAGCCCCACCTATGTTACAGGCCCTTTCATTGTGTTGATGTGGATTGGAGCTTGGTAAAGCGTCTGGCTCCATATTATGGGATGTGGAAGTGTCTTCTGTGAGGGGGGGGGGGAATCACCCCTCCTGCCTAAGACTGTTTATCAAAGGAGAAGTTTGAACACACCTGACCTGTATTACCATTGTCATTGGACAGTTTAACCCGCCCTGTTCCCCAAAGGATGGGGGGGAGGGTTTTGAAGAGAAATGTGTTACCATGTGTTTTGAAAATAAAGGTTTTCCCTGTTTTGGAACTTGAATACAGAGCGTTGTCTCGTATCTGGGGGGAGAACCATTCGTATGGGGTCTTATTCAGCTGGTTGGAGTGTCTGGTGGCTGTCGTGTGGTTGGAAAGGGAATATCCTAACGGTGTTAACCCCTTTCATACTTGGGGTGCCGTTACAAATGATATTTACCGTATATACTCGAGTATAAGCCAAGTTTTTCAGCACATTTTTTTGTGCTGAAAATGCCCCCCTCGGCTTATATTTGAGTCACCTTTTTGCGCCTAATCTTCTGGATTTGGGGACCCGGTACCGGCCGGCTGTACGTCCTCTGGACCCCAAACTTGGCACACATGTAGCCCAACTCTTCCTCTACAAGTGTGCAAAGTTTGATGTCCGGGGGAACTACGGCCGGGGAGCACCGATTTTACAAAGCCGAGCACCCCTTCCTTAGACTCCCATGTTAAATGGTAATTTCTCTGGTGAATTTGGGGACCCGGTACCAGCCGGTCTTAGGTCCCCTGGACCCAAAACTTGGAACACATGTAGCCCCTTTTCTCCCCTACAAGTGTGCAAAGTTTGTTGTTTGGGGGACCTACTGCCGGGGAGCACTGATTTTTCAAAATTGGGCACCCCTTCCATAGACTCCCATGTTAAACGTCAGTCTAGTCCTGGACACAGTGAGGCATAGGCACAGTGAGGCATGGGCAGAGTGAGGCATGGGCAGAGTGAGGCATGGGCACAGTGAGGCATGCACATGGACACAGTGAGGCAAAGTGAGGCACAGTGATGCATGCAGATGGACACCCTAGGCTTATACTCGAGTCAATACGTTTTCCAATTTTTTTGTGGTAAAATTAGGTGCCTCGGCTTATATTCGGGTTGGCTTATACTCGAGTATATACGGTAGATTGCTGTCTCGGGAAAGGCCTGGTGACCTGTCGGAGGGAAAGATTCTATGCTCCGCAGAACTGACCCTGCGGAGTGCTGCTGCTCTTTGAGGACATACTGATCTTGTCCTTGGAGGATTTAAATTGCTTGTTTGAGATCCACTTCGGCTGCTAGGACCATTGAGGGACTATCCGGGTGAGCTGTACCCATTCGGGACGGAGTGGTGATAAATCAGGGAGTTCTGTGCCTGAATCTGCTTTGGTTCAACTATTATCTCTCTCATCTACTCTCTCTTACCTATCAAGCAAAGATACAAAATAAACTCAACGTTGGAGTTTAAGTGGTTTGGACATTGACTTTATTAAAGAGGGGAAAGTACAGACTCGTCTCTACATTCTGGAGATGGGAACCAGTGGAAGGAGGTAACTTGCTGGGGGACCCAGGAACATATACACCGCCTGACCTCTAAACTAGAGGACACGGGCTTGTGGCATGGGTGCCTCTCCTTTCCCCTAAGAGGAGAGAGTAGTGCTACAGTATGATACCATGATGACCACTTTGGATCAAATCTAAGACTGGTAAAATATTTTTAACGGAACAGAAATGAATTGGTCTAAATGAACTTTTCACATTATGATGATTGATGGATTGAAAAGTAGATCAATTATATGACATTTCAAAACTGTACAATGCATGGAATGTGATGTCTTCATATCAATTAAATGGAGACCTGGGGCCCCTAGTAGAAGACCCGGGGCACTCAGTAGAAATTGGGGTACCCGGTAAGTGACCGGAGGCACTTGGGAGGAAACCTGGGGCACTCCGTGGAAGACCTGGGGAACTCAGTGGAAGACCTGGGGCACTCAGTGGAAGACCTGGGGAACTCAGTGGAAGACCTGGGGAACTCAGTGGAAGACCTGGGGCACTCAGTGGAAGACCTGGGGAACTCAGTGGAAGACTTGGGGCACTCAGTAGAAGACCTGGGGCACTCAGTAGAAATTGGGGCACCCGGTAAGTGACCGGAGGCACTTGGGAGGAAACCTGGGGCACTCCGTGGAAGACCTGGGGAACTCAGTGGAAGACCTGGGGCACTCAGTGGAAGACCTGGGGAACTCAGTGGAAGACTTGGGGCACTCAGTAGAAGACCTGGGGAACTCAGTGGAAGACCTGGGGCACTCAGTGGAAGACCTGGGGAACTCAGTGGAAGACTTGGGGCACTCAGTAGAAGACCTGGGGCACTCAGTAGAAATTGGGGCACCCGGTAAGTGACCGGAGGCACTTGGGAGGAAACCTGGGGCACTCCGTGGAAGACCTGGGGAACTCAGTGGAAGACCTGGGGCACTCAGTGGAAGACCTGGGGAACTCAGTGGAAGACTTGGGGCACTCAGTAGAAGACCTGGGGAACTCAGTAGAAGACCTGGGGCACTCAGTGGAAGACCTGAGAAACCCATTAGGAGACCTGGGGCACTCAGTAGA
Source organism: Rana muscosa (assembly GCA_029206835.1). Lineage (NCBI taxonomy): Eukaryota > Metazoa > Chordata > Amphibia > Anura > Ranidae > Rana > Rana muscosa. Next base: position 331,087,700 of record CM055128.1, read on the forward strand.
AGACCTGGGGCACTCAGTGGAAGACCTGGGGCACTCAGTGGAAGACCTGAGAAACCCATTAGGAGACCTGGGGCACTCAGTGGAAGACCTGGGGCACTCAGTGGAAGACCTGCGGCACTCAGTGGAAGACCTGAGAAACCCATTAGGAGACCTGGGGCACTCAGTAGAAGACCTGGGGCACTCCGTAGAAGACCTGGGGCACTCCGTAGAAGACCTGGGGCACTCCGTAGAAGACCTGGAGCACTCCGTAGAAGACCTGGGGCAATCCGTAGAAGACCTGGGGCACTTCGTAGAAGACCTGGGGCACTCCGTAGAAGACCTGGGGCACTCAGTGGAAGACCTAAGAAACCCATTAGGAGACCTGGAGCACTCAGTGGAAGACCTGGGGCACTTAGTGGAAGGTCCAAGGTACGTGGCCTGTGTGCCAAGGTCTAGCAATGCCCTGCTGCAAACATGATGCACATTTTTCCGGCACTAATAACCTAGGTAATGCATATTATAAAGGGCATAAAAGTCACGGCCTGGATGGGGGGAGCAGTTGAGGGGTTAAATTATACATACATAATATATCTTGACTCATAAAACGGAGACAGACGTGTCAGACGGGTCACGGTGCTGGGTCTATCGGTGACTCAGTTCCTGCTCTTTCCTCACTCAGCACAATTTTTATTCCAAGTCCAACATCCAGCGCCAGAACATGTGAAGCCTGGGAGCATCATGGATGGGAACCCTCGGCATTCCTGTATGAGAGACGCGGAGTCCCGGTCCTGGTTCTGCAGCGAGCGTGTCTTCCTGTGTTTAGTGACACTTTACGATGTACAGCTGGCGTTTTATTAGACATAATAAGCAAAATCCAGACTGAATAAATAGATTCCCCACAATTGCAGAACTTGTGTGTCTTTGTTTAGACTGTGTGAATTGGCACCTGTGTGTGTAAATAGGGAACGGGCGATAAATGATGTCTTCTTCCATAACTGACTCCATGGATCTATGGACAGGACTGGCAGAGCGTCTTCTATTCCAAGATCTGCACCATAGACATGGGTCACCCTCCAACCAATCTTCTATACCCTCCCCCAATGATTCCAGGCCTTTTTCTTACAATGCAGTGCCCAAGACAGAACCTCCTATTCTACATACACCTTTGGGATGAATTAGAGCGGAGACTGCGAGGCAGGCCTTCTCATCCAACATCAGTGCCTGAACATCACAAATGCTCTTCTGGAAGAATGGTCAAACATTCCCATAGACACCCTCCTAAACCTTGTGGACGGCCTTCCCAGAAGAGGTGAAGCTGTTATAGCTGCAAAGGGCGGGGCCAACTCAATATTGAACCCTCCGGACTAAGACTGGGATGCCATTAAAGTTCATATGTGTGTAAAGGCAGGCGTCCCAATACTTTTGGGAATATAGTGTATGTACTTACAGGTGATCAGTACTACGACCATTCTATACTATAGAGAGACCATACAATATAATACACAGCAAAAAGATTTTTCAAAAGGTAAGGCGCTAGCACACAACCGAAACTTTACAAATGCAAATACCATCAAAACACCTCAATCCAACTAGTGTAACATAATAACACAAAATGAAAAAATGTTTCATACAAGACAATACAAAGTCCATGAAAGGCGGTCCTTATAAAAGCTCCAACCACTGTGTATACAGAACGCTCCCTTACCACTCACACTGTGTATACAGAACGCTCCCTTACCAGTCACACCGTGTATACAGAACGCTCCCTTACCAGTCACACTGTGTATACAGAACGCTCCCTTACCACTCACACTGTGTATACAGAACGCTCCCTTACCACTCACACTGTGTATACAGAACGCTCCCTTACCACTCACACCGTGTATACAGAACGCTCCCTTACCACTCACACTGTGTATACAGAACGCTCCCTTACCACTCACACCGTGTATACAGAACGCTCCCTTACCACTCACACCGTGTATACAGAACGCTCCCTTACCACTCACACCGTGTATACAGAACGCTCCCTTACCACTCACACTGTGTATACAGAACGCTCTCTTACCACTCACACCGTGTATACAGAACGCTCCCTTACCACTCACACTGTGTATACAGAACGCTCCCTTACCAGTCACACTGTGTATACAGAACGCTCCCTTACCAGTCACACTGTGTATACAGAACGCTCCCTTACCAGTCACACCGTGTATACAGAACGCTCCCTTACCACTCACACCGTGTATACAGAACGCTCCCTTACCACTCACACCGTGTATACAGAACGCACCCTTACCACTCACACCGTGTATACAGAACGCTCCCTTACCAGTCACACCGTGTATACAGAACGCTCCCTTACCACTCACACCGTGTATACAGAACGCTCCCTTACCACTCACACCGTGTATACAGAACGCACCCTTACCACTCACACCGTGTATACAGAACGCTCCCTTACCACTCACACCGTGTATACAGAACGCTCCCTTACCACTCACACTGTGTATACAGAACGCTCCCTTACCACTAACACTGTGTATACAGAACGCTCCCTTACCACTCACACTGTGTATACAGAACACTCCCTTACCAGTCACACTGTGTATACAGAACGATCCAACAATGACCCAACAATGGCCCAACAATGATCCATCAACGATCCAACAATGACCCAACAATGACCCAACAATGATCCAACAATGACCCAACAATGATCCAACAATGACCCAACAATGACCCAATAATGACCCAACAACAATCCAACAATGACCCAACAATAGCCCAACAATGGCCCAACAATGATCCATCAACGATCCAACAATGACCCAACAATGACCCAACAATGACCCAACAATGATCCAACAATGACCCAACAATGACCCAATAATGACCCAACAACAATCCAACAATGACCCAACAATAGCCCAACAATGGCCCAACAATGATCCATCAACGATCCAACAATGACCCAACAATGATCCAACAATGACCGAACAATGATCCAACAATGATCCAACAATGATCCAACAATGACCCAACAATGATCCAACAATGACCCAACAATGACCCAATAATGACCCAACAACGATCCAACAATGACCCAACAATGGCCCAACAATGATCCATCAACGATCCAACAATGACCCAACAATGATCCAACAATGATCCAACAATGATCCAACAATGACCCAACAATGACCCAATAATGACCCAACAACAATCCAACAATGACCCAACAATAGCCCAACAATGGCCCAACAATGATCCATCAACGATCCAACAATGACCCAACAATGACCCAACAATGATCCAACAATGACCGAACAATGATCCAACAATGATCCAACAATGACCCAACAATGATCCAACAATGACCCAACAGTGACCCAATAATGACCCAACAACGATCCAACAATGACCCAACAATGGCCCAACAATGATCCATCAACGATCCAACAATGACCCAACAATGACCCAACAATGATCCAACAATGATCCAACAATGATCCAACAATGATCCAACAATGACCCAACAATGACCCAATAATGACCCAACAACAATCCAACAATGACCCAACAATAGCCCAACAATGGCCCAACAACGATCCATCAACGATCCAACAATGACCCAACAATGACCCAACAATGACCCAACAATGACCCAACAATGATCCAACAATGATCCAACAATGACCCAACAATGACCCAACAATAGTGGTGCAACGGATCGGTGACGATCCGTGATCCGAACGGGTCACCCCGTTCGGATCGGCACACACCGCGATCCACGGCCTCGGCCTTAGGAAAGGCCGCGGCTTCGGCCTAGCTCCGGAGCCGCGGCCATCTTGGTACACCCGGCGGCGGCGGCCACCTTGTGCGTGCTGACGTCATCACCCCTCACCCTCGCTGCTCGTGGATCTGAACTGGCCGGCGGGAGAGTAAGGTAAGTGGGGGAGATGCCCATTACAGGGGGAGAAGATTGTGGATATTACAGGGGGAGAAGATTGTGGATATTACAGGGGGGGGGGGGAGATTGTGGATATGACAGGGGGGGAAGATTGTGGATATTACAGGGGGGGGGGGAAGATTCTGGATATTACAGGGGGAGAAGATTGTGGATATTACAGGGGGGGAAGATTGTAGATATTACAGGGGGGGGGAAGATTATGGATATTACAGGGGGGGAAGATTATGGATATTACAGTGAGGGGGAAATTACATGGATATTAGTAATTTTTTTTATTTTTTTGCCGATCCAAAAATGATCCGATCCGTGACCCCTGATCCGAGGATCGATCCGATCCGTGAGTTTTTTGATCCGTTGCACCCCTACCCAACAATGATCCAACAATGACACAACAATGACACAACAATGACCCAACAATGATCCAACAATGACCCAACAATGATCCAACAATGACCCAACAATGACCCAACAATGACCTAACAATGACCCAACAATGACCCAACAATGATCCAACAATGACCCAACAATGACCCAACAATGACCTAACAATGGCCCAACAATGACCCAACAATGACCTAACAATGGCCCAACAAGGATCCATCAATGATCCATCAATGATCCAGCAATGACCCAACAATGACCCAACAATGACCCAACAATGACCCAACAATGATCCAACAATGATCCAACAATGATCCATGAACGATCCAACAATCACCCAACAATGATCCATCAACGATCCAAAAATGACCCAACAATGATCCAACAATGATCCATCAATGATCCAACAATCACCCAACAATGACCCAATTAACCAAAAATGATCACTCAACAATGATCTATCAACGATCCAACAATGATCCAACAATGACCCAATAATGATCCAACAATGATCCAGATCCAAACCTTCCACTTCATCAGTTACAGCTATAACCAATTTGTTGATAGAAGGTTCTAGTCATTGGATGTAAATGTGTAGTACGCTGACCACGTTCTACCTCTGGGATTATGTGTGGTGACTTCTCTCATACTATGACTCGAGTTTGTGTGACATTTGATGGATGAAGACCAGAACTTTCTCACATAATAAATCCAGCAAACAGCCGACAACTCTGTGCATCCACATATACACACAACTAGACAAGGCCATTGTTAATTCCAGGTATAAGAAATACAGAAAGGTGTACATTGGATCAATGGGAGAAATCATGGCCAAACATAAAAAAAAAAAAGTAAATGAGTTCTCAAATTGATCTCTGCCCAAAACATTGTCCAGAAGAATCCTGATTGTGGACAGATAGATGAAGGTGTATACAGCTCAGTGTCCCAGGGTTAGGATGAACACTAATATAGAACAGGATAATAATGATGACAGAGAGGCGCCATCTAGTGGAAGAGAGATATACATCCAACCTACTACAGAATACAGTATACGGCCTATGTACAACACAGCACAGCATATATACACTATATTACCAAGAGTATTGGGACGCCTGCCTTTACATACACGTGAACTTTAATGGCATCCCAGTCTTAGTCCGTAGGGTTCAATATTGAGTTGGCCCCGCCCTTTGCAGCTATAACAGCTTCAACTCTTCTGGGAAGGCCGTCCACAAGGTTTAGGAGGGTGTCTATGGGAAGGTTTGACCATTCTTCCAGAAGCGCATTTGTGAGGCCAGGCACTGATGTTGGGCGAGAAGGCCTGGCTCACAGTCTTTGCTCTAATTCATCCCAAAGGTGTCCTATCGGGTTGAGGTCAGGACTCTGTGCAAGCCAGCCTGCAAACCTACCAAGACATGGCCGTCAACCTAAACTGACCGGGCCGGACAAGGAGAGCATTCATCAGAGAAGCAGCCAAGAGGCCCATGGTAACTCTGGAGGAGCTGCAGAGATCCACAGCTCAGGGGGGAGAATCTGTCCACAGGACAACTATTGGTCGTGCTTCTCCACAAATATGCCCTTTATCTGCCCTTTATGGAAGAGTGACAAGAAGAAAGACATTGGTGACAGAAAGTCATAAGAAGTCCTGTTTGTAGTTTGTGAGAAGCCATGTGGGGGACACAGCAAACATGTGGGGGACACAGCAATCATGTGGGGGACACAGCAAACATGTGGGGGACACAGCAATCATGTGGGGGGACACAGCAAACATTTGGGGGGGACACAGCAAACATGTGGGGGACACATCAATCATGTGGGGGACAAGGCAATCATGTGGGGGACACAGTAATCATGTGGGGGACACAGCAAACATGTGGGGGACACAGCAATCATGTGGGGGACACAGCAAACATGTGGGGGACACAGCAATCATGTGGGGGACACAACAAACATGTGGGGGACACAGCAATCATGTGGGGGACACAGCAATCATGTGGGGGACACAGCAATCATGTGGGCACAGCAATCATGTGGAAGAAGGTGATCTGGTCACATTACACCAACATTCAAACTTTTTAGCCTAAAAGCAAAACGCTATGTGTGGGGAAACTAACACTGCCCATCCCCCTGAACACACCATCCCCACCGTTAAACACGGTGGTGGCAGCATCATGTGGTGGGGATGGTTTTCTTCTTCAGCAGGGACAGGGAAGCTGGTCAGAGTTGATGAGAAGATGGATGGAGACAAATACAGGACAATCTTAGAAGAAAACCTGTTAGAGTCGGCAAAAGACTTGAGACTGGGGGGAGGTTCACCTTCCAGCAGGACAACGACCCGAAACATACAGCCAGAGCTACAATGGAATGGTTTAGATCAAAGCATATTCATGTGTTAGAATGGCCCAGTCACAGTCCAGACCTAAATCCCATTGAGAATCTGTGGCAAGACTTGAAAATTGCTGATCACAGACGCTCTCCATCCAATCTGACAGAGCTTGAGATATTTTACTTTACAAAGAAGAATGGGCAGAAATGTCCCTCTCTAGATGTGCAAAGCTGGTAGAGACACCCCCAAAAAGACTTGTAGAGAAAGGGGGTTCTACAAAGTATTGACTCCGGGGGGCGCCATACAAATGCCCCCCCCCCACACTTTTCACATATTTATTTGTATCATTTATAATTTTCTTTCCACTTCACAATTATGTGACACTTTGTGTTGGTCCATCACATAAAATCCCAATAAAATACATTTACGTTTTTGGGTGTAACATGAGAAAATTTGGAAAATTTCAAGGGGTATGAATACTTTTCACTTTATAATACACAGACCATACTATATCACCATCATCAGCTTTTATCTCCTTTGGTTGCTGTTGCAGCTGCCACCTGACATCAAAGGCCCGCACACACGTTAAGATCAGGAAAAAATTATTTGTACGGCGAACGATCAGCCGATTATCTGATCGTTACTATAGTGCTTTCGACAGCCGATTTTGACTTTTCGAATGACAAAAAGGAGCAGACTAAACTAAAATGTTTTTATCGTAAGTGAACACAATGTCCGATTTTTGTTTAATTAGTACAGTTTTCACCCAAAAGATTCGTAGCAGCAAGACTGCGCATGCTCAGAAACAAAAGAACACATTATAAAACAATTCAACACCATACATGACTTCTGAAGTTGTATTCTGTTGTACGAGAATTTTTTTAACTCTAGTAACCTTCTTCATTTGATACGAGACTAGCATGCAACAAAAAAAATAGTCGATCGTCCGATATTCTCATCGTGTGTATGAGGCTTTAATTCATCAATGATCCAACAATCACCCAACAATGGTCCAACAATCATCACAGGTGCGGCCGGACCAGAGTCTTGTAGAGCGGGAGAACTATCCTTTTATCTCTGGAGTTATTCCCTTTTTAATGCCAATATTCTATTTGCTTTGTTGGCAGCAGCTTAGTATTGCTGATCCAATCATCTACTAGGACCCCCAGGTCCTTCTCCATCCTAGATTCCCCCAGAGGTTCCCCCCCCCCCCAGTCTATAGATTGCATTCATATTTTTACCACCCAAATGCATTATTTTACATTTTTCTACATTAAACCTCATTTGCCATGTAGTTGCCCCCCCCCCCCCCCCCCCATTCATTGTTCAGATTTTCTTGCAAGATTTCCACATCCTACAGAGAAGTTATTGCCCTGCTTAGCTTAGTATCGTCCGCAAATACAGAGATTGTACTGCTTACCCCCATCCTCCAGCACAGAACCCTGGGGGACCCCACTACCCACCCCCGACCATTCCGAGTACTCCCCATTTATCACCCCCCTCTGAACTTGCCCTTGTAGCCAGTTTTCAATCCATGTACTCCCCCTATGGTCCATGCCAACGGACCTTACTTTATCCAGATACACCACGTCTACGGGCCTTCCTTTATCCAGATACACCACGTCTACGGACCTTCCTTTATCCAGATACACCACGTCTACGGACCTTCCTTTATCCAGATACACCACGTCTACGGGCCTTCCTTTATCTAGATTCACCACGTCTACGGGTCTTCCTTTATCCAGATACACCACGTCTACGGGCCTTCCTTTATCTAGATACACCACGTCTACGGGCCTTCCTTTATCCAGATACACCACGTCTACGGACCTTCCTTTATCCAGATACACCACATCTACAGGCCTTCCTTTATCCAGATACACCACGTCTACGGGCCTTCCTTTATCTAGATTCACCACGTCTACGGGTCTTCCTTTATCCAGATACACCACGTCTACGGGCCTTCCTTTATCTAGATACACCACGTCTACGGGCCTTCCTTTATCCAGATACACCACGTCTACGGACCTTCCTTTATCCAGATACACCACATCTACGGGCCTTCCTTTATCCAGATACACCACGTCTACGGGCCTTCCTTTATCTAGATTCACCACGTCTACGGGTCTTCCTTTATCCAGATACACCACGTCTATGGGCCTTCCTTTATCTAGATACACCACGTCTACGGGCCTTCCTTTATCCAGTTACACCACGTCTACGGGCCTTCCTTTATCTAGATACACCACGTCTACGGGCCTTCCTTTATCCAGATACACCACGTCTACAGGTCTTCCTTTATCCAGATACACCACATCTACGGGCCTTCCTTTATCCAGTGTGACAGCAGGAAGGTAAAGTCACCTGGTTGCATCCAGGGGGGTAGATATATTTCTCCCAGATTCAGGCTTTATGCCGACTTATACAACTAGGGAGGGAGTTGATGAAGCCCAGCTGAGGCTAGTGGGCTCATGGATGACTCATACCTCTAGGGAGAGGGCTGGGCGTCGTGCAGGCAGGGAGTTGATGAGACCAGCTGAAGCCTGTCAGTTCGTTTAAGGCCTCTATAAAAACTCCCAGATTCATTAGGTGTTTGCTCATGCCTGGAACCAGACCTGTGTGGACTGTCTAGGGAGAGTGAACCCCTGTGCGGTGAGAAAAAGCCTGTGTGGCTATTTGTTTGGACATTGACTAAACCAGGGACTTAGGGACTAGGACAGCACCAGGCTGATCCCAGTTGTTAGTTAGGAAACCTGCATGTTTAGTCAGAGGTCAAGCTGACCAGGATTTATTTTGTTTATGTTTCTTTTTGGCTTTGCTGTGTTTTTGTCACTGTACATAGAGAAATAAACCGCACCTTTTGATTTTGAAAACCACAACCTCCGTCTGCTGGCCCTGTTTTTGTGTGGGGAGCCCAACAAGGGGGTCACACACACCCGCTACCGAGTTAACCCCCTCACAGTTGGTGGAGAATGCGGGCAGTTTTTTTAAGCCAGCATGGAGGAGATACTGAAACAGCTGGCTCTAGCAAATGCCAATCAACAGCAGACAAATGCAGGTTTGCAAAGGAGCCTTGCAGCCCAGCAGCAAGCTCACCAACAGAGTCTGGAAGCTCAGCAACAAGCCCAGCAGCAATCTGAGGCCCGCTTCATAGACCTGTTACAGAAGCAAGAGCAGAGACTACAACAAATGGAAGCAGTAATGCAGCAACGTCCGCAGACCAGTGAGGAAAGCCGTCCCACTAATACCGCGTCCTTTGGGGTGAGTCGTTTATTGACAAAAATGACTGGAGAGGATGATCCAGAGGTATTTTTGACCACATTTGAAAGGACTGCTGAAAGAGAAAAGTGGCCTGAGGAGCAGTGGGCTGGACTGGTGGCTCCTCTGTTAACTGGTGAATCGCAGAAGGCTTACTATGACCTAGAGCCTGACCAAGCAAAAGACTATGTGATGCTAAAAGCTGAAATATTGGCAAGGCTGGGTGTCACCCTGGCTGTCCGGGCTCAGCGTGTGCATAACTGGACTTTCCAGCTTGGAAAACCCCCCAGGTCTCAAATGTATGATCTCATTCACCTGAGCAGGAAGTGGCTACAGCCAGAGACTTTGTCCGCACCAGAGATTGTGGAACGTGTTGTAATGGATCGGTTTTTGAGAGCTCTTCCTACTGCCATCCAAAAGTGGGTAAGCCATGGAGACCCAGAGACGGCCGGTGGTCTTGTGGATCGTGTAGAGAAATACTTGGCTACAGAGAACCTGACGGCCTCTTCCAGAGACTCTCGGACTTTCCACCCTAAGACCAGATCATCCCCAGGGGCGGATAAGAGGATTCCAAGGGGTGAGGGTGGAGAGAGTGAGAGGGTGGGAGCTCTACCCAAAGTTTGGCGAGAACAGCCTGGGAAGTCAGGGGCTCAAGAGGCAGCCAAATGGATTGTTTGCTACCGCTGCCGGCAAGCGGGACATATTGCAGCAAATTGCCCGGTTGTGGAGGAACCCATGCAATGTGACTTTCTGACGGACCGACGTCAGTCGCTGTGTGCGACAGTCGCATGCACTGCCATTCGGGGAACTGAGAAACATTTATGCAAAATGTGTATTAATGGTAGAAATGTTGTGGTATTACTGGATTCAGGTAGCCTTGTGACCCTGATAAAGGCTGAATTAGTTAAAACAGAGGTCTCTGGGAATAGCAAGGTAGCTGTTATTTGTGTGCATGGGGACACCCGAGAGTATCCAGTGACTACAGTGTGTTTCGAGACCCCCAAAGGTACCCTCTCTCATCCAGTGGGCTTAGTATCTCAGTTACCGCATGACGCCATTGTGGGAAGGGATTTTCCGAAGTTCTGGGAACTGTGGGATGATCCTGAGCCCCCCACTGGTGCCCCTATGTACCAGGAATGTGATAGCCAGAACTCCTCTGAGAGTGGTGAGGACTCTCCAGAATTTCCCTTGTCAGTATTGGCAGGGGAGACTCAAGAAACTGGAGAGGAGCCCACCTCCTCAGACGAAAACCTACCGTCTGTGGAGTTTTCTGATCTGGAGGTTCACAGGGAAAATTTTGCCACAGAACAGTTAAAAGACCCCGCCCTAATAAAGGCACGGGAAAACGTAGTGGAAATAGATGGCGAGTTAGTGAACCCAGATAATACCTGCACTTACCCATACTTCAGCGTAGAGAAGGACCTACTGTATCGGGTGGCAAAAAGGGCAGAAGAAACCGTTGAGCAGCTTGTGGTGCCCAAACCTTACAGGAAGTTGGTGTTGGAGTTGGCCCATGGGCACATTCTTGGAGGTCATCTGGGGACAGAGAAAACCCGAGAGAGGGTATTACAGAGATTCTATTGGCCTGGGGTGATGAAGGACATAGAAAATTATTGTTCCTCCTGCCCTGTGTGTCAGAGGTCGGCCCCGATGCCACATTTCCGTAGCCCGCTGGTCCCTCTACCCATCATTGAGGTCCCGTTTGAGAGAATCGCAATGGATTTGGTAGGTCCTATAATCAAGTCCGCTAGGGGGCACCAGTACATATTGGTTATAATGGACTATGCCACCCGTTATCCAGAAGCGATCCCTCTCAGAAATACCTCGGCCAAAACCATAGCCAAAGAGCTATCTCTTGTTTTTAGCCGGGTGGGTATTTGTAAAGAACTGCTTACGGACCAAGGTACACCCTTTATGTCCCGGGTTATGAAAGAGCTGTGTAAATTGTTCAAAGTGACGCAATTGCGTACATCTGTGTATCACCCCCAAACCGATGGGCTGGTTGAAAGATTCAACAAAACCCTAAAACAAATGTTGAAGAAAGTGGTGGATAGAGATGGAAGGGATTGGGACTGTCTACTTCCTTATTTGATGTTTGCTATTAGGGAGGTGCCCCAATCCTCTACGGGATTCTCCCCCTTTGAGTTACTGTATGGGAGACACCCAAGAGGGCTGTTGGATATTGCCAAGGAAACTTGGGAAAGTGAGAGTTCTCCCCACAGGAGTGTGATTGAGCATGTCGCCCTGATGCAAGATCGAATTGCACAGGTAATGCCCATCGTGAAGGAACATTTGGCCCAAGCGCAGTTGGCACAGCAGAGAGTGTACAACCGTGGAGCCAAGACCCGTACCTTTTCCCCGGGGGATAGGATATTGGTACTTGTCCCTACGGTTGAAAGTAAATTCCTTGCCAAATGGCAAGGCCCCTACGAGATAATGGAAAAAGTGAGCGAAGTGAATTACAAGGTCAGACAACCAGGAAGGCGAAAGCCCAAACAGATATATCACGTTAATCTGTTGAAAGCCTGGAGGGATAGAGAGTCCCTAGTCGCAGAAACTTGGTCACCAGCTCAAACTGGTTGCGTGATTCCGGAGGTTGGAATAGCAGCCACCTTGTCACAACCCCAACAACAGGAGGTTAAGGAGTTTGTGCTTCGCAACAAGGAGGTGTTCTCTGAGCTGCCGGGACAAACATCTGGGGTAGAGCATGATATTATTACCCCGCCCGGTGAAAGGGTGAAGTTAAAACCCTATCGGATCCCAGAGGCCCGACGGGAGGCAATACGGGAGGAAGTACAGAAAATGCTGAACTTAGGGGTGATAGAGGAGTCCCAAAGTGATTGGTCTAGTCCCATTGTGTTGGTGCCTAAACCGGATGGGAGCTGGCGATTTTGTAACGATTTTCGTCAGTTGAACAAAGTTACAAAATTTGACACCTACCCCATGCCACGTATAGATGAGTTGATCGACCGGCTGGGAACAGCCCGATACATGACGACTCTTGACCTCACAAAAGGGTATTGGCAAATTCCCCTGGCCAAGTCGGCCAAAGAGAAAACCGCATTTGTAACCCCAGACAGGGCGTTCCAATATAAGAGAATGCCGTTCGGGTTACAGAATGCGCCGGCCACATTCCAGCGGAAAATGGACCAGATACTGAGGCCCCATTGGAAGTATGCTGCGGCTTACCTGGATGACGTAATTGTCCATAGCACAGATTGGGCCTCACATCTGCCAAAAGTGCAAGCAGTCCTAGACTCTATCCGGGAAGCGGGGTTTACGGCTAACCCCAAGAAGTGTACCATTGGGCAGGAGGAAGCCAAATATCTTGGGTACACCATTGGCAGGGGAGTGATAAAACCCCAACTCAACAAAGTCGAGGCCATCCAGAGTTGGCCACGTCCCAACAGCAAGAAGCAGGTACGGGCCTTTCTGGGAATCGCGGGTTATTATCGGCGCTTCATTCCCCACTTTGCTTCTAAGGCTGTGCCCCTAACCAACCTGACGAAAGGGAAAGGGTCGGTCATGATTAAATGGACCCCCGAGGCTGAGGCAGCATTCCAATTCTTGAAACAAGCCTTATGTAGCCAGCCAGTGTTGTACTCACCCGACTTCTCTAAAGACTTTGTCGTACAAAGTGATGCGTCAGATGTGGGGTTAGGAGCAGTATTGTCCCAGGTCTGGAACGGGGAAGAGCACCCAGTCATTTACCTCAGCAGGAAGTTGAAGTCCCATGAGGTAAATTACGCCACGGTTGAAAAGGAGTGTTTAGCGGTGAAGTGGGCTCTAGATTCCCTTCGGTACTATCTGCTAGGTAGGCACTTTGACATGGTTACGGATCACGCTCCGTTAAAGTGGATGACTCAAAACAAGGAGACAAATAGAAGAGTGAATAGGTGGTTCCTGGCCCTACAGGAATTCAACTTCACAGTAAAGCATCGCCCTGGCGTTCAAATGGGGAATGTGGATGCTTTGTCTCGAGTACATGAATGCCTGATTGCTGGTGTTCCAACCCCAAGGTTAAAACAAGAGGGGGGGGTATGTGACAGCAGGAAGGTAAAGTCACCTGGTTGCATCCAGGGGGGTAGATATATTTCTCCCAGATTCAGGCTTTATGCCGACTTATACAACTAGGGAGGGAGTTGATGAAGCCCAGCTGAGGCTAGTGGGCTCATGGATGACTCATACCTCTAGGGAGAGGGCTGGGCGTCGTGCAGGCAGGGAGTTGATGAGACCAGCTGAAGCCTGTCAGTTCGTTTAAGGCCTCTATAAAAACTCCCAGATTCATTAGGTGTTTGCTCATGCCTGGAACCAGACCTGTGTGGACTGTCTAGGGAGAGTGAACCCCTGTGCGGTGAGAAAAAGCCTGTGTGGCTATTTGTTTGGACATTGACTAAACCAGGGACTTAGGGACTAGGACAGCACCAGGCTGATCCCAGTTGTTAGTTAGGAAACCTGCATGTTTAGTCAGAGGTCAAGCTGACCAGGATTTATTTTGTTTATGTTTCTTTTTGGCTTTGCTGTGTTTTTGTCACTGTACATAGAGAAATAAACCGCACCTTTTGATTTTGAAAACCACAACCTCCGTCTGCTGGCCCTGTTTTTGTGTGGGGAGCCCAACCAGGGGGTCACACACACCCGCTACCGAGTTAACCCCCTCACACCAGATACACCACATCTACGGGCCTTCCTTTATCCAGATACACCACATCTACGGGCCTTCCTTTATCCAGATACACCACATCTACGGGCCTTCCTTTATCCAGATACACCACATCTACGGGCCTTCCTTTATCCAGATACACCACATCTACGGGCCTTCCTTTATCCAGATACACCACATCTACGGGCCTTCCTTTATCTAGATACACCACATCTACGGGCCTTCCTTTATCCAGATACACCACATCTACGGGCCTTCCTTTATCCAGATACACCACGTCTACGGGCCTTCCTTTATCCAGATACACCACGTCTACGGGCCTTCCTTTATCCAGATACACCACATCTACGGGCCTTCCTTTATCCAGATACACCACATCTACGGGCCTTCCTTTATCTAGATACACCACATCTATGGGCCTTCCTTTATCCAGATACACCACGTCTACGGGCCTTCCTTTATCCAGATACACCACGTCTACGGGCCTTCCTTTATCCAGATACACCACGTCTACAGACCTTCCTTTATCCAGATACACCACGTCTACGGGTCTTCCTTTATCCAGATACACCACATCTACGGGCCTTCCTTTATCTAGATACACCACATCTACGGGCCTTCCTTTATCCAGATACACCACGTCTACGGGCCTTCCTTTATCTAGATTCACCACGTCTACGGGCCTTCCTTTATCTAGATACACCCCGTCTACGGGCCTTCCTTTATCTAGATACACCACGTCTACGGGCCTTCCTTTATCTAGATACACCCCGTCTACGGGCCTTCCTTTATCTAGATACACCACGTCTACGGGCCTTCCTTTATCTAGATACACCACGTCTACGGGCCTTCCTTTATCTAGATACACCACGTCTACAGACCTTCCTTTATCCAGATACACCCCGTCTACGGGCCTTCCTTTATCTAGATGGCAACCCACCTCCTCGTAGAAGGTTAATAGATTGGTTTGGCAAGAACGATTCTTCATGAATCCATGCTGATTACTGCTAATGATACAGTTTTCATTACTAAAATCTTGTATATAGTCCCTTATCATCCCCTCCAAGAGCTTGCATACTATTGATGTTAGGCTGACTGCTCTGTAATTCCCAGGGATGTATTTTGGTCCTTTTTTAAATATTGGTGCTACATTGGCTTTTCTCCAATCAGCTGGTACCATTCCAGTCAGTAGACTGTTCGTAAAAATTAGGAACAATGGTCTGGCAATTACTTGACTGAGTTCCTTAAGTACCCTCGGGTGCAAGCCATCTGGCCCCGGAGATTTTTTATTGTTAAGTTTAAGTCTTAAGCCTCGTACACACGACCCTTTTTTTTGGCAAGAAACCAGCAAGAAAACTGCTGGCAGAGCTTTTTGCTGAGAAAACCGGTCGTGTGCATGTTTTCTTGTCGAGAAAACTGCCGGGAAACTCGACGAGAAAAATAGAGAACCTGCTCTCTTTTTTCTTGTTGGGATTCTCATCGGCCTGTTTCCTGACAAGAAAACTGTGTGTGTGTATGCGGCTACAAGCTTACCTGTCCTCCGGTAAGCCCGCGCATGCTCGATGAGACTTCAACGCATGCGCGGTAGCTTACAAGGGTAGTGTAGGGTGAAGCAAGATGGCGGCGATGGCATTGATTGTGACGAGCGCATGCTCGTCGCAGTCTGACGTCACCGCGTTTTTGCCATTTAAAAGAACGGCGATTCTTTTGAATGGCCATCTGTATGCACGGCTTAGCAAGAAAAGCTTGCCAGGAATCTCGTCAGGAAAAACTATGTTTTTTTCCTGACAGGATTCTCGGCTGTGTGTACTAGGCTTAATTCTAATTCTGTCCTCTGTTAGCCATGGAGGTGCTTCTTGTGATGTGTCATGAGGATAAACACTGCAGTTTTGGTTACTGAAGCCCCCGATTCCCTCGTGAAGACTGAGGAGAAGAATAAATTCAATACCTTCACCATCTCCCCATCCTTTGTAACCAGATGACCTTCCTCATTCTTTATGGGGCCAATATGGTCTGTCCTCCTATTTTTACTGTTTACATACGTAAAGAATTAAGTCCTCCAAGGTCTTTTGTATTCTATCTTAGCCGCCCTAATTGCACCCTTACATTTCTTATTGCATTCTTTATAAAGTCTGAATGCTGATGATGATCCCTCAACGTATTTTTTGAAGACCTTCTCCTTTGATTTATATGCATTTTTACATTAGAGTTATGCCTATATATCAAAAAACTATTAGATAATCACCTGAACGACCACAACATACAGGGATATACAATGTAATACTGACACATAATCACACACATAGGTTGGACTTGATGGACTTTGTAGGTGTCCTTTTTCAACCTCACCTACTATGTAACTATCTATGTACTTAAAGAATTTCTTGGGATTTTTTTTACTCTCCTCCGCTATGTGCCTTTCGTATTCTATCTTAGCCGCCGTGATTGCACCCTTACATTTCTTGTTGCATTCTTTGTAATGTTGGAATGCTGACGATGATCCCTCAGCCTTGTATTTTTTGAAGGCTTTCTCCTTTTGCTTTTATATGCATTTTTACGTTTGAGTTAAGCCATCCGGGACACTTAGTAGCTCTTTTAAAAAAAAATCCCATTGGGATGCATTGGCTAATGTCCTTATTTAATATGCTCCTAAAGCAAACCCATCTCTCCTCCGTGTTCTTTGTTCCCAAGATTTTATCCCAATTATTATCTTCTAGCAAGGATCGTAGTTTAGGGAAGTTGGCTCTTTGGAAATTCAGTGTCTTTCCATTCCCCTTATGTTTCCAATTTCTGTTATTTATACTCCCTCACACTCCTCCATAGATGAGGAGAAGACGATGAGCAGTAGTGGAAGGAGAAGACCGGTCACGCTCCTCTATAGATGAGCAGTAGTGGAAGGAGAAGACCGGTCACACTCCTCTATAGATGAGCAGTAGTGGAAGGAGAAGACCGGTCACACTCCTCTATAGATGAGCAGTAGTGGAAGGAGAAGACCGGTCACACTCCTCTATAGATGAGCAGTAGTGGAAGGAGAAGACCGGTCACACTCCTCTATAGATGAGCAGTAGTGGAAGGAGAAGACCGGTCACACTCCTCTATAGATGAGCAGTAGTGGAAGGAGAAGACCGGTCACACTCCTCTATAGATGAGCAGTAGTGGAAGGAGAAGACCGGTCACACTCCTCTATAGATGAGCAGTAGGGGAAGGAGAAGACCGGTCACACTCCTCTATAGATGAGCAGTAGTGAAAGGAGAAGACCGGTCACACTCCTCTATAGATGAGCAGTAGTGAAAGGAGAAGACCGGTCACACTCCTCTATAGATGAGCAGTAGTGGAAGGAGAAGACCGGTCACACTCCTCTATAGATGAGCAGTAGTGGAAGGAGAAGACCGGTCACACTCCTCTATAGATGAGCAGTAGTGGAAGGAGAAGACCGGTCACACTCCTCTATAGATGAGCAGTAGTGGAAGGAGAAGACCGGTCACACTCCTCTATAGATGAGCAGTAGTGAAAGGAGAAGACTGGTCACACTCCTCTATAGATGAGCAGTAGTGGAAGGAGAAGACCGGTCACACTCCTCTATAGATGAGCAGTAGTGGAAGGAGAAGACCGGTCACACTCCTCTATAGATGAGCAGTAGTGGAAGGAGAAGACCGGTCACACTCCTCTATAGATGAGCAGTAGTGGAAGGAGAAGACCGGTCACACTCCTCTATAGATGAGCAGTAGTGGAAGGAGAAGACTGGTCACACTCCTCTATAGATGAGCAGTAGTGGAAGGAGAAGACCGGTCACACTCCTCTATAGATGAGCAGTAGTGGAAGGAGAAGACCGGTCACACTCCTCTATGGATGAGCAGTAGTTGAAGGAGAAGACCGGTCACACTCTATAGATGAGCAGTAGGGGAAGGAGAAGACCGGTCACACTCCTCTATAGATGAGCAGTAGTGGAAGGAGAAGACCGGTCACACTCCTCTATAGATGAGCAGTAGTGGAAGGAGAAGACCGGTCACACTCCTCTATAGATGAGCAGTAGTGGAAGGAGAAGACCGGTCACACTCCTCTATAGATGAGCAGTAGTGGAAGGAGAAGACCGGTCACACTCCTCTATAGATGAGCAGTAGTGGAAAGAGAAGACCCGTCACACTCTATAGATGAGCAGTAGTGGAAGGAGAAGACCGGTCACACTCCTCTATAGATGAGCAGTAGTGGAAGGAGAAGATCGGTCACACTCTATAGATGAGCAGTAGTGGAAGGAGAAGACCGGTCACACTCCTCTATAGATGAGCAGTAGTGGAAGGAGAAGACCGGTCACACTCCTCTATAGATGAGCAGTAGTGGAAGGAGAAGACCGGTCACACTCCTCTATAGATGAGCAGTAGGGGAAGAAGAAGACCGGTCACACTCCTCTATAGATGAGCGGTAGTGGAAGGAGAAGACCGGTCACACTCCTCTATAGATGAGCAGCAGTGGAAGGAGAAGACCGGTCACACTCCTCTATAGATGAGCAGTAGTGGAAGGAGAAGACCGGTCACACTTGTCATGTACCTGGGTGTATTTGAACCGGGATCTTCCTGGTCGCAAAGCTGCAGCCTTACCTGTTGCGCTACTGAGCAGATCTAGACTTTTGGAAATGTCCTCTCAGTATTAAACATTACCTTGGACTCACGAGCCCCACCTACTGCCAGCTGTGGACAATTTTCAATCAAAGCAGCCCTTAAAAAGGAAGTGATGCTATCTCTCAGCGCCCGTTTGTGTGGAATAGCTCCCTGGGTGTTGTGACTGCTTTTTGATCCTGATTTTCGTGTTGAACTTCTGCCTGAATTCCTGACTACTCTCCAGCCTGCTGATTTTGTACTTCACTGCCAGCTCGTGTATGACCTTTGCCTGCCTGACCACTCTCTGGATTTCGATCGTGTACCATTTTGCCTGATCTGTTGCCAACCTAATCTGCCTGACTACGTTTTCGCCTGAATCCTCAGCACACAAGTTCCACTTCGGACACTACCTATCACAGGTACCTTACATTACAAACGGGCCACAATGACAGTGGACCCTGCTGAGATTGTTAAGGCAATTTCATGTCAGGGACAATTGATTGGAGCTCATGAACAGCATCTTTCTTCCCTGGACGCCAAGTTAGATGAACTTTGTACTATGCTTAAATCTTGTTTGCCTGCTTCCTCTGCAACGGTCCAGACTCTGGATCCTACTCCTGCTACGATCCAACCCACCTCTTCTGTACCACCCAAACTTCCTATGCCTGACAAATTTGGTGGTGATACTGAGGACTGCAGAGGCTTTTTAAATGTTTGCCGTTTGCATTTCCGCAACAACCCTGGGACCTTTAGCACTTCTTCTGCCAAAGTGACTTTTGTAATTTCCTTGTTAAAGGGGAAGGCCCTGGCCTGGGTCTCTCCTTATCTGGAACGCAATGATCCTGTGCTGCAAGACGCTGACAAATTTCTGGCTTCTCTCCAGACTGTATTTGACAAGCCAGATAGAGCTTCTGCAGCTGAGTACTCACTCTTGGACATGCAACAAGGCACCAGGTCTGTGGCACAATATGCTATTGAGTTTCGTACCCTTGCTGCTGAGACTACTTGGGACTCAAGGGCATTACGTGCAGCCTTCCGAAAAGGTCTTGCAGATCGCATCAAAGACGAATTAGTCTATAAGGATTTCCCAGAAGACCTAGAGAAATTCATAGAGCTCTGTGTTCGTCTGGATGTCCGGTATCATGAAAGATGCCAAGAGAGACTTAGAACTCGCAAGTTTCCTCGGCCAGTCTACCGTTTGGCCCCTAACTTCCAAGCACCACCTCAGCCAGAACCTGAAATCTCAGTTGAACCCCAGACACCTGTGGAACCCATGGATGTAAGCCGTCTACACCTAACTGAGTCTGAGAAACAAAGGAGGCGTGCATTGAGCCTATGCCTATACTGTGGACTTAAAGGACATTTATTATCTGTCTGCCCTTCCCGTCCAGTAAAAGGCAGGGTCTAACCAGTGTTGGAGGAGCTGGCTTAGACCTTACAGGTATATCCTCCAAGACCAAGATTACCATTCCTGCAATTATCCATTTACCCTCTAAACTTGTCTCCTGTGAGGCTTTTGTGGATTCTGGAGCTGCTGGCATATTCTTGGACTACACTTTTGCTAAAAAAAATAATATCCCATTTGTTCCAAAATCTAGACCCCTGAACATTACCACCGTGAATGGACAACCCTTGGGAGATGGCATTGTAAAATTTGAGACTATGACAATCACCCTTCAGGTAGGCGTACTCCACAAAGAGGAAGTTGTCTTGTCTCTTATTGATTCTCCACTTCTGCCTGATATCCTTGGTTACCCATGGTTACAACAACATAACCCTTCTTTTGATTGGGAAAATGGAGAACTAACCTCTTGGGGGTCGTTCTGTCATTCAAACTGTTTGTCTCAACCCAAAAGACTGCCTGCTTGTATGTTGGCTTCCGTGGCCGTCCCACCTACCTTGCCTCATGAATACCATGCGTTTGCAGATGTATTTTGCAAGCAAAAGGCAGAGGTTTTACCTCCACATCGTTCTTTTGACTGTGCAATTAAATTGATTCCTGGAGCACCTCTTCCCAAAGGAAGGACCTATCCCCTGTCTTTGCCTGAACAGAAATCCATGGAGGAATACATAAAAGACAACTTGGAAAGAGGTTTTATCCGACCCTCTTCTTCTCCAGTAGGGGCAGGTTTTTTCTTTGTTGAAAAAAAAGATGGGGGTCTTCGACCATGCATAGACTATCGAGGGTTAAATCAAATCACTGTAAAAGACTCCTACCCTTTGCCTCTCATTCTTGAACTGTTTGATGTACTTAAGGGGGCTGTTATCTTCTCCAAGCTAGACCTACGAGGGGCTTATAATCTAATTCGAATTAAAGACGGGGACGAGTGGAAGACAGCATTCAACACTCGTAATTGACATTTTGAATATCTGGTTATGCCATTTGGGTTGTGTAACGCCCCTGCTGTCTTCCAACGTTTCATGAATGAAATTTTTCATGATTTCAGCAACAGTTTTGTGATCATCTACTTGGACGACATTTTAATCTTTTCCAAGACTCATCTAGAGCACATCTCGCATGTAAAGCAGGTATTGCAACGACTGAGAGAAAACCATCTTTACGCGAAGATTGAGAAATGCAGTTTCCATCAAAGCCGTATTCCTTTCCTTGGATACATTATAAGTGCTGCCGGTTTCCAAATGGACCCTCAAAAACTTTCCGCTGTCTTGCAATGGCCCCAACCAACCACTTTAAGAGGGCTCCAAAGCTTTCTATGGTTCGCAAATTACTACAGACGCTTCATTAAAGGTTTTGCCTCCATTGCGGCCCCCCTTACTGCTATGACTAAGAAAGGTACAAATTGCAAGGTATGGTCCTCAGAAGCAGAATCGGCTTTCCAGCAATTAAAAGACATTTTCAGCAAAGCTCCAATTCTTCAGCATCCATATCCCGATCTCCAGTACATAGTTGAGGTTGATGCCTCTGAGGTAGGAGCAGGTGCCGTGCTCTCCCAGAGACAGCCTAAGTCTGGTAGAATCCATCCAGTAGCATTTTTTTCTAGAAAGTTTTCTCCAGCGGAGATGAATTACGATGTTGGGAATCGAGAACTACTGGCCATCAAATTGGCATTGTCTGAATGGCGACATCTTCTGGAAGGGGCTCCCAAACCTTTTTCTATCCTCACTGACCATAAAAACCTACTGTACCTTCAGACTGCAAGACGTTTGAACTCACGTCAGGCTCGATGGGCTCTGTTTTTCTCCCGTTTTAATTTTGTTCTTTCTTATGTTCCTGGGCATAAAAACAAGAAAGCCGATGCTCTTTCCAGACAGTTTGCTACCTCTGAAGAAGACCAACCTACCGAGCAGTATATAATCCCACCTCACAAAATTGTTGCACAGATCTCTACGGCTCTTTCCCAACAGTTACAAGAAACCCAGAATTGTGTTCCCCAAGGCTTGAAGATACCACCAGGTCGCCTGTTCGTAGCCCCTAGCCTCAGAAAACCTGTACTCCTCTGGGCACATGATGGTGTTTTATCTGGTCATCCTGGTGTCACCATCACTCTTAAGACCTTGCAGCGTCATGTCTGGTGGCCTCATATGAAAAGGGATGTTACTGACTATGTGGCTGCCTGTCCAACTTGTGCTGCTAATAAAGTACCCCGTACATTGCCTACTGGACTGTTACAACCACTTTCAGCACCTCGTCAGCCTTGGACCCATTTGACTATGGACTTCATTACAGACTTACCCAAGTCCGAGGGCATGACTGCTATATGGGTCATAGTGGATCGCTTTTCAAAAATGTCTCATTTTGTGCCGCTCCCGGGATTACCTACAGCGGAAGCACTGTCTACTCTCTTCCTTTCCCATATTGTGAGATATCATGGCATACCTACCAATGTCGTCTCAGACCGCGGATCCCAGTTTGTTTCCCGATTCTGGAGAGCGTTCTGCAAGAAACTGGGAGTAACGCTTTCACTCTCTACCTCACATCACCCTCAAACAGATGGTCAAACCGAACGCATGAACCAGACCCTAGAAACCTATCTTCGACATTATGTCAATGCCTTACACTCCAACTGGTCTGAGTATTTGCCTTTAGCTGAGTTCGCCATTAATTCCCGTTGGCACAGTGCTCTTCATACCACACCATTCTACGCAGCCCTAGGCTATCACCCTCAGACTTTTCCCCTACTTCAGCCTACTTCTGGTGTACCAGCAGCAGATCAGCGGGTTACAAATATTCTGCTACATTGGAAAAAGATTCGCTTATGACTACGGAAGTCAGCAGGCAAGTATGCACTTTTTTCCAACAAACGAAGACGCCATATACCTCCATATGTGGTGGTGGACAGAGTTTGGCTATCAACCAAATATGTGAGACTGAAACAACCTTCTACCAAATTGGGCCCTCGATTCATTGGTCCTTACAGAATTATTGCTCGAGTCGGGCCAGTCTCCTATCGGTTGAAATTACCCTCCTCTCTCCGGATTCATCCTGTGTTCCACGTTTCCCTCCTCAAAAAAGCAATTTTCAATCGCTACTCCAGAACGCAACAGCTACCTCCTCCTGTTCTTGTTGATGGACAAAATGAGTTTGAAGTCTCCAAGATTCTTGATTCTAGAAGACAGGGTCGTGGCCTTCGGTATCTGGTTCATTGGAAGGGATATCCTGTCACAGACCGTTCCTGGGTTCCAGCCAAAGATCTGCATGCCCCTTCTCTTATTCGAGACTTCCATGCCTCCTTTCCCACTAAGCCCCGCTAGGCCCCCGGAGGGGTCCACTGGGGAGGGGGCCCTGTCATGTACCTGGGTGTATTTGAACCGGGATCTTCCTGGTCCCAAAGCTGCAGCCTTACCTGTTGCGCTACTGAGCAGATCTAGACTTTTGGAAATGTCCTCTCAGTATTAAACATTACCTTGGACTCACCAGCCCCACCTACTGCCAGCTGTGGACAATTTTCAATCAAAGCAGCCCTTAAAAAGGAAGTGATGCTATCTCTCAGCGCCCGTTTGTGTGGAATAGCTCCCTGGGTGTTGTGACTGCTTTTTGATCCTGATTTTCATGTTGAACTTCTGCCTGAATTCCTGACTACTCTCCAGCCTGCTGATTTTGTACTTCACTGCCAGCTCGTGTATGACCTTTGCCTGCCTGACCACTCTCTGGATTTCGATCGTGTACCATTTTGCCTGATCTGTTGCCAACCTAATCTGCCTGACTACGTTTTCGCCTGAATCCTCAGCACACACGTTCCACTTCGGACACTACCTATCACAGGTACCTTACAACACTCCTCTATAGATGAGCAGTAGTGGAAGGAGAAGACCGGTTACACGCCTCTATAGATGAGCAGTAGTGGAAGGAGAAGACCGGTTACACGCCTCTATAGATGAGCAGTAGTGGAAGGAGAAGACTGGTCACACTCTATAGATGAGCAGTAGTGGAAGGAGAAGACCGGTCACACTCCTCTATAGATGAGCAGTAGTGGAAGGAGAAGACTGGTTACACGCCTCTATAGATGAGCAGTAGTGGAAGGAGAAGACCGGTCACACTCCTCTATAGATGAGCAGTAGTGGAAGGAGAAGACCGGTCACACTCCTCTATAGATGAGCAGTAGTGGAAGGAGAAGACCGGTCACACTCCTCTATAGATGAGCAGTAGTGGAAGGAGAAGACCGGTCACACTCCTCTATAGATGAGCAGTAGTGGAAGGAGAAGACCGGTCACACTCCTCTATAGATGAGCAGTAGTGGAAGGAGAAGACCGGTCACACTCCTCTATAGATGAGCAGTAGTGGAAGGAGAAGACCGGTCACACTCCTCTATAGATGAGCAGTAGGGGAAGGAGAAGACCAGTCACACCCCTCTATAGATGAGCAGTAGTGGAAGGAGAAGACCGGTCACACTCCTCTATAGATGAGCAGTAGGGGAAGGAGAAGACCGGTCACACTCCTCTATAGATGAGCAGTAGGGGAAGGAGAAGACCGGTCACACTCCTCTATAGATAAGCAGTAGTGGAAGGAGAAGACCGGTCACACTCCTCTATAGATGAGCAGTAGGGGAAGAAGAAGACCGGTCACACTCCTCTATAGATGAGCAGTAGTGGAAGGAGAAGACCGATCACACTCCTCTATAGATGAGCAGTAGTGGAAGGAGAAGACCGATCACACTCCTCTATAGATGAGCAGTAGTGGAAGGAGAAGACCGGTCACACTCCTCTATAGATGAGCAGTAGTGGAAGGAGAAGACCGGTCACACTCCTCTATAGATGAGCAGTAGGGGAAGAAGAAGACCGGTCACACTCCTCTATAGATGAGCAGTAGTGGAAGGAGAAGACCGGTCACACTCCTCTATAGATGAGCAGTAGTGGAAGGAGAAGACCGGTCACACTCCTCTATAGATGAGCAGTAGGGGAAGAAGAAGACCGGTCACACTCCTCTATAGACGAGCAGTAGTGGAAGGAGAAGACCGGTCACACGCCTCTATAGATGAGCAGTAGGGGAAGAAGAAGACCGGTCACACTCCTCTATAGACGAGCAGTAGTGGAAGGAGAAGACCGGTCACACTCCTCTATAGATGAGCAGTAGTGGAAGGAGAAGACCGATCACACTCCTCTATAGATGAGCAGTAGTGGAAGGAGAAGATCGGTCACACTCCTCTATAGATGAGCAGTAGTGGAAGGAGAAGACCGGTCACACTCCTCTATAGATGAGCAGTAGTGGAAGGAGAAGACCGGTCACACTCTATAGATGAGCAGTAGTGGAAGGAGAAGACCGGTTACACGCCTCTATAGATGAGCAGTAGTGGAAGGAGAAGACCGGTCACACTCCTCTATAGATGAGCAGTAGTGGAAGGAGAAGACCGGTCACACGCCTCTATAGATGAGCAGTAGTGGAAGGAGAAGACCGGTCACACTCCTCTATAGATCAGCAGTAGTGGAAAGAGAAGACCGGTCACACTCCTCTATAGATGAGCAGTAGTGGAAGGAGAAGACCGGTCACACGCCTCTATAGATGAGCAGTAGTGGAAGGAGAAGACCGGTCACACTCCTCTATAGATGAGCAGTAGTGGAAGGAGAAGACCGGTCACACGCCTCTATAGATGAGCAGTAGTGGAAGGAGAAGACCGGTCACACTCCTCTATAAATGAGCAGTAGTGAAAGGAGAAGACCGGTCACACTCCTCTATAGATGAGCAGTAGTGGAAGGGGAAGACCGGTCACACTCCTCCATAGATGAGCAGTAGGGGAAGGAGAAGACCGGTCACACTCCTCTATAGATGAGCAGTAGTGTAAGGAGAAGACCGGTCACACTCCTCTATAGATGAGCAGTAGGGGAAGGAGAAGACCGGTCACACTCCTCTATAGATGAGCAGTAGGGGAAGAAGAAGACCGGTCACACTCCTCTATAGATGAGCAGTAGTGGAAGGAGAAGACCGGTCACACTCCTCTATAGATGAGCAGTAGTGGAAGGAGAAGACCGGTTACACGCCTCTATAGATGAGCAGTAGTGGAAGGAGAAGACCGGTTACATGCCTCTATAGATGAGCAGTAGTGGAAGGAGAAGACCGGTCACACTCCTCTATAGATGAGCAGTAGTGGAAGGAGAAGACCGGTCACACTCCTCTATAGATGAGCAGTAGGGGAAGAAGAAGACCGGTCACACTGCTCTATAGATGAGCAGTAGTGGAAGGAGAAGACCGGTCACACTCCTCTATAGATGAGCAGTAGTGGAAGGAGAAGACCGGTTACACGCCTCTATAGATGAGCAGTAGTGGAAGGAGAAGACCGGTTACATGCCTCTATAGATGAGCAGTAGTGGAAGGAGAAGACTGGTCACACTCCTCTATAGATGAGCAGTAGTGGAAGGAGAAGACCGGTCACACTCCTCTATAGATGAGCAGTAGTGGAAGGAGAAGACCGGTCACACTCCTCTATAGGTGAGCAGTAGTGGAAGGAGAAGACCGGTCACACTCCTCTATAGATGAGCAGTAGTGGAAGGAGAAGACCGGTCACACTCCTCTATAGATGAGCAGTAGTGGAAGGAAAAGACCGGTCACACTCCTCTATAGATGAGCAGTAGTGGAAGGAGAAGACCGGTCACATTCCTCTATAGATGAGCAGTAGTGGAAGGAGAAGACCGGTCACACTCCTCTATAGATGAGCAGTAGTGGAAGGAGAAGACCGGTCACACTCCTCTATAGATGAGCAGTAGTGGAAGAAGAAGACCGGTCACATTCCTCTATAGATGAGCAGTAGGGGAAGGAGAAGATCGGTCACACTCTATAGATGAGCAGTAGTGGAAGGAGAAGACCGGTCACACTCCTCTATAGATGAGCAGTAGGGGAAGGAGAAGATCGGTCACACTCTATAGATGAGCAGTAGTGGAAGGAGAAGACCGGTCACACTCCTCTATAGATGAGCAGTAGTGGAAGGAGAAGACCGGTCACACTCCTCTATAGATGAGCAGTAGTGGAAGGAGAAGACCGGTCACACTCCTCTATAGATAAGCAGTAGTGGAAGGAGAAGACCGGTCACACTCCTCTATAGATAAGCAGTAGTGGAAGGAGAAGACCGGTCACACTCCTCTATAGAAGAGCAGTAGTGGAAGGAGAAGACCGGTCACACTCCTCTATAGATGAGCAGTAGTGGAAGGAGAAGACCGGTCACACTCCTCTATAGATGAGCAGTAGTGGAAGGAGAAGACCGGTCACACTCCTCTATAGATGAGCAGTAGTGGAAGGAGAAGACCGGTCACACTCCTCTATAGGTGAGCAGTAGTGGAAGGTGAAGACCGGTCACACTCCTCTATAGATGAGCAGTAGTGGAAGGAGAAGACCGGTCACACTCCTCTATAGATGAGCAGTAGGGGAAGAAGAAGACCGGTCACACTCCTCTATAGATGAGCAGTAGTGGAAGGAGAAGACCGGTCACACTCCTCTATAGATGAGCAGTAGTGGAAGGAAAAGACCGGTCACACTCCTCTATAGATGAGCAGTAGTGGAAGGAGAAGACCGGTCACATTCCTCTATAGATGAGCAGTAGTGGAAGGAGAAGACCGGTCACACTCCTCTATAGATGAGCAGTAGTGGAAGGAGAAGACCGGTCACATTCCTCTATAGATGAGCAGTAGTGGAAGAAGAAGACCGGTCACACTCCTCTATAGATGAGCAGTAGGGGAAGGAGAAGATCGGTCACACTCTATAGATGAGCAGTAGTGGAAGGAGAAGACCGGTCACACTCCTCTATAGATGAGCAGTAGTGGAAGGAGAAGACCGGTCACACTCCTCTATAGATGAGCAGTAGTGGAAGGAGAAGACCGGTCACACTCCTCTATAGATGAGCAGTAGTGGAAGGAGAAGACCGGTTACACTCCTCTATAGATGAGCAGTAGTGGAAGGAGAAGACCGATCACACTCCTCTATAGATGAGCAGTAGTGGAAGGAGAAGACCGGTCACACTCCTCTATAGATGAGCAGTAGTGGAAGGAGAAGACCGATCACACTCCTCTATAGATGAGCAGTAGTGGAAGGAGAAGACCGGTCACACTCCTCTATAGATGAGCAGTAGTGGAAGGAGAAGACCGATCACACTCCTCTATAGATGAGCAGTAGTGGAAGGAGAAGACCGGTCACACTCCTCTATAGATGAGCAGTAGTGGAAGGAGAAGACCGGTCACACTCCCCTATAGATGAGCAGTAGTGGAAGGAGAAGACCGGTCACACTCCTCTATAGATGAGCAGTAGTGGAAGGAGAAGACCGGTCACACTCCTCTATAGATGAGCAGTAGTGGAAGGAGAAGACCGGTCACACTCCTCTATAGATGAGCAGTAGTGGAAGGAGAAGACCGGTCACACTCCTCTATAGATGAGTAGTAGTGGAAGGAGAAGACCGATCACACTCTTCTATAGATGAGCAGTAGTGGAAGGAGAAGACCGGTCACATTCCTCTATAGATGAGCAGTAGTGGAAGGAGAAGACCGGTCACACTCCTCTATAGATGAGCAGTAGTGGAAGGAGAAGACCGGTCACACTCCTCTATAGATGAGCAGTAGTGGAAGGAGAAGACCGGTCACACTCCTCTATAGATGAGCAGTAGGGGAAGAAGAAGACCGGTCACACTCCTCTATAGATGAGCGGTAGTGGAAGGAGAAGACCGGTCACACTCCTCTATAGATGAGCAGTAGTGGAAGGAGAAGACCGATCACACTCCTCTATAGATGAGCAGTAGTGGAAGGAGAAGACCAGTCACACTCCTCTATAGATGAGCGGTAGTGGAAGGAGAAGACCGGTCACACTCCTCT
This sequence comes from Rana muscosa, assembly GCA_029206835.1. NCBI lineage: Eukaryota > Metazoa > Chordata > Amphibia > Anura > Ranidae > Rana > Rana muscosa. The sequence goes on from CM055128.1 coordinate 331,117,120, forward strand.
ATAGATGAGCAGTAGTGGAAGGAGAAGACCGGTCACACTCCTCTATAGATGAGCAGCAGTGGAAGGAGAAGACCGGTCACACTCCTCTATAGATGAGCAGTAGTGGAAGGAGAAGACCAGTTACACGCCTCTATAGATGAGCAGTAGTGGAAGGAGAAGACCGGTTACACGCCTCTATAGATGAGCAGTAGTGGAAGGAGAAGACCGGTCACACTCTATAGATGAGCAGTAGTGGAAGGAGAAGACTGGTCACACTCTATAGATGAGCAGTAGTGGAAGGAGAAGACCGGTCACACTCCTCTATAGATGAGCAGTGTAACGGCACCCCAAGTATGAAAGGGGTTAACACCGTTAGGATATTCCCTTTCCAACCACACGACAGCCACCAGACACTCCAACCAGCTGAATAAGACCCCATACGAATGGTTCTCCCCCCAGATACGAGACAACGCTCTGTATTCAAGTTCCAAAACAGGGAATGCCTTTATTTTCAAAACACATGGTAACACATTTCTCTTCAAAACCCTCCCCCCCATCCTTTGGGGAACAGGGCGGGTTAAACTGTCCAATGACAATGGTAATACAGGTCAGGTGTGTTCAAACTTCTCCTTTGATAAACAGTCTTAGGCAGGAGGGTTGATCCCCCCCCCCCTCCTCACAGAAGACACTTCCACATCCCATAATATGGAGCCAGACGCTTTACCAAGCTCCAATCCACATCAACACAATGAAAGGGCCTGTAACATAGGTGGGGCTCATTAGCATTACACAAGGAGACAGGAGACACATCAGCCTCTCTTAATTTAACCTGTTGAGTTCATAAAACAGTAGATAGTTCTTTGCAGGTAAATGGGGAATATGGTGGATAAATATTACAGACCCATTTTAAGCAATCCAAGCCATATATATTCTCAATGTCCATTGTTTCCTGGCTAACCCTGTGTCCAAAGTGACCCCCTGTCACACATCTCCCCTTTCGGCAGGAGACTAACAGAGGAGTGGACCCCAGACGGGTTGATTCCGAAGTTAGTCCATAGTTCCATTCTTCTAATGTCTGGACAACCCATCACCACTAGGGGCCCGAGATGACGTCTGTTTGCCGGGACAACCCATCAGCATTGCCATTTTGCTTACCGGGTCGGTAGCTGATGGTGAAATTGTAAGGTTGTAGGGCTAGGCTCCACCGCAACAACCTGCCATTGTCTCCTGAGACCCGGTTAAGCCAGACCAATGGGTTGTGGTCGGTGACCAGTGAAAATTCCTGTCCGTATAAGTAAGGGTTCAACTTTTTAAGGGCCCAGACCAGGGCCAAACATTCCTTCTCCACTGCCGCATAGCTCACTTCCCGGGGTAATAGCTTTCTACTCAGGTATGCGACAGGGTGTTCTCCTCCATCCTCCCCAACTTGGCTCAGCACCGCCCCCAGTCCAAACATGGAAGCATCTGTGTGGACAAGAAAGCGTTTGTTAGGTACTGGGGCAGCCAAGACAGGAGCATTTACAAGTGCTTGTTTGAGGGCTAGAAAACGCGGTTTCACAAGCTGGAGACCACAGGACCTGCCTAGGTAAATTCTTTTTCGTCAGGTCCGTCAGGGGTTTGGCGATAGCACTATAATTAGCGACAAAACGTCGGTAATACCCTGCAGTTCCCAAGAAGGCTAATACCTGGGTCTTAGTACGGGGCGTGGGCCAGTTAGCTACTGCCTCTACCTTGGCTGGCTCTGGTCTCTGGTTCCCACACCCCACTCGGTGTCCCAGGTACTGCACCTCCGCCATACCTAGATGGCACTTGTCTGGTTTCAAGGTCAGGCCTGCGGCCCGAATTTTGTCCAGAACCACCCCTACATGCACCAGGTGCTCCTCCCAAGACCCACTGTAGATCGCAATGTCATCCAGGTATGCACATGCAAAATCCTGGAAGCCATCGAGGAGCCTATCCACCATACGTTGGAAGGTGGCCGGGGCATTTTTCATCCCAAATGGCATGACCCTAGACTGGTACAGGCCAAATGGGGTAACAAATGCCGACTTGGGGATAGCATCCTCGGCCAGGGGGATCTGCCAATAACCTTTACACAGGTCTATTGTAGTTAAATAACGTCCCCTGGCTATCCGATCTAGCAGTTCGTCTACCCTGGGCATCGGGTAGGCATCGGTGGTGGTCTTCTCATTGAGTCGCCTGTAGTCCACACAGAACCGGGTAGTTCCGTCTTTCTTAGGCACCAGGACTACAGGTGAGGCCCAAGGGCTGTCAGAAGGCTCAATGACTCCTAACTGAATCATCTCCTGTATCTCCTTCCGCATTTCTTCTCGGACTGCTTCAGGGATACGGTAGGGGGGCTGGCGAAGGGGTGCTTGTCCAGGGGTCTCTACCTTATGCACAGCCAGGGTCGTATAGCCCGGTTTTTGGGAGAACGTCGCCTGTTTCTCCCACAGAAGCCTCTTAGCCTGTTCCTTCTTTGGGGGGCTTAATCGGTCTCCTAGCTGCACAAGGCTAATGAGATCAGTCTGGGGCTCTCTCTCTAGTAAGTCAGGGAGGGGTAGACCTTCTGAGTCGTCCGCAGCAGGGGCACATACTGCAGCAACATCCTCCTGCCGTTCCTGATACTCCTTCAGCATGTTCACATGAAAGGTTCGCTGGATTCTTTCATCTGCACAGCTGGCAATAACATAGGTAGTATCACATGCCTGGGCTACTACTTTATACGGGCCCTGCCAAGATGCCTGCATCTTGTCGGTCTTCACAGGCTTGAGCACTAAGACCTTCTGCCCAACCTGGAAGATACGCTGTCGGGCCCCCCGATCGTACCATCTCTTCTGTCTTCCCTGGGCCGCCTGGAGATTCTCCCTTACCATCAGAGACAGTTGCTCCATGCGGTCCCGGAGTTCCAGAACGTAGGGCACTATGGGGGTCCCTTCTTGCTCTGTCTCTCCCTCCCAGTGTCCTCTGATGAGGTCGAGGGGTCCGCGGACCCTTCTCCCATAGAGCAACTCGAAGGGCGAGAACCCCGTAGATTCCTGGGGTACCTCTCTGTACGCAAATAACAGGTGAGGCAGGAATCTCTCCCAGTCTCTGCAAGCGTCCAAAAAGGTCCTCAGCATTTGCTTGAGGGTCCCGTTAAAGCGTTCGCAGAGACCATTAGTCTGGGGGTGGTAAGGTGAGCTCAGCAAGGGCTTAATATTGCACACCTTCCACAACTGCTGGGTGAGCACCGCGGTAAACTGGGTTCCCTGGTCAGAGAGAATCTCCTTAGGGAACCCCACTCTGGTAAAAATCTTAACCAGGGCATCAGCTACTGTCTCTGCTTCAATGTTAGACATAGCCACTGCCTCTGGGTAACGGGTGGCGTAGTCCACCACGGTGAGAATATATTTCTTCCCGGATGGACTAGGCCTGGCCAGGGGACCCACAATGTCAACGGCTATGCGGTAAAAGGGCTCCCCAATAATAGGCATGGATATGAGTTTAGCCTTAGGGTGGTCCCCCCTCTTACCTATCCGTTGACATGTGTCACACGTTTTGCAATATTGTCGCACATCCTGGCTAAAATTGGGCCAGAAGAAATTCTGTGTGATCCTATGGGCTGTGCGACGGAACCCTAGATGTCCTGCTAGCGGTACATCATGCCCGATTCGCAGAATCTCCAGCTGGTATTTCTTAGGTACCACCAGCTGTCGTTTCTGCGAAGGGGCCTTACTTCTCCGAGCTGGCTTAGGGATCCTGTACAGTCTATCCCCCACCCATTCAAAAAGCTCCCCATCTATTCCCCTTTCCTGAGTGTCTGCCTTAGCCCTATACTTGTGTAAGGTCGGGTCCTCCCGAGTTTCCCTCCCGAATGCTTCTGGGGTATCCCAGCCTAAGAGCGCCTGATCTAAGGTACGTGTCGGGGAAGGTAGTCTCACCTGTGTCTCAGCATCAAGCGGGCCGGTTCCAGCAGTACGTGTCTGGGCACGGGTAGTCACGGGGTTGACTTCATCGGGGCCCATCGGGGCGTAAGCAGAAAGGAGGGGGCCCAAATCATTCCCCAGTAGTACATCCGCTGGCAAATCCTTCATCACCCCCACATTCACGTGTCCCGAACCAACCCCCCAATCCAGGTGAACACGGGCAACAGGTAGCCGGAAGACGGTACCTCCCGCTACTCTTACGGCTACAGTGTCTCCGGTGTGTTGGCTCTCTGGGATGAGGTTCTTCTGTAGTAGGGTCATGGTAGCGCCACTATCACGTAAGCCATTGGCTACCATTCCATTAACCCGGACCGTCTGCCTGTGTTGCTGCCTGTTGTCCCGGTTAGCTGCTTGTATTGGATCAGCCTCGTGCAGGACGCTCCAATGTTCTTCCTCCTCAACGCAGTGGGCCGCAGGCATGGATGTGTGGGGGTTCCCCCTTGCTGGCTGTCTCCATGACTGGGACTGCCTGGCTGGATTCAACGGACAGTCTGGCTTTTTGTGCCCTAGCTGTTTACAACCGAAACACCTGATGGGTTGTGAGTAGTCCTGGGAGTTGAACCTGGGCTGCTGAGAATAAGTGGCCGCTGGAGGTGGTGCTGTAGGGCGGTACGACTGTGGTTGATAGGCGATAGCCGGAGGGGGTGCCGTTGATCGATAATCCACCCGAGCTGTTGCCTTGACCACAGGGGTATCCAGTTTGCGGGCGTCTGTGTATTCATCCGCCAAGCGAGCTGCTTCAGGCAAGGTGAAAGGTTTTCGGTCCCGGACCCACTCTCTGACTTCCAGGGACAGTTTGTCAAAGAAGTGCTCCAGCAGGAACACCTGCAGCACCTCTTCCCCGGATTCTGCTTGGCACCCAGCGACCCAGTGAGAGGCCGTGCGGTGTAGGCGGCATGCCCACTCGGTATACGAGTCTCCAGTCTGCTTGCTCGTCTCTCGGAACCGCCTCCGATATGCCTCCGGTGTGACGGCATACCTGGCCAACAGTGTTTCTTTTACCAGTCCATAGTTCATAATATCCTCGTCTGGGATGGCCCTGAACGCTTCACTGGCCCGGCCAGACAGTTTCCCAGACAAAATGGTAACCCATTCCTCTGTGGGCACCCGGTGTAGGGCACATTGCCGTTCAAAATCAGCAAGGTACCCATCAATCTCTCCTTCAGTTTCAATGAAATTTTTAAAAGCAGTAAAATGTATCTTTCTCCTTTCAGTTGGTGCTGCTCTGACTTCTGCTGCTGCAGAACCTCTTTGCTGTAGCAAATTTACATCCACAGCCGCTATAACTCGGTCTATGATCTCCGCTGTAGGGTTAGGACCATAATGTGCCAGTCTTATGTTAACAGCCCGATCAAAACTTGCCTCTTCGGGTGTCCTGTCTGTTATGCTGGGCCTTTCGGTTATGTTGGGTCTTTCAGCTCCATCCATTTCGACTAGTTCTCTGATAATGTCCCTCTTCTTACGGTTGTTGGCCGGTCTTCCCCGGTTCTCCAGTAAGTCTTTGAGGGTAGAACGCTTTAGCCGTTCATACTGTGCTTCCATTGGCCTGTGTCCTCTTGTAGCTGTCCTTCCGGCTGTGGGGATCAATCCCACTGCTTGCCAACAATTGTAACGGCACCCCAAGTATGAAAGGGGTTAACACCGTTAGGATATTCCCTTTCCAACCACACGACAGCCACCAGACACTCCAACCAGCTGAATAAGACCCCATACGAATGGTTCTCCCCCCAGATACGAGACAACGCTCTGTATTCAAGTTCCAAAACAGGGAATGCCTTTATTTTCAAAACACATGGTAACACATTTCTCTTCAAAACCCTCCCCCCCATCCTTTGGGGAACAGGGCGGGTTAAACTGTCCAATGACAATGGTAATACAGGTCAGGTGTGTTCAAACTTCTCCTTTGATAAACAGTCTTAGGCAGGAGGGTTGATCCCCCCCCCCCCTCCTCACAGAAGACACTTCCACATCCCATAATATGGAGCCAGACGCTTTACCAAGCTCCAATCCACATCAACACAATGAAAGGGCCTGTAACATAGGTGGGGCTCATTAGCATTACACAAGGAGACAGGAGACACATCAGCCTCTCTTAATTTAACCTGTTGAGTTCATAAAACAGTAGATAGTTCTTTGCAGGTAAATGGGGAATATGGTGGATAAATATTACAGACCCATTTTAAGCAATCCAAGCTATATATATTCTCAATGTCCATTGTTTCCTGGCTAACCCTGTGTCCAAAGTGACCCCCTGTCACAAGCAGTAATGGAAGGAGAAGACCGGTCACACTCTATAGATGAGCAGTAGTGGAAGGAGAAGACCGGTCACACTCGTCTATAGATGAGCAGTAGGGGAAGGAGAAGACCGGTCACACTCCTCCATAGATGAGCAGTAGGGGAAGGAGAAGACCGGTCACACTCCTCTATAGATGAGCAGTAGTGGAAGGAGAAGACCGGTCACACTCCTCTATAGATGAGCAGTAGTGGAAGGAGAAGACCGGTCACACTCCTCTATAGATGAGCAGTAGGGGAAGGAGAAGACCGGTCACACTCCTCTATAGATGAGCAGTAGTGGAAGGAGAAGACCGGTCACACTCCTCTATAGATGAGCAGTAGTGGAAGGAGAAGACCGGTCACACTCCTCTATAGATGAGCAGTAGGGGAAGGAGAAGACCGGTCACACTCCTCTATAGATGAGCAGTAGTGGAAGGAGAAGACCGGTCACACTCCTCTATAGATGAGCAGTAGGGGAAGGAGAAGACCGGTCACACTCCTCTATAGATAAGCAGTAATGGAAGGAGAAGACCGGTCACACTCCTCTATAGATGAGCAGTAGGGGAAGGAGAAGACCGGTCACACTCCTCTATAGATGAGCAGTAGTGGAAGGAGAAGACCGGTCACACTCCTCTATAGATAAGCAGTAGTGGAAGGAGAAGACCGGTCACACTCCTCTATAGATGAGCAGTAGTGGAAGGAGAAGACCGGTCACACTCCTCTATAGATGAGCAGTAGGGGAAGGAGAAGACCGGTCACACTCCTCTATAGATGAGCAGTAGGGGAAGGAGAAGACCGGTCACACTCCTCTATAGATAAGCAGTAGTGGAAGGAGAAGACCGGTCACACTCCTCTATAGATGAGCAGTAGGGGAAGGAGAAGACCGGTCACACTCCTCTATAGATGAGCAGTAGTGGAAGGAGAAGACCGGTCACACTCCTCTATAGATGAGCAGTAGTGGTAGGAGAAGACCGGTCACACTCCTCTATAGATGAGCAGTAGTGGAAGGAGAAGACCGGTCACACTCCTCTATAGATGAGCAGTAGTGGAAGGAGAAGACCGGTCACACTCCTCTATAGATGAGCAGTAGGGGAAGGAGAAGACCGGTCACACTCCTCTATAGATGAGCAGTAGTGGAAGGAGAAGACCGGTCACACTCCTCTATAGATGAGCAGTAGTGGAAGGAGAAGACTGGTCACACTCTTCTATAGATGAGCAGTAGTGGAAGGAGAAGACCGGTCACACTCCTCTATAGATGAGCAGTAGTGGAAGGAGAAGACCGGTCACACTCCTCTATAGATGAGCAGTAGTGGAAGGAGAAGACCGGTCACACTCCTCTATAGATGAGCAGTAGTGGAAGGAGAAGACCGGTCACACTCCTCTATAGATGAGCAGTAGTGGAAGGAGAAGACCGGTCACACTCCTCTATAGATGAGCAGTAGTGGAAGGAGAAGACCGGTCACACTCCTCTATAGATGAGCAGTAGTGGAAAGAGAAGACCCGTCACACTCTATAGATGAGCAGTAGTGGAAGGAGAAGACCGGTCACACTCCTCTATAGATGAGCAGTAGGGGAAGGAGAAGACCGATCACACTCCTCTATAGATGAGCAGTAGGGGAAGGAGAAGACCGGTCACACTCCTCTATAGATGAGCAGTAGGGGAAGGAGAAGACCGGTCACACTCCTCTATAGATGAGCAGTAGTGGAAGGAGAAGACCGGTCACACTCCTCTATAGATGAGCAGTAGTGGAAGGAGAAGACCGGTCACACTCCTCTATAGATGAGCAGTAGGGGAAGAAGAAGACCGGTCACACGCCTCTATAGATGAGCAGTAGTGGAAGGAGAAGACCGGTCACACTCCTCTATAGATGAGCAGTAGTGGAAGGAGAAGACCGGTCACACTCCTCTATAGATGAGCAGTAGTGGAAGGAGAAGACCCGTCACACTCTATAGATGAGCAGTAGTGGAAGGAGAAGACCGGTCACACTCCTCTATAGATGAGCAGTAGGGGAAGGAGAAGACCGATCACACTCCTCTATAGATGAGCAGTAGGGGAAGGAGAAGACCGGTCACACTCCTCTATAGATGAGCAGTAGGGGAAGGAGAAGACCGGTCACACTCCTCTATAGATGAGCAGTAGTGGAAGGAGAAGACCGGTCACACTCCTCTATAGATGAGCAGTAGTGGAAGGAGAAGACCGGTCACACTCCTCTATAGATGAGCAGTAGGGGAAGAAGAAGACCGGTCACACGCCTCTATAGATGAGCAGTAGTGGAAGGAGAAGACCGGTCACACTCCTCTATAGATGAGCAGTAGTGGAAGGAGAAGACCGGTCACACTCCTCTATAGATGAGCAGTAGTGGAAGGAGAAGACCGGTCACACTCTATAGATGAGCAGTAGTGGAAGGAGAAGACCGATCACACTCCTCTATAGATGAGCAGTAGTGGAAGGAGAAGACCGGTCACACTTCTCTATAGATGAGCAGTAGGGGAAGAAGAAGACCGGTCACACTCCTCTATAGATGAGCAGTAGTGGAAGGAGAAGACTGGTCACACTCCTCTATAGATAAGCAGTAGTGGAAGAAGAAGACCGGTCACACTCCTCTATAGATGAGCAGTAGTGGAAGGAGAAGACCGGTCACACGCCTCTATAGATGAGCAGTAGTGGAAGGAGAAGACCAATCACACTCCTCTATAGATGAGCAGTAGTGGAAGGAGAAGACCGGTCACACTCCCCTATAGATGAGCAGTAGTGGAAGGAGAAGACCGGTCACACTCCTCTATAGATGAGCAGTAGTGGAAGGAGAAGACCGGTCACACTCCTCTATAGATGAGCAGTAGTGGAAGGAGAAGACCGGTCACACTCCTCTATAGATGAGCAGTAGTGGAAGGAGAAGACCGGTCACACTCCTTTATAGATGAGCAGTAGTGGAAGGAGAAGACCGGTCACACTCCTTTATAGATGAGCAGTAGGGGAAGAAGAAGACCGGTCACACTCCTCTATAGATGAGCAGTAGGGGAAGGAGAAGACCGGTCACACTCCTCTATAGATGAGCAGTAGTGGAAGGAGAAGACCGGTCACACTCCTCTATAGATGAGCAGTAGTGGAAGGAGAAGACCGGTCACACTCCTCTATAGATGAGCGGTAGTGGAAGGAGAAGACCGGTCACACTCCTCTATAGATGAGCAGTAGTGGAAGGAGAAGACCGGTCACACTCCTTTATAGATGAGCAGTAGTGGAAGGAGAAGACCGGTCACACGCCTCTATAGATGAGCAGTAGTGGAAGGAGAAGACCGGTCACACTCCTCTATAGATGAGCAGTAGTGGTGGATGGTCAGAAGAAAAAAATTAAATAAAACATTTTTTCAGATGGGCATTACTTCTCCCTCATATTAATAGGTCAGAGAATACAGTGAGGAGTGAATGATGCGGCACCCGGACTAAAATATTGAGTTTTCAATGTCATTTCAGTAAAATCTGGGATGGATTCTCTCTTCTGTCTCTTCTTGGTTTTTCCCATAAAAGGAGACAATCATATTTCTCTCTCAGCCAACAGGCCGGGAATTATTAAATGTTCCTCCACAATTTTACTGTTATTTGCTTTTCTGACACAAGAAACGAGTTCCAAATATTCGTACTACAGACACTCCGTCAGTAATTCCGCATTTGTATCCGGACAACAAATTGTATTACTTTGTTAGATATCTCCCGAGATCCAATATACAGAATACCATCCATCAGACCGTTCCCTCTCCACCACACTCATCTCCTCTCCATTCTACACTGTAATCTCCTCTCTCCTCTACATTGTATCTCCTCTCACCTCTACATTGTATCTCCTCCTCCACACTGTAATCTCCTCTCTCCTCTACATTGTATCTCCTCCTCCACACTGTAATCTCCTCTCTCCTCTACATTGTATCTCCTCCACCACACTATAATCTCCTCTCTCCTCTACATTGTATCTCCTCCACCACACTGTAATCTCCTCTCTCCTCTACATTGTATCTCCTCCACCACACTGTAATCTCCTCCCTCCTCTACATTGTATCTCCTCCACCACACTGTAATCTACTCTCTCCTCTACATTGCATCTCCTCCACCACACTGTAATCTCCTCTCTCCTCTACATTGTATCTCCTCCACGTTGTAATATCCTCTCTCCTCTACATTGTATCTCCTCCACCACACTGTAATCTCCTCTCTCCTCTACATTGTATCTCCTCCTCCACACTGTAATCTCCTCTCTCCTCTACATTGTATCTCCTCCACCACACTGTAATCTCCTCTCTCCTCTACATTGTATCTCCTCCTCCACACTGTAATCTCCTCTCTCCTCTACATTGTATCTCCTCCTCCACGCTGTAATCTCCTCTACATTGTATCTCCTCCTCCACGCTGTAATCTCCTCTACATTGTATCTCCTCCTCCACGCTGTAATCTCCTCTCTCCTCTACATTGTATCTCCTCCACCACACTGTAATCTCCTCTCTCCTCTACATTGTATCTCCTCCACCACCACACTGTAATCTCCTCTACATTGTATCTCCTCCACCACACTGTAATCTCCTCTCTCCTCTACATTGTATCTCCTCTCTCCTCTACATTGTATCTCCTCCACCACACTGTAATCTCCTCTCTCCTCTACATTGTATCTCCTCCTCCACACTGTAATCTCCTCTCTCCTCTACATTGTATCTCCTCCACCACACTGTAATCTCCTCTCTCCTCTACATTGTATCTCCTCCACCACACTGTAATCTCCTCTCTCCTCTACATTGTATCCTCCACCACACTGTAATCTCCTCTCTCCTCTACATTGTATCTCCTCCTCCACACTGTAATCTCCTCTCTCCTCTACATTGTATCTCCTCCACCACACTGTAATCTCCTCTCTCCTCTACATTGTATCTCCTCCACCACACTGTAATCTCCTCTCTCCTCTACATTGTATCCTCCTCCACACTGTAATCTCCTCTCTCCTCTACATTGTATCTCCTCCACCACACTGTAATCTCCTCTCTCCTCTACATTGTATCCTCCACCACACTGTAATCTCCTCTCTCCTCTACATTGTATCTCCTCCTCCACACTGTAATCTCCTCTCTCCTCTACATTGTATCTCCTCCACCACACTGTAATCTCCTCTCTCCTCTACATTGTATCCTCCACCACACTGTAATCTCCTCTCTCCTCTACATTGTATCTCCTCCTCCACACTGTAATCTCCTCTCTCCTCTACATTGTATCTCCTCCACCACACTGTAATCTCCTCTCTCCTCTACATTGTATCTCCTCCACCACACTGTAATCTCCTCTCTCCTCTACATTGTATCCTCCACCACACTGTAATCTCTTCTCTCCTCTACATTGCATCTCCTCCACCACACTGTAATCTCCTCTCTCCTCTACATTGCATCTCCTCCACCACACTGTAATCTCCTCTCTCCTCTACATTGCATCTCCTCCACCACACTGTAATCTCCTCTCTCCTCTACATTGTATCTCCTCCACCACACTGTAATCTCTTCTACATTGCATCTCCTCCACCACACTGTAATCTCCTCTCTCCTCTACATTGTATCTCCTCCTCCACACTGTAATCTCCTTTCTCCTCTACATTGTATCTCCTCCACGTTGTAATCTCCTCTCTCCTCTACATTGTATATCCTCCACCACATTGTAATCTCCTCTCTCCTCTACATTGTATCTCCTCCACCACACTGTAATCTCCTCTCTCCTCTACATTGTATCTCCTCCACCACACTGTAATCTCCTGTACATTGTATCTCCTCCACCACACTGTAATCTCCTCTCTCCTCTACATAGTATCTCCTCCACCACATTGTAATCTCCTCTCTCCTCTACATTGTATCTCCTCCACGTTGTAATATCCTCTCTCCTCTACATTGTATATCCTCCACCACACTGTAATCTCCTCTCTCCTCTACATTGTATCTCCTCCACCACACTGTAATCTCCTCTCTTCTCTACATTGTATCTCCTCCACCACACTGTAATCTCCTCTCTCCTCTACATTGCATCTCCTCCACCACACTGTAATCTCCTCTCTCCTCTACATTGTATCTCCTCCAGCACACTGTAATCTCCTCTCTCCTCTACATTGTATCTCCTCCACCACATTGTAATCTCCTCCCTCCTCTACATTGTATCTCCTCCACCACATTGTAATCTCCTCTCTCCTCTACATTGTATCTCCTCCACCACATTGTAATCTCCTCTCTCCTCTACATTGTATCTCCTCCACCACACTGTAATCTCCTGTACATTGTATCTACTCCACCACACTGTAATCTCCTCCCTCCTCTACATTGCATCTCCTCCACCACACTGTAATCTCCTCTCTCCTCTACATTGTATCTCCTCTACCACACTGTAATCTCCTGTACATTGTATCCCCTCCACCACACTGTAATCTACTCTCTCCTCTACATTGCATCTCCTCCACCACACTGTAATCTCCACTCTCCTCTACATTGTATCTCCTCCACCACATTGTAATCTCCTCTCTCCTGTACATTGTATCTCCTCCACCACACTGTAATCTCCTGTACATTGTATCTCCTCCACCACACTGTAATCTCCTCCCTCCTCTACATTGTATCTCCTCCACCACACTGTAATCTCCTGTACATTGTATCTCCTCCACCACACTGTAATCTCCTCCCTCCTCTACATTGTATCTCCTCCACCACACTGTAATCTCCTCCCTCCTCTACATTGTATCTCCTCCACCACACTGTAATCTCCTCTCTCCTCTACATTGTATCTCCTCCACCACATTGTAATCTACTCTCTCCTCTACATTGTATCTCCTCCACCACACTGTAATCTCCTCCCTCCTCTACATTGTATCTCCTCCACCACATTGTAATCTCCTCTCTCCTCTACATTTTATCTCCTCCACCACATTGTAATCTACTCTCTCCTCTACATTGTATCTCCTCCACCACACTGTAATCTACTCTCTCCTCTACATTGCATCTCCTCCACCACACTGTAATCTCTTCTACATTGTATCTCCTCCACCACATTGTAATCTCCTCTCTCCTGTACATTGTATCTCCTCCACCACACTGTAATCTCCTGTACATTGTATCTCCTCCACCACACTGTAATCTCCTCCCTCCTCTACATTGTATCTCCTCCACCACACTGTAATCTCCTGTACATTGTATCTCCTCCACCACACTGTAATCTCCTCCCTCCTCTACATTGTATCTCCTCCACCACACTGTAATCCCCTCCCTCCTCTACATTGTATCTCCTCCACCACACTGTAATCTCCTCTCTCCTCTACATTGTATCTCCTCCACCACATTGTAATCTACTCTCTCCTCTACATTGTATCTCCTCCACCACACTGTAATCTCCTCCCTCCTCTACATTGTATCTCCTCCACCACATTGTAATCTCCTCTCTCCTCTACATTTTATCTCCTCCACCACACTGTAATCTCCTCTCTCCTCTACATTGTATCTCCTCCTCCACACTGTAATCTCCTCTCTCCTCTACATTGTATCTCCTCCACCACACTGTAATCTCCTCTCTCCTCTACATTGTATCTCCTCCACCACACTGTAATCTCCTCTCTCCTCTACATTGTATCTCCTCCACCACATTGTAATCTACTCTCTCCTCTACATTGTATCTCCTCCACCACACTGTAATCTCCTCCCTCCTCTACATTGTATCTCCTCCACCACATTGTAATCTACTCTCTCCTCTACATTGTATCTCCTCCACCACACTGTAATCTACTCTCTCCTCTACATTGCATCTCCTCCACCACACTGTAATCTCCTTTCTCCTTTACATTGTATCTCCTCCACCACACTGTAATCTCCTCTCTCCTCTACATTGTATCTCCTCCACCACACTGTAATCTCTTCTACATTGTATCTCCTCCACCACACTGTAATCTCCTCTCTCCTCTACATTGTATCTCCTCCACCACATTGTAATCTCCTCTCTCCTCTACATTGTATCTCCTCCACCACACTGTAATCTCCTCTCTCCTCTACATTGTATCTCCTCCTCCACACTGTAATCTACTCTCTCCTCTACATTGTATCTCCTCCCCCACACTGTAATCTCCTCTCTCCTCTACATTGTATCTCCTCCACCACACTGTAATCTCCTCTCTCCTCTACATAGTATCTCCTCCACCACATTGTAATCTCCCCTCTCCTCTATATTGTATCTCCTCCTCCACACTGTAATCTCCTCTCTCCTCTACATTGTATCTCCTCCACCACACTGTAATCTCCTCTCTCCTCTACATTGTATCTCCTCCACCACACTGTAATCTCCTCTACATTGTATCTCCTCCGAACTGTAATCTCCTCTCTCCTCTACATTGTATCTCCCCCACACTGTAATCTCCTCTCTCCTCTACATTGTATCTCCTCCACCACATTGTAATCTCCTCCCTCCTCTACATTGTATCTCCTCCACCACATTGTAATCTCCTCTCTCCTCTACATTGTATCTCCTCCACCACATTGTAATCTCCTCTCTCCTCTACATTGTATCTTCTCCACCACACTGTAATCTCCTGTACATTGTATCTCCTCCACCACACTGTAATCTCCTCCCTCCTCTACATTGCATCTCCTCCACCACACTGTAATCTCCTCTCTCCTCTACATTGTATCTCCTCCACCACACTGTAATCTCCTGTACATTGTATCCCCTCCACCACACTGTAATCTACTCTCTCCTCTACATTGCATCTCCTCCACCACACTGTAATCTCCACTCTCCTCTACATTGTATCTCCTCCACCACATTGTAATCTCCTCTCTCCTGTACATTGTATCTCCTCCACCACACTGTAATCTCCTGTACATTGTATCTCCTCCACCACACTGTAATCTCCTCCCTCCTCTACATTGTATCTCCTCCACCACACTGTAATCTCCTGTACATTGTATCTCCTCCACCACACTGTAATCTCCTCCCTCCTCTACATTGTATCTCCTCCACCACACTGTAATCTCCTCCCTCCTCTACATTGTATCTCCTCCACCACACTGTAATCTCCTCTCTCCTCTACATTGTATCTCCTCCACCACATTGTAATCTACTCTCTCCTCTACATTGTATCTCCTCCACCACACTGTAATCTCCTCCCTCCTCTACATTGTATCTCCTCCACCACATTGTAATCTCCTCTCTCCTCTACATTTTATCTCCTCCACCACATTGTAATCTACTCTCTCCTCTACATTGTATCTCCTCCACCACACTGTAATCTACTCTCTCCTCTACATTGCATCTCCTCCACCACACTGTAATCTCCTTTCTCCTTTACATTGTATCTCCTCCACCACACTGTAATCTCCTCTCTCCTCTACATTGTATCTCCTCCACCACACTGTAATCTCTTCTACATTGTATCTCCTCCACCACACTGTAATCTCCTCTCTCCTCTACATTGTATCTCCTCCACCACATTGTAATCTCCTCTCTCCTCTACATTGTATCTCCTCCACCACATTGTAATCTCCTCTCTCCTCTACATTGTATCTCCTCCACCACACTGTAATCTCCTCTCTCCTCTACATTGTATCTCCTCCTCCACACTGTAATCTACTCTCTCCTCTACATTGTATCTCCTCCACCACACTGTAATCTCCTCTCTCCTCTACATTGTATCTCCTCCACCACACTGTAATCTCCTCTCTCCTCTACATAGTATCTCCTCCACCACATTGTAATCTCCCCTCTCCTCTACATTGCATCTCCTCCTCCACACTGTAATCTCCTCTCTCCTCTACATTGTATCTCCTCCACCACACTGTAATCTCCTCTCTCCTCTACATTGTATCTCCTCCACCACACTGTAATCTCCTCTACATTGTATCTCCTCCGAACTGTAATCTCCTCTATATTGTATCTCCCCCACACTGTAATCTCCTCTCTCCTCTACATTGTATCTCCTCCTCCACACTGTAATCTCCTCTCTCCTCTACATTGTATCTCCTCCACCACACTGTAATCTCCTCTCTCCTCTACATTGTATCTCCTCCATGTTGTAATCTGCTCACTCCTCTACATTGTATCTCCTCCACCACACTGTAATCTCCTCTCTCCTCTACATTGTATCTCCTCCTCCACACTGTAATCTCCTCTCTCCTCTACATTGTATCTCCTCCTCCACACTGTAATTTCTTCTCTCCTCTACATTGTATCTCCTCCACCACACTGTAATCTCCTCTCTCCTCTACATTGTATCTCCTCCACCACACTGTAATCTCCTCTCTCCTCTACATTGTATCTCCTCCACCACACTGTAATCTCCTCTCTCCTCTACATTGTATCTCCTCCACCACACTGTAATCTCCTCTCTCCTCTACATTGTATCTCCTCCTCCACACTGTAATCTCTTCTCTCCTCTACATTGTATCTCCTCCACCACACTGTAATCTCCTCTCTCTTCTACATTGTATCTCCTCCACCACATTGTAATCTCCTCTCTCCTCTACATTGTATCTCCTCCACCACACTGTAATCTCCTCTCTCCTCTACATTGTATCTCCTCCACACTGTAATCTCTTCTCTCCTCTACATTGTATCTCCTCCACCACACTGTAATCTCCTCTACATTGTATCTCCTCCACCACATTGTAATCTCCTCTCTCCTCTACATTGTATCTCCTCCACCACACTGTAATCTCCTCTCTCCTCTACATTGCATCTCCTCCTCCACACTGTAATCTCCTCTCTCCTCTACATTGTATCTCCTCCTCCACACTGTAATCTCTTCTCTCCTCTACATTGCATCTCCTCCACCACACTGTAATCTCCTCTCTCCTCTACATTGTATCTCCTCCACCACACTGTAATCTCCTCTCTCCTCTACATTGTATCTCCTCCACCACACTGTAATCTCCTCTCTCCTCTACATTGTATCTCCTCCACCACACTGTAATCTCTTCTCTCCTCTACATTGTATCTCCTCCACCACACTGTAATCTCTTCTCTCCTCTACATTGTATCTCCTCCACCACATTGTAATCTCCTCTCTCCTCTACATTGTATCTCCTCCACATTGTAGTCTCCTCTACATTGTATCTCCTCCACGTTGTAACCTCCTCTCTCCTCTACATTGTATCTCCTCCACGTTGTAATCTCCTCTACATTGTATCTCCTCCACACTGTAATCTCCTCTCTCCTCTACATTGTATCTCCTCCACGTTGTAATCTCCTCTACATTGTATCTCCTCCTCCACACTGTAATCTCCTCTCTCCTCTATATTGTATCTCCTCAACCACACTGTAATCTCCTTTCTCCTTTACATTGTATCTCCTCCACCACACTGTAATCTCCTTTGTCCTTTACATTGTATCTCCTCCTCCACACTGTAATCTCCTCTCTCCTCTACATTGTATCTCCTCCACCACACTGTAATCTACTCTCTCCTCTACATTGCATCTCCTCCTCCACACTGTAATCTCCTCTCTCCTCTACATTATATCTCCTCCTCCACACTGTAATCTCTTCTCTCCTCTACATTGCATCTCCTCCACCACACTGTAATCTCCTCTCTCCTCTACATTGTATCTCCTCCACCACACTGTAATCTCCTCTCTCCTCTACATTGTATCTCCTCCACCACACTGTAATCTCCTCTCTCCTCTACATTGTATCTCCTCCACCACACTGTAATCTCTTCTCTCCTCTACATTGTATCTCCTCCACCACACTGTAATCTCTTCTCTCCTCTACATTGTGTAGCGGCCTCCACTCTCTCTCCCTCATATCACATCATCTGTCTCTGGCTTTTGTCTAGGGGTACCTTGGTTGAGAGAGTGCAGGGTCACCACGCCAAGTTCCCACCACAGATGTGTGTGTGGTGTGAGAAGATCCTCTTTATCTTCGGGTCAGTGTTCTGCATCAGAGCCTCCTCCTCCTTTTGCACAGTGTCTGCCAGAAAATGAGCCCCACACCATTAAAGTCCAACACTCCTTTATTCTTCCAATCAGAGTAAAACACAGTCGGTTGGACTCCCTCAACGAGTAGAACAGACAGGGGGGGGTGTGGATGCGAGTAGGCCCAGACACAATGAACTCTTCTTCTTTCCTTCTAGAAGTGTATTGCGGTCCCTTGGCGAGGGAGATATCCCTCCGGGCAGTCTCCGGAGGCTCACCCGTCACTGGCAATATGCTGCACCAGGTCTTCAGGCGAGTACCCCCTCCGGTCCCTTAAGCCACTGGATTCGGGTTGTCCACTCCCGGGGTCCCTCCTAGGAAATCCATCCCTCGCGGAACCCAGTGAAGGACACTGGGCTCCAGACCTCTATCCAAGTACCTCACCCCAGGCTAAAGGTGCCTGGGATGGAACACGACCTCCGAACATCCTCTAGGCCTAGGCCACCTAGACTCCCGACAAGAACCACCGCCCTCAGGCTGAAGGTGCCTGGGACTCGCCCCATGACAAAGATGGCCGGCCCCTTTATACCCTCTCCCAGCAAGCACGACGGGTTCCCCGCCCCACCATACAACCGCTGAGAGAGGACAAAAAGGGGTACGGCACACAGCAATGGTTCAACACCAGCCCAAGGCGACAGCGCCACCCGCTGGCTGCAGGGAACTGCACATTACTGGTGTCTCTGCCAGTTTTAAATACACTGGAAAAGTGCATGCCCGCTACAATTGTATCTCCTCCACACTGTAATCTCCTCTCTCCTCTACATTGTATCTCCTCCACACTGTAATCTCCTCTCTCCTCTACATTGTATCTCCTCCTCCACACTGTAATCTCCTCTCTCCTCTACATTGTATCTCCTCCTTCACACTGTAATCTCCTTTCTCCTCTACATTGTATCTCCTCCACGTTGTAATCTCCTCTCTCCTCTACATTGTATCTCCTCCACACTGTAATCTCCGCTCTCCTCTACATTGTATCTCCTCCTTCACACTGTAATCTCCTTTCTCCTCTACATTGTATCTCCTCCACGTTGTAATCTCCTCTCTCCTCTACATTGTATCTCCTCCACACTGTAATCTCCGCTCTCCTCTACATTGCATCTCCTCCACGTTGTAATATCCTCTCTCCTCTACATTGTATCTCCTCCAGCACACTGTAATCTCCTCTCTCCTCTATATTGTATCTCCTCCACCACACTGTAATCTCCTCTCTCCTCTACATTGTATCTTCTCCACCACACTGTAATCTCCTCTCTCCTCTACATTGTATCTCCTCCACCCCACTGTAATCTCCTCTACATTGTATCTCCTCCACCACACTGTAATCTCCTCTACATTGTATCTCCTCCACGTTGTAATCTCCTCTCTCCTCTACATTGTATCTCCTCCACACTGTAATCTCCTCTCTCCTCTACATTGCATCTCCTCCACGTTGTAATATCCTCTCTCCTCTACATTGTATCTCCTCCACCACACTGTAATCTCCTCTCTCCTCTATATTGTATCTCCTCCACCACACTGTAATCTCCTCTCCTCTACATTGTATCTCCTCCACCACACTGTAATCTCCTCTCTCCTCTACATTGTATCTCCTCCACCACACTGTAATCTCCTCTACATTGTATATCCTCCACCACATTGTAATCTCCTCTCTCCTGTACATTGTATCTCCTCCTCCACACTGTAATCTCCTCTCTCCTCTACATTGTATCTCCTCCACCACACTGTAATCTCCTCTCTCCTCTACATTGCATCTCCTCCACCACACTGTAATCTTCTCTCTCCTCTACATTGTATCTCCTCCACCACACTGTAATCTCCTCTTTCCTCTACATTGTATCTCCTCCACCACATTGTAATCTCCTCTCTCCTGTACATTGTATCTCCTCCTCCACACTGTAATCTCCTGTACATTGTATCTCCTCCACCACACTGTAATCTCCTCTCTCCTCTACATAGTATCTCCTCCACCACATTGTAATCTCCCCTCTCCTCTACATTGTATCTCCTCCTCCACACTGTAATCTCCTCTCTCCTCTACATTGTATCTCCTCCACCACACTGTAATCTCCTCTCTCCTCTACATTGTATCTCCTCCACCACACTGTAATCTCCTCTACATTGTTTCTCCTCCGAACTGTAATCTCCTCTCTCCTCTACATTCTATCTCCCCCACACTGTAATCTCCTCTCTCCTCTACATTGTATCTCCTCCTCCACACTGTAATCTCCTTTCTCCTCTACATTGTATCTCCTCCACGTTCTAACCTCCTCTCTCCTCTACATTGTATCTCCTCCACACTGTAATCTCCTCTCTCCTCTACATTGTATCTCCTCCACGTTGTAATCTCCTCTCTCCTCTACATTGTATCTCCTCCTCCACACTGTAATCTCCTCTCTCCTCTACATTGTATCTCCTCCTCCACACTGTAATCTCCTCTACATTGTATCTCCTCCTCCACACTGTAATCTCCTCTCTCCTCTACATTGTATCTCCTCCTCCACACTGTAATCTCCTCTACATTGTATCTCCTCCACATTGTAATCTCCTCTACATTGTATCTCCTCCACCACACTGTAATCTCCTCTCTCCTCTACATTGTATCTCCTCCACCACACTGTAATCTCCTCTCTCCTCTACATTGTATCTCCTCCACCACACTGTAATCTCCTCTCTCCTCTACATTGTATCTCCTCCTCCACACTGTAATCTCCTCTCTCCTCTACATTGTATCTCCTCCTCCACACTGTAATCTCCTCTCTCCTCTACATTGTATCTCCTCCACCACACTGTAATCTCCTCTCTCCTCTACATTGTATCTCCTCCTTCACACTGTAATCTCCTCTACATTGTATCTCCTCCACGTTGTAACCTCCTCTCTCCTCTACATTGTATCTCCTCCACGTTGTATTCTCCTCTACATTGTATCTCCTCCACACTGTAATCTCCTCTCTCCTCTACATTGTATCTCCTCCACATTGTAATCTCCTCTCTCCTCTACATTGTATCTCCTCCACCACACTGTAATCTCCTCTCTCTTCTACATTGTATCTCCTCCTTCACACTGTAATCTCCTCTACATTGTATCTCCTCCACATTGTAATCTCCTCTACATTGTATCTCCTCCATGTTGTAACCTCCTCTCTCCTCTACATTGTATCTCCTCCACGTTGTAATCTCCTCTCTCCTCTACATTGTATCTCCTCTCTCCTCTACATTGCATCTCCTCCACCACACTGTAATCTCCTCTCTCCTCTATATTGTATCTCCTCCTCCACACTGTAATCTCCTCTCTCCTCTGCATTGTATCTCCTCCACCACATTGTAATCTCCTCTACATTGTATCTCCTCCACCACACTGTAATCTCCTCTCTGCTCTACATTGTATCTCCTCCACCACACTGTAATCTCCTCTCTGCTCTACATTGTATCTCCTCCACCACACTGTAATCTTCTTTCTCCTTTACATTGTATCTCCTCCTCCACACTGTAATCTCCTCTCTCTTCTATAATGTATCTTCTCCACGTTGTAATCTCCTCTCTCCTCTACATTGTATATTCTCCACCACACTGTAATCTCCTCTCTCCTCTATATTGTATCTCCTACACAATGTAATCTCCTCTCTCCTCTACATTGTATCTCCTCCACCACATTGTAATCTCCTCTACATTGTATCTCCTCCACGTTGTAACCTCCTCTCTCCTCTACATTGTATCTCCTCCACGTTGTAATCTCCTCTACATTGTATCTCCTCCACAATGTAATCTCCTCTCTCCTCTACATTGTATCTCCTCTCTCCTCTACATTGCATCTCCTCCACCACACTGTAATCTCCTCTCTCCTCTATATTGTATCTCCTCAACCACTGTAACGGATCTCAGATACCCCAGATGGGCACATCCGCCAGACTTGTGTCTCCTGTCCTCCAAACGCACCCGCAGCCTGCAGATTCGCCATAACCAGCCCTTAACCCCTCAATCACGAGACAATCCACACAGGTGTTGAGGGTTAAACATGCAGAGCATTAACTCTTTATTAAATCCAAAACATACACTTTTACACACAGTTAGGGACACTCCCCTTAGCCTTGTCATAGAGGGGGGGTAGGGGACAAGGAAGAATCAATGGGAACTGAACACTTGTACATTGAAACAGAGACTACAGATAAACATAAAGGGATTATGATAAGCAGGCAACCCCTCAATACACATCCCCTGCGGAGAGATGTCTGCAGTCCAGAGCATTGTCTGTGTGCCATGAACCAACACAGCTAAACACAGCAACAAGGGGGGGGGGTGGGGGAGAAGGGATGTAGCATTACATTACATTATCTCAATGCCAGCTTCTCCCCGAGTCTCCAGTCTCTTCTGGGCCATAATCTGTGGGTAGGAGGCCCACCCTCAGTCCCTTCCAAAGCACACAGTGACAGTGGGTTCTGTCACATTTCTCCCCTTTTAAAAACAGACTAACCAGGTTCCTGACCCCAAACTGGTCTGGACCTGCGTTAGTCGCAAACTTCCACCCCAGGCCACCAGGAAAAGGAAAAGTACGTCTCTGGGGCTGGGGAGCAAAATCGCACATACGGTCTCCCGTGAATAAAAACAGCCGCTGCAGAGTGGGAACAGCTGTCCGCACTCCCGTGATCCGGGGCTGGGTTGCAGATATTGAGGGGAGCTGAATAATCCTCTGCCCCGATGCCAGCGCTTCAGCTTGTAGGGAACATAGGCTGGCAGTGCTATGCAGTTGGGGAGGAAAAGGTTCTTGCTTTTCTCCTGGAGTAGCTAACAGCCGCTGAGGAGGTATCTTGCAGGGACTGTCTCCCGGACTCTCCGTCTCTTTTTCTGATGCTGGGCAGAGGCCAACATCGCTCTGCCCCGTAGCCAGTGCTTCTGCTAGGGGGACATATACAATGGTAGAGTTCAGCAGCTGAAGAGGGGGAAGGATTTTCTCCCCTCCTGGTTCTGTGACCAGCTTCTGAGGCGACTTCTGACAGGGGCTGTCTCCCAAACCCTCCAAAAATCTACTGAGGGCTGGGTCGGGGCCGGTAACACTCTGCCATGCAGCCAGTGCTTCTGCTGGGGGGATATACACTGGGGTAGTGTCCAAGTGCTGGGCAACCAGCTCACTGAGGTCATCCCTCGGACTCCCTGGATCTAACTCTGAGGGTGGGCAGAGGCCCGCGGCACTCTGCCTCGTAGCCAGCACTTCTGCTGGGGGGATGAACACTGGGGTAGTGTCCAAGTGCTGGGGAAACAGCTCACTGAGGTCATCCCTCGGACTCCCTGGATCCAACTCTGAGGGTGGGCAGAGGCCAGCGGCACTCTGCCCTGCAGTCAGCGCTTCTGCTGGGGGGATGAACATTGGGGTAATGTCCAATTGCTGGGGAGGGAGAATTGCTTCCTCCACTCCCGTTGGGGATATCTGCTGTTGGGGAAAAGGCTCACGAAAATCATCTCTCAGACTCTCCGGATCCAACTCTTTTTCTGATGCTGGGCAGAGGCTAGTGGCACTCTGCCCTGTAGCCAGCGCTTCTGCTGGGGCACCGGATGCGATACTCTCGACTTGCTGCTGATCACCATTTACCAGCCTTCCAGCGCCAGTCTCAACTTCCCCTTCTGAGACCTTTATGCTATTATCTTGTCTCTCTGCTTGGGGAACCTCTGGTGCGTTCCGGCATTCTAGCACTCGCAGTGCCCTCTGTATCATCGCCGCTTCTTCCATTGCGGTTAGGACGGGAAAACGTAGGGGCACTCCTGGCCCCATTTGCTCCGCATCTTCGTGACTGTCCGCTATTTCTCCAGGACAGTCCCAGGCAACGGGAGCCATGCCAGGCTGCTGATCACCGTCAAACAGCCGCTTGTAGGCAATCTCGAGCTCCCATTCCTGCTCAACCAGGAACTCCAATTCCTCCAGGTCACACGCCTCTTCGGAGAGGTCCAGCACCTCATCTCGGAAGTCCAGGATGTTTTCCAGCCGCCACTCCTCATCGCTCCCAAAGTCTGGGTCTCCGTACATTTTTTGATGGAGCAGCCCCACGCCGCCGTAGCCAACGCCTTCTGTCGGGCTGCCGTCTGCTGTACTTGGCCACAGTTGAGCCGCGAACCACCGGAGGGCTCTGTAGCTGGCGTCCAGCCTCATCTCCTCCTGGACCAATCTTCCGAGCTCCGCCTTCCACTCATCTCGCGGTCGTTCCCTCAGGAACACCTCTCGCGCATGGTACTGCGTCCAGTACATCTCTGTGGAGGAGGGAAGGATCTTCCCCTGATGGCGCCGCTCGTGGCTTAGCGTTTCATGCCAGAGTTGCCAGCGGATCACATCCTCCCAGCCGAGCATGGTGCGCTCTGTCGCTGGTCCCCGATGTTGCTTCCGCATGCCTTGCAGCCTCCTCTCAAACTCCGCTCTCATGCTGGCTGGTCCCCGTATTGCTCCTCGACGGCTGTCCAGATCTTGAATCCTGGTGGTGGTTTGGATGGCCCGGACTGCAGGAGACATCCCACTGCTGCCACCACTGTAACGGATCTCAGATACCCCAGATGGGCACATCCGCCAGACTTGTGTCTCCTGTCCTCCAAACGCACCCGCAGCCTGCAGATTCGCCATAACCAGCCCTTAACCCCTCAATCACGAGACAATCCACACAGGTGTTGAGGGTTAAACATGCAGAGCATTAACTCTTTATTAAATCCAAAACATACACTTTTACACACAGTTAGGGACACTCCCCTTAGCCTTGTCATAGAGGGGGGGTAGGGGACAAGGAAGAATCAATGGGAACTGAACACTTGTACATTGAAACAGAGACTACAGATAAACATAAAGGGATTATGATAAGCAGGCAACCCCTCAATACACATCCCCTGCGGAGAGATGTCTGCAGTCCAGACCATTGTCTGTGTGCCATGAACCAACACAGCTAAACACAGCAACAAGGGGGGGGGGGGTGGGGGAGAAGGGATGTAGCATTACATTACATTATCTCAATGCCAGCTTCTCCCCGAGTCTCCAGTCTCTTCTGGGCCATAATCTGTGGGTAGGAGGCCCACCCTCAGTCCCTTCCAAAGCACACAGTGACAGTGGGTTCTGTCACAACCACACTGTAATCTCCTTTCTCCTTTACATTGTATCTCCTCCACCACACTGTAATCTCCTTTGTCCTTTACATTGTATCTCCTCCTCCACACTGTAATCTCCTCTCTCCTCTACATTGTATCTCCTCCACCACACTGTAATCTCCTCTCTCCTCTATATTGTATCTCCTCCACCACACTGTAATCTCCTTTCTCCTTTACATTGTATCTCCTCCTCCACACTGTAATCTCATCTCTCCTCTATAATGTATCTCCTCCACGTTGTAATCTCCTCTACATTGTATCTCCTCCTCCACACTGTAATATCCTCTCTCCTCTATATTGTATCTCCTCCACCACACTGTAATCTCCTTTCTCCTTTACATTGTATCTCCTCCTCCACACTGTAATCTCCTCTCTCCTCTACATTGTATCTCCTCCATGTTGTAATCTCCTCTCTCCTCTACATTGTATCTCCTCCACATTGTAATCTCCTCTCTCCTCTACATTGTATCTCCTCCACCACACTGTAATCTCCTCTCTCCTCTACATTGTATCTCCTCCTTCACACTGTAATCTCCTCTACATTGTATCTCCTCCACATTGTAATCTCCTCTACATTGTATCTCCTCCATGTTGTAACCTCCTCTCTCCTCTACATTGTATCTCCTCCACGTTGTATTCTCCTCTACATTGTATCTCCTCCACACTGTAATCTCCTCTCTCCTCTACATTGTATCTCCTCCACCACACTGTAATCTCCTCTCTCCTCTACATTGTATCTCCTCCACCACACTGTAATCTCCTCTCTCCTCTACATTGTATCTCCTCCACCACACTGTAATCTCCTCTCTCCTCTACATTGTATCTCCTCCACCACACTGTAATCTCCTTTCTCCTTTACATTGTATCTCCTCCACCACACTGTAATCTCCTCTCTCCTCTACATTGTATCTCCTCCACCACACTGTAATCTCCTCTCTCCTCTACATTGTATCTCCTCCACCACACTGTAATCTCCTCTCTCCGCTACATTGTATCTCCTCCACCACACTGTAATCTCCTCTCTCCTCTACATTGTATCTCCTCCACCACACTGTAATCTCCTCTCTCCTCTACATTGTATCTCCTCCTCCACACTGTAATCTCCTCTCTCCTCTACATTGTATCTCCTCCACGTTGTAATCTCCTCTCTCCTCTACATTGTATCTCCTCCACATTGTAATCTCCTCTCTCCTCTACATTGTATCTCCTCCACCACACTGTAATCTCCTCTCTCTTCTACATTGTATCTCCTCCTTCACACTGTAATCTCCTCTACATTGTATCTCCTCCACATTGTAATCTCCTCTACATTGTATCTCCTCCATGTTGTAACCTCCTCTCTCCTCTACATTGTATCTCCTCCACGTTGTAATCTCCTCTCTCCTCTACATTGTATCTCCTCTCTCCTCTACATTGCATCTCCTCCACCACACTGTAATCTCCTCTCTCCTCTATATTGTATCTCCTCCTCCACACTGTAATCTCCTCTCTCCTCTGCATTGTATCTCCTCCACCACATTGTAATCTCCTCTCTCCTCTACATTGTATCTCCTCCACCACACTGTAATCTCCTCTCTGCTCTACATTGTATCTCCTCCACCACACTGTAATCTCCTCTCTGCTCTACATTGTATCTCCTCCACCATACTGTAATCTCCTCTCTGCTCTACATTGTATCTCCTCCACCACACTGTAATCTCCTTTCTCCTTTACATTGTATCTCCTCCTCCACACTGTAATCTCCTCTCTCTTCTATAATTTATCTCCTCCACGTTGTAATCTCCTCTCTCCTCTACATTGTATATTCTCCACCACACTGTAATCTCCTCTCTCCT
The DNA here is from genome assembly GCA_029206835.1 of Rana muscosa. Lineage (NCBI taxonomy): Eukaryota > Metazoa > Chordata > Amphibia > Anura > Ranidae > Rana > Rana muscosa. The sequence goes on from CM055128.1 coordinate 331,144,245, forward strand.
CTATATTGTATCTCCTACACAATGTAATCTCCTCTCTCCTCTACATTGTATCTCCTCCACCACATTGTAATCTCCTCTCTCCTCTACATTGTATCTCCTCCACGTTGTAACCTCCTCTCTCCTCTACATTGTATCTCCTCCACACTGTAATCTCCTCTCTCCTCTACATTGTATCTCCTCCACGTTGTAATCTCCTCTACATTGTATCTCCTCTCTCCTCTACATTGCATCTCCTCCACCACACTGTAATCTCCTCTCTCCTCTACATTGTATCTCCTCCTCCACACTGTAATCTCCTCTCTCCTCTATATTGTATCTCCTCAACCACACTGTAATCTCCTTTCTCCTTTACATTGTATCTCCTCCACCACACTGTAATCTCCTTTGTCCCTTACATTGTATCTCCTCCTCCACACTGTAATCTCCTCTCTCCTCTATATTGTATCTCCTCCACCACACTGTAATCTCCTCCCTCCTCTACATTGTATCTCCTCCACCACACTGTAATCTCCTGTACATTGTATCTCCTCCACCACACTGTAATCTCCTCCCTCCTCTACATTGTATCTCCTCCACCACACTGTAATGTCCTCCCTCCTCTACATTGCATCTCCTCCACCACACTGTAATCTCCTCTCTCCTCTACATTGTATCTCCTCCTCCACACTGTAATCTCCTCTCTCCTCTATATTGTATCTCCTCAACCACACTGTAATCTCCTTTCTCCTTTACATTGTATCTCCTCCACCACACTGTAATCTCCTTTGTCCTTTACATTGTATCTCCTCCTCCACACTGTAATCTCCTCTCTCCTCTATATTGTATCTCCTCCACCACACTGTAATCTCCTCCCTCCTCTACATTGTATCTCCTCCACCACACTGTAATCTCCTGTACATTGTATCTCCTCCACCACACTGTAATGTCCTCCCTCCTCTACATTGCATCTCCTCCACCACACTGTAATCTCCTCTCTCCTCTACATTGTATCTCCTCCACCACACTGTAATCTCCTGTACATTGTATCCCCTCCACCACACTGTAATCTACTCTCTCCTCTACATTGCTTCTCCTCATCCACACTGTAATCTCCTCTCTCCTCTACATTGTATCTCCTCCACCACACTGTAATCTACTCTCTCCTCTACATTGCATCTCCTCCACCACACTGTAATCTCCACTCTCCTCTACATAGTATCTCCTCCACCACATTGTAATCTCCTCTCTCCTGTACATTGTATCTCCTCCACCACACTGTAATCTCCTGTACATTGTATCTCCTCCACCACATTGTAATCTCCTCCCTCCTCTACATTGTATCTCCTCCACCACACTGTAATCTCCTGTACATTGTATCTCCTCCACCACACTGTAATCTCCTCCCTCCTCTACATTGTATCTCCACCACCACACTGTAATCTCCTCCCTCCTCTACATTGTATCTCCTCCACCACACTGTAATCTCCTCTCTCCTCTACATTGTATCTCCTCCACCACATTGTAATCTACTCTCTCCTCTACATTGTATCTCCTCCACCACACTGTAATCTCCTCCCTCCTCTACATTGTATCTCCTCCACCACATTGTAATCTCCTCTCTCCTCTACATTTTAACTCCTCCACCACATTGTAATCTACTCTCTCCTCTACATTGTATCTCCTCCACCACACTGTAATCTACTCTCTCCTCTACATTGTATCTCCTCCTCCACACTGTAATCTCCTTTCTCCTTTACATTGTATCTCCTCCTCCACACTGTAATCTCCTCTCTCTTCTATAATTTATCTCCTCCACGTTGTAATCTCCTCTCTCCTCTACATTGTATATTCTCCACCACACTGTAATCTCCTCTCTCCTCTATATTGTATCTCCTACACAATGTAATCTCCTCTCTCCTCTACATTGTATCTCCTCCACCACATTGTAATCTCCTCTCTCCTCTACATTGTATCTCCTCCACGTTGTAACCTCCTCTCTCCTCTACATTGTATCTCCTCCACACTGTAATCTCCTCTCTCCTCTCTCCTCTACATTGTATCTCCTCCACGTTGTAATCTCCTCTACATTGTATCTCCTCTCTCCTCTACATTGCATCTCCTCCACCACACTGTAATCTCCTCTCTCCTCTACATTGTATCTCCTCCTCCACACTGTAATCTCCTCTCTCCTCTATATTGTATCTCCTCAACCACACTGTAATCTCCTTTCTCCTTTACATTGTATCTCCTCCACCACACTGTAATCTCCTTTGTCCTTTACATTGTATCTCCTCCTCCACACTGTAATCTCCTCTCTCCTCTATATTGTATCTCCTCCACCACACTGTAATCTCCTCCCTCCTCTACATTGTATCTCCTCCACCACACTGTAATCTCCTGTACATTGTATCTCCTCCACCACACTGTAATGTCCTCCCTCCTCTACATTGCATCTCCTCCACCACACTGTAATCTCCTCTCTCCTCTACATTGTATCTCCTCCACCACACTGTAATCTCCTGTACATTGTATCCCCTCCACCACACTGTAATCTACTCTCTCCTCTACATTGCTTCTCCTCATCCACACTGTAATCTCCTCTCTCCTCTACATTGTATCTCCTCCACCACACTGTAATCTACTCTCTCCTCTACATTGCATCTCCTCCACCACACTGTAATCTCCACTCTCCTCTACATAGTATCTCCTCCACCACATTGTAATCTCCTCTCTCCTGTACATTGTATCTCCTCCACCACACTGTAATCTCCTGTACATTGTATCTCCTCCACCACATTGTAATCTCCTCCCTCCTCTACATTGTATCTCCTCCACCACACTGTAATCTCCTGTACATTGTATCTCCTCCACCACACTGTAATCTCCTCCCTCCTCTACATTGTATCTCCTCCACCACACTGTAATCTCCTGTACATTGTATCTCCTCCACCACACTGTAATCTCCTCCCTCCTCTACATTGTATCTCCACCACCACACTGTAATCTCCTCCCTCCTCTACATTGTATCTCCTCCACCACACTGTAATCTCCTCTCTCCTCTACATTGTATCTCCTCCACCACATTGTAATCTACTCTCTCCTCTACATTGTATCTCCTCCACCACACTGTAATCTCCTCCCTCCTCTACATTGTATCTCCTCCACCACATTGTAATCTCCTCTCTCCTCTACATTTTATCTCCTCCACCACATTGTAATCTACTCTCTCCTCTACATTGTATCTCCTCCACCACACTGTAATCTACTCTCTCCTCTACATTGCATCTCCTCCACCACACTGTAATCTCCTTTCTCCTTTACATTGTATCTCCTCCACCACACTGTAATCTCCTCTCTCCTCTACATTGTATCTCCTCCACCACACTGTAATCTCTTCTACTTTGTATCTCCTCCACCACACTGTAATCTCCTCTCTCCTCTACATTGTATCTCCTCCACCACATTGTAATCTCCTCTCTCCTCTACATTGTATCTCCTCCACCACACTGTAATCTCCTCTCTCCTCTACATTGTATCTCCTCCTCCACACTGTAATCTACTCTCTCCTCTACATTGTATCTCCTCCACCACACTGTAATCTCCTCTCTCCTCTACATTGTATCTCCTCCACCACACTGTAATCTCCTCTCTCCTCTACATAGTATCTCCTCCACCACATTGTAATCTCCCCTCTCCTCTACATTGTATCTCCTCCTCCACACTGTAATCTCCTCTCTCCTCTACATTGTATCTCCTCCACCACACTGTAATCTCCTCTCTCCTCTACATTGTATCTCCTCCACCACACTGTAATCTCCTCTACATTGTATCTCCTCCGAACTGTAATCTCCTCTCTCCTCTACATTGTATCTCCCCCACACTGTAATCTCCTCTCTCCTCTACATTGTATCTCCTCCTCCACACTGTAACCTCCTCTCTCCTCTACATTGTATCTCCTCCATCATACTGTAATCTCCTCTCTCCTCTACATTGTATCTCCTCCATGTTGTAATCTGCTCACTCCTCTACATTGTATCTCCTCCACCACACTGTAATCTCCTCTCTCCTCTACATTGTATCTCCTCCTCCACACTGTAATCTCCTCTCTCCTCTACATTGTATCTCCTCCTCCACACTGTAATCTCCTCTCTCCTCTACATTGTATCTCCTCCACCACACTGTAATCTCCTCTCTCCTCTACATTGTATCTCCTCCACCACACTGTAATCTCCTCTCTCCTCTACATTGTATCTCCTCCACCACACTGTAATCTCCTCTCTCCTCTACATTGTATCTCCTCCACCACACTGTAATCTCCTCTCTCCTCTACATTGTATCTCCTCCTCCACACTGTAATCTCTTCTCTCCTCTACATTGTATCTCCTCCACCACACTGTAATCTCCTCTCTCTTCTACATTGTATCTCCTCCACCACATTGTAATCTCCTCTCTCCTCTACATTGTATCTCCTCCACCACACTGTAATCTCCTCTCTCCTCTACATTGTATCTCCTCCACACTGTAATCTCTTCTCTCCTCTACATTGTATCTCCTCCATCACACTGTAATCTCCTCTCTCCTCTACATTGTATCTCCTCCACCACATTGTAATCTCCTCTCTCCTCTACATTGTATCTCCTCCACCACACTGTAATCTACTCTCTCCTCTACATTGCATCTCCTCCTCCACACTGTAATCTCCTCTACATTGTATCTCCTCCTCCACACTGTAATCTCTTCTCTCCTCTACATTGCATCTCCTCCACCACACTGTAATCTCCTCTCTCCTCTACATTGTATCTCCTCCACCACACTGTAATCTCCTCTCTCCTCTACATTGTATCTCCTCCACCACACTGTAATCTCCTCTCTCCTCTACATTGTATCTCCTCCACCACACTGTAATCTCTTCTCTCCTCTACATTGTGTAGCGGCCTCCACTCTCTCTCCCTGATATCACATCATCTGTCTCTGGCTTTTGTCTAGGGGTACCTTGGTTGAGAGAGTGCAGGGTCACCACGCCAAGTTCCCACCACAGATGTGTGTGTGGTGTGAGAAGATCCTCTTTATCTTCGGGTCGGTGTTCTGCATCAGAGTCTCCTCCTCCTTTTGCACAGTGTCTGCCAGAAAATGAGCCCCACACCATTAAAGTCCAACACTCCTTTATTCTTCCAATCAGAGTAAAACACAGTCGGTTGGACTCCCTCAACGAGTAGAACAGACAGGGGGGGTGTGGATGCGAGTAGGCCCAGACACAATGAACTCTTCTTCTTTCCTTCTAGAAGTGTATTGCGGTCCCTTGGCGAGGGAGATATCCCTCCGGGCAGTCTCCGGAGGCTCACCCGTCACTGGCAATATGCTGCACCAGGTCTTCAGGCGAGTACCCCCTCCGGTCCCTTACGCCACTGGATTCGGGTTGTCCACTCCCGGGGTCCCTCCTAGGAAATCCATCCCTCGCGGAACCCAGTGAAGGACACTGGGCTCCAGACCTCTATCCGAGTACCTCACCCCAGGCTAAAGGTGCCTGGGATGGAACACGACCTCCGAACATCCTCTAGGCCTAGGCCACCTAGACTCCCGACACGAACCACCGCCCTCAGGCTGAAGGTGCCTGGGACTCGCCCCATGACAAAGATGGCCGGCCCCTTTATACCCTCTCCCAGCAAGCACGACGGGTTCCCCGCCCCACCATACAACCGCTGAGAGAGGACAAAAAGGGGTACGGCACACAGCAATGGTTCAACACCAGCCCAAGGCGACAGCGCCACCCGCTGGGCTGCAGGGAACTGCACATTACTGGTGTCTCTGCCAGTTTTAAATACACTGGAAAAGTGCATGCCCGCTACAATTGTATCTCCTCCACACTGTAATCTCCTCTCTCCTCTACATTGCATCTCCTCCACCACACTGTAATCTCTTCTCTCCTCTACATTGTATCTCCTCCTCCACATTGTAATCTCCTCTCTCCTCTACATTGTATCTCCTCCACACTGTAATCTCCTCTCTCCTCTACATTGTATCTCCTCCTCCACACTGTAATCTCCTCTCTCCTCTACATTGTATCTCCTCCTTCACACTGTAATCTCCTTTCTCCTCTACATTGTATCTCCTCCACGTTGTAATCTCCTCTCTCCTCTACATTGTATCTCCTCCACACTGTAATCTCCGCTCTCCTCTACATTGCATCTCCTCCACGTTGTAATATCCTCTCTCCTCTACATTGTATCTCCTCCACCACACTGTAATCTCCTCTCTCCTCTATATTGTATCTCCTCCACCACACTGTAATCTCCTCTCTCCTCTACATTGTATCTCCTCCACCACACTGTAATCTCCTCTCTCCTCTACATTGTATCTCCTCCACCACACTGTAATCTCCTCTCTCCTGTACATTGTATCTCCTCCACCACACTGTAATCTCCTCTACATTGTATCTCCTCCACCACATTGTAATCTCCTCTCTCCTGTACATTGTATCTCCTCCACCCCACTGTAATCTCCTCTACATTGTATCTCCTCCACCACATTGTAATCTCCTCTCTCCTGTACATTGTATCTCCTCCTCCACACTGTAATCTCCTCTCTCCTCTACATTGTATCTCCTCCACCACACTGTAATCTCCTCTCTCCTCTACATTGCATCTCCTCCACCACACTGTAATCTCCTCTCTCCTCTACATTGTATCTCCTCCACCACACTGTAATCTCCTCTTTCCTCTACATTGTATCTCCTCCACCACACTGTAATCTCCTCTCTCCTGTACATTGTATCTCCTCCTCCACACTGTAATCTCCTGTACATTGTATCTCCTCTCTCCTGTACATTGTATCTCCTCCTCCACACTGTAATCTCCTCTACATTGTATCTCCTCCACCACATTGTAATCTCCCCTCTCCTCTACATTGTATCTCCTCCTCCACACTGTAATCTCCTCTCTCCTCTACATTGTATCTCCTCCACCACACTGTAATCTCCTCTCTCCTCTACATTGTATCTCCTCCACCACACTGTAATCTCCTCTACATTGTATCTCCTCCGAACTGTAATCTCCTCTCTCCTCTACATTCTATCTCCCCCACACTGTAATCTCCTCTCTCCTCTACATTGTATCTCCTCCTCCACACTGTAATCTCCTTTCTCCTCTACATTGTATCTCCTCCACGTTCTAACCTCCTCTCTCCTCTACATTGTATCTCCTCCACACTGTAATCTCCTCTCTCCTCTACATTGTATCTCCTCCACGTTGTAATCTCCTCTCTCCTCTACATTGTATCTCCTCCTCCACACTGTAATCTCCTCTCTCCTCTACATTGTATATCCTCCTCCACACTGTAATCTCCTCTACATTGTATCTCCTCCTCCACACTGTAATCTCCTCTCTCCTCTACATTGTATCTCCTCCTCCACACTGTAATCTCCTCTACATTGTATCTCCTCCACATTGTAATCTCCTCTACATTGTATCTCCTCCACCACACTGTAATCTCCTCTCTCCTCTACATTGTATCTCCTCCACCACACTGTAATCTCCTCTCTCCTCTACATTGTATCTCCTCCACCACACTGTAATCTCCCCTCTCCTCTACATTGTATCTCCTCCTCCACACTGTAATCTCCTCTCTCCTCTACATTGTATCTCCTCCTCCACACTGTAATCTCCTCTCTCCTCTACATTGTATCTCCTCCACCACACTGTAATCTCCTCTCTCCTCTACATTGTATCTCCTCCACCACACTGTAATCTCCTCTCTCCTCTACATTGTATCTCCTCCTTCACACTGTAATCTCCTCTACATTGTATCTCCTCCACGTTGTAACCTCCTCTCTCCTCTACATTGTTTCTCCTCCACGTTGTATTCTCCTCTACATTGTATCTCCTCCACACTGTAATCTCCTCTCTCCTCTACATTGTATCTCCTCCACGTTGTAATCTCCTCTCTCCTCTACATTGTATCTCCTCCACACTGTAATCTCCTCTCTCCTCTACATTGTATCTCCTCCACGTTGTAATCTCCTCTCTCCTCTACATTGTATCTCCTCCTCCACACTGTAATCTCCTCTACATTGTATCTCCTCCTCCACACTGTAATCTCCTCTCTCCTCTACATTGTATCTCCTCCTCCACACTGTAATCTCCTCTACATTGTATCTCCTCCACATTGTAATCTCCTCTACATTGTATCTCCTCCACCACACTGTAATCTCCTCTCTCCTCTACATTGTATCTCCTCCTTCACACTGTAATCTCCTCTACATTGTATCTCCTCCACGTTGTAACCTCCTCTCTCCTCTACATTGTTTCTCCTCCACGTTGTATTCTCCTCTACATTGTATCTCCTCCACACTGTAATCTCCTCTCTCCTCTACATTGTATCTCCTCCACGTTGTAATCTCCTCTCTCCTCTACATTGTATCTCCTCCACACTGTAATCTCCTCTCTCCTCTACATTGTATCTCCTCCACGTTGTAATCTCCTCTCTCCTCTACATTGTATCTCCTCCTCCACACTGTAATCTCCTCTACATTGTATCTCCTCCTCCACACTGTAATCTCCTCTCTCCTCTACATTGTATCTCCTCCTCCACACTGTAATCTCCTCTACATTGTATCTCCTCCACATTGTAATCTCCTCTACATTGTATCTCCTCCACCACACTGTAATCTCCTCTCTCCTCTACATTGTATCTCCTCCACCACACTGTAATCTCCTCTCTCCTCTACATTGTATCTCCTCCACCACACTGTAATCTCTTCTCTCCTCTACATTGTGTAGCGGCCTCCACTCTCTCTCCCTGATATCACATCATCTGTCTCTGGCTTTTGTCTAGGGGTACCTTGGTTGAGAGAGTGCAGGGTCACCACGCCAAGTTCCCACCACAGATGTGTGTGTGGTGTGAGAAGATCCTCTTTATCTTCGGGTCGGTGTTCTGCATCAGAGTCTCCTCCTCCTTTTGCACAGTGTCTGCCAGAAAATGAGCCCCACACCATTAAAGTCCAACACTCCTTTATTCTTCCAATCAGAGTAAAACACAGTCGGTTGGACTCCCTCAACGAGTAGAACAGACAGGGGGGACGTGGATGCGAGTAGGCCCAGACACAATGAACTCTTCTTCTTTCCTTCTAGAAGTGTATTGCGGTCCCTTGGCGAGGGAGATATCCCTCCGGGCAGTCTCCGGAGGCTCACCCGTCACTGGCAATATGCTGCACCAGGTCTTCAGGCGAGTACCCCCTCCGGTCCCTTACGCCACTGGATTCGGGTTGTCCACTCCCGGGGTCCCTCCTAGGAAATCCATCCCTCGCGGAACCCAGTGAAGGACACTGGGCTCCAGACCTCTATCCGAGTACCTCACCCCAGGCTAAAGGTGCCTGGGATGGAACACAACCTCCGAACATCCTCTAGGCCTAGGCCACCTAGACTCCCGACACGAACCACCGCCCTCAGGCTGAAGGTGCCTGGGACTCGCCCCATGACAAAGATGGCCGGCCCCTTTATACCCTCTCCCAGCAAGCACGACGGGTTCCCCGCCCCACCATACAACCGCTGAGAGAGGACAAAAAGGGGTACGGCACACAGCAATGGTTCAACACCAGCCCAAGGCGACAGCGCCACCCGCTGGGCTGCAGGGAACTGCACATTACTGGTGTCTCTGCCAGTTTTAAATACACTGGAAAAGTGCATGCCCGCTACAATTGTATCTCCTCCACACTGTAATCTCCTCTCTCCTCTACATTGCATCTCCTCCACCACACTGTAATCTCTTCTCTCCTCTACATTGTATCTCCTCCTCCACATTGTAATCTCCTCTCTCCTCTACATTGTATCTCCTCCACACTGTAATCTCCTCTCTCCTCTACATTGTATCTCCTCCTCCACACTGTAATCTCCTCTCTCCTCTACATTGTATCTCCTCCTTCACACTGTAATCTCCTTTCTCCTCTACATTGTATCTCCTCCACGTTGTAATCTCCTCTCTCCTCTACATTGTATCTCCTCCACACTGTAATCTCCGCTCTCCTCTACATTGCATCTCCTCCACGTTGTAATATCCTCTCTCCTCTACATTGTATCTCCTCCACCACACTGTAATCTCCTCTCTCCTCTATATTGTATCTCCTCCACCACACTGTAATCTCCTCTCTCCTCTACATTGTATCTCCTCCACCACACTGTAATCTCCTCTCTCCTCTACATTGTATCTCCTCCACCACACTGTAATCTCCTCTCTCCTGTACATTGTATCTCCTCCACCACACTGTAATCTCCTCTACATTGTATCTCCTCCACCACATTGTAATCTCCTCTCTCCTGTACATTGTATCTCCTCCACCCCACTGTAATCTCCTCTACATTGTATCTCCTCCACCACATTGTAATCTCCTCTCTCCTGTACATTGTATCTCCTCCTCCACACTGTAATCTCCTCTCTCCTCTACATTGTATCTCCTCCACCACACTGTAATCTCCTCTCTCCTCTACATTGCATCTCCTCCACCACACTGTAATCTCCTCTCTCCTCTACATTGTATCTCCTCCACCACACTGTAATCTCCTCTTTCCTCTACATTGTATCTCCTCCACCACACTGTAATCTCCTCTCTCCTGTACATTGTATCTCCTCCTCCACACTGTAATCTCCTGTACATTGTATCTCCTCTCTCCTGTACATTGTATCTCCTCCTCCACACTGTAATCTCCTCTACATTGTATCTCCTCCACCACATTGTAATCTCCCCTCTCCTCTACATTGTATCTCCTCCTCCACACTGTAATCTCCTCTCTCCTCTACATTGTATCTCCTCCACCACACTGTAATCTCCTCTCTCCTCTACATTGTATCTCCTCCACCACACTGTAATCTCCTCTACATTGTATCTCCTCCGAACTGTAATCTCCTCTCTCCTCTACATTCTATCTCCCCCACACTGTAATCTCCTCTCTCCTCTACATTGTATCTCCTCCTCCACACTGTAATCTCCTTTCTCCTCTACATTGTATCTCCTCCACGTTCTAACCTCCTCTCTCCTCTACATTGTATCTCCTCCACACTGTAATCTCCTCTCTCCTCTACATTGTATCTCCTCCACGTTGTAATCTCCTCTCTCCTCTACATTGTATCTCCTCCTCCACACTGTAATCTCCTCTCTCCTCTACATTGTATATCCTCCTCCACACTGTAATCTCCTCTACATTGTATCTCCTCCTCCACACTGTAATCTCCTCTCTCCTCTACATTGTATCTCCTCCTCCACACTGTAATCTCCTCTACATTGTATCTCCTCCACATTGTAATCTCCTCTACATTGTATCTCCTCCACCACACTGTAATCTCCTCTCTCCTCTACATTGTATCTCCTCCACCACACTGTAATCTCCTCTCTCCTCTACATTGTATCTCCTCCACCACACTGTAATCTCCCCTCTCCTCTACATTGTATCTCCTCCTCCACACTGTAATCTCCTCTCTCCTCTACATTGTATCTCCTCCTCCACACTGTAATCTCCTCTCTCCTCTACATTGTATCTCCTCCACCACACTGTAATCTCCTCTCTCCTCTACATTGTATCTCCTCCACCACACTGTAATCTCCTCTCTCCTCTACATTGTATCTCCTCCTTCACACTGTAATCGCCTCTACATTGTATCTCCTCCACGTTGTAACCTCCTCTCTCCTCTACATTGTTTCTCCTCCACGTTGTATTCTCCTCTACATTGTATCTCCTCCACACTGTAATCTCCTCTCTCCTCTACATTGTATCTCCTCCACGTTGTAATCTCCTCTCTCCTCTACATTGTATCTCCTCCACACTGTAATCTCCTCTCTCCTCTACATTGTATCTCCTCCACGTTGTAATCTCCTCTCTCCTCTACATTGTATCTCCTCCTCCACACTGTAATCTCCTCTACATTGTATCTCCTCCTCCACACTGTAATCTCCTCTCTCCTCTACATTGTATCTCCTCCTCCACACTGTAATCTCCTCTACATTGTATCTCCTCCACATTGTAATCTCCTCTACATTGTATCTCCTCCACCACACTGTAATCTCCTCTCTCCTCTACATTGTATCTCCTCCTTCACACTGTAATCTCCTCTACATTGTATCTCCTCCACGTTGTAACCTCCTCTCTCCTCTACATTGTTTCTCCTCCACGTTGTATTCTCCTCTACATTGTATCTCCTCCACACTGTAATCTCCTCTCTCCTCTACATTGTATCTCCTCCACGTTGTAATCTCCTCTCTCCTCTACATTGTATCTCCTCCACACTGTAATCTCCTCTCTCCTCTACATTGTATCTCCTCCACGTTGTAATCTCCTCTCTCCTCTACATTGTATCTCCTCCTCCACACTGTAATCTCCTCTACATTGTATCTCCTCCTCCACACTGTAATCTCCTCTCTCCTCTACATTGTATCTCCTCCTCCACACTGTAATCTCCTCTACATTGTATCTCCTCCACATTGTAATCTCCTCTACATTGTATCTCCTCCACCACACTGTAATCTCCTCTCTCCTCTACATTGTATCTCCTCCACCACACTGTAATCTCCTCTCTCCTCTACATTGTATCTCCTCCACCACACTGTAATCTCTTCTCTCCTCTACATTGTGTAGCGGCCTCCACTCTCTCTCCCTAATATCACATCATCTGTCTCTGGCTTTTGTCTAGGGGTACCTTGGTTGAGAGAGTGCAGGGTCACCACGCCAAGTTCCCACCACAGATGTGTGTGTGGTGTGAGAAGATCCTCTTTATCTTCGGGTCGGTGTTCTGCATCAGAGTCTCCTCCTCCTTTTGCACAGTGTCTGCCAGAAAATGAGCCCCACACCATTAAAGTCCAACACTCCTTTATTCTTCCAATCAGAGTAAAACACAGTCGGTTGGACTCCCTCAACGAGTAGAACAGACAGGGGGGGTGTGGATGCGAGTAGGCCCAGACACAATGAACTCTTCTTCTTTCCTTCTAGAAGTGTATTGCGGTCCCTTGGCGAGGGAGATATCCCTCCGGGCAGTCTCCGGAGGCTCACCCGTCACTGGCAATATGCTGCACCAGGTCTTCAGGCGAGTACCCCCTCCGGTCCCTTACGCCACTGGATTCGGGTTGTCCACTCCCGGGGTCCCTCCTAGGAAATCCATCCCTCGCGGAACCCAGTGAAGGACACTGGGCTCCAGACCTCTATCCGAGTACCTCACCCCAGGCTAAAGGTGCCTGGGATGGAACACAACCTCCGAACATCCTCTAGGCCTAGGCCACCTAGACTCCCGACACGAACCACCGCCCTCAGGCTGAAGGTGCCTGGGACTCGCCCCATGACAAAGATGGCCGGCCCCTTTATACCCTCTCCCAGCAAGCACGACGGGTTCCCCGCCCCACCATACAACCGCTGAGAGAGGACAAAAAGGGGTACGGCACACAGCAATGGTTCAACACCAGCCCAAGGCGACAGCGCCACCCGCTGGGCTGCAGGGAACTGCACATTACTGGTGTCTCTGCCAGTTTTAAATACACTGGAAAAGTGCATGCCCGCTACAATTGTATCTCCTCCTCCACACTGTAATCTCCTCTCTCCTCTACATTGCATCTCCTCCACCACACTGTAATCTCTTCTCTCCTCTACATTGTATCTCCTCCTCCACATTGTAATCTCCTCTCTCCTCTACATTGTATCTCCTCCTCCACACTGTAATCTCCTCTCTCCTCTACATTGTATCTCCTCCTCCACACTGTAATCTCTTCTCTCCTTTACATTGTATCTCCTCCACCACACTGTAATCTCCTCTCTCCTCTACATTGTATCTCCTCCACACTGTAATCTCCTCTCTCCTCTACATTGCATCTCCTCCACGTTGTAATATCCTCTCTCCTCTACATTGTATCTCCTCCACACTGTAATCTCCTCTCTCCTCTACATTGCATCTCCTCCACGTTGTAATATCCTCTCTCCTCTACATTGTATCTCCTCCAGCACACTGTAATCTCCTCTCTCCTCTATATTGTATCTCCTCCACCACACTGTAATCTCCTCTCTCCTCTACATTGTATCTCCTCCTCCACACTGTAATCTCCTCTCTCCTCTACATTGTATCTCCTCCTTCACACTGTAATCTCCTTTCTCCTCTACATTGTATCTCCTCCACGTTGTAATCTCCTCTCTCCTCTACATTGTATCTCCTCCACACTGTAATCTCCTCTCTCCTCTACATTGCATCTCCTCCACGTTGTAATCTCCTCTCTCCTCTACATTGTATCTCCTCCACCACACTGTAATCTCCTCTCTCCTCTACATTGTATCTCCTCCACCACACTGTAATCTCCTCTCTCCTCTACATTGTATCTCCTCCACCACACTGTAATCTCCTCTACATTGTATCTCCTCCACCACATTGTAATCTCCTCTCTCCTGTACATTGTATCTCCTCCTCCACACTGTAATCTCCTCTCTCCTCTACATTGTATCTCCTCCACCACACTGTAATCTCCTCTCTCCTCTACATTGCATCTCCTCCACCACACTGTAATCTCCTCTCTCCTCTACATTGTATCTCCTCCACCACACTGTAATCTCCTCTTTCCTCTACATTGTATCTCCTCCACCACATTGTAATCTCCTCTCTCCTGTACATTGTATCTCCTCCTCCACAATGTAATCTCCTGTACATTGTATCTCCTCCACCACACTGTAATCTCCTCTCTCCTCTACATAGTATCTCCTCCACCACATTGTAATCTCCCCTCTCCTCTACATTGTATCTCCTCCTCCACACTGTAATCTCCTCTCTCCTCTACATTGTATCTCCTCCACCACACTGTAATCTCCTCTCTCCTCTACATTGTATCTCCTCCACCACACTGTAATCTCCTCTACATTGTATCTCCTCCAAACTGTAATCTCCTCTCTCCTCTACATTCTATCTCCCCCACACTGTAATCTCCTCTCTCCTCTACATTGTATCTCCTCCTCCACACTGTAATCTCCTTTCTCCTCTACATTGTATCTCCTCCACGTTCTAACCTCCTCTCTCCTCTACATTGTATCTCCTCCACACTGTAATCTCCTCTCTCCTCTACATTGTATCTCCTCCACGTTGTAATCTCCTCTCTCCTCTACATTGTATCTCCTCCTCCACACTGTAATCTCCTCTCTCCTCTACATTGTATCTCCTCCTCCACACTGTAATCTCCTCTACATTGTATCTCCTCCTCCACACTGTAATCTCCTCTCTCCTCTACATTGTATCTCCTCCTCCACATTGTAATCTCCTCTACATTGTATCTCCTCCACATTGTAATCTCCTCTACATTGTATCTCCTCCACCACACTGTAATCTCCTCTCTCCTCTACATTGTATCTCCTCCACCACACTGTAATCTCCTCTCTCCTCTACATTGTATCTCCTCCACCACACTGTAATCTCCTCTCTCCTCTACATTGTATCTCCTCCTCCACACTGTAATCTCCTCTCTCCTCTACATTGTATTTCCTCCTCCACACTGTAATCTCCTCTCTCCTCTACATTGTATCTCCTCCACCACACTGTAATCTCCTCTCTCCTCTACATTGTATCTCCTCCTTCACACTGTAATCTCCTCTACATTGTATCTCCTCCACGTTGTAACCTCCTCTCTCCTCTACATTGTATCTCCTCCACATTGTAATCTCCTCTCTCCTCTACATTGTATCTCCTCCACCACACTGTAATCTCCTCTCTCCTCTACATTGTATCTCCTCCACGTTGTAATCTCCTCTCTCCTCTACATTGTATCTCCTCCACATTGTAATCTCCTCTCTCTTCTACATTGTATCTCCTCCTTCACACTGTAATCTCCTCTACATTGTATCTCCTCCACATTGTAATCTCCTCTACATTGTATCTCCTCCATGTTGTAACCTCCTCTCTCCTCTACATTGTATCTCCTCCACGTTGTAATCTCCTCTCTCCTCTACATTGTATCTCCTCTCTCCTCTACATTGCATCTCCTCCACCACACTGTAATCTCCTCTCTCCTCTATATTGTATCTCCTCCTCCACACTGTAATCTCCTCTCTCCTCTGCATTGTATCTCCTCCACCACATTGTAATCTCCTCTACATTGTATCTCCTCCTCCACACTGTAATCTCCTTTCTCCTCTGCATTGTATCTCCTCCACCACACTGTAATCTCCTTTGTCCTTTACATTGTATCTCCTCCACCACACTGTAATCTCCTTTCTCCTTTACATTGTATCTCCTCCTCCACACTGTAATCTCCTCTCTCTTCTATAATGTATCTCCTCCACGTTGTAATCTCCTCTCTCCTCTACATTGTATATTCTCCACCACACTGTAATCTCCTCTCTCCTCTATATTGTATCTCCTACACAATGTAATCTCCTCTCTCCTCTACATTGTATCTCCTCCACCACATTGTAATCTCCTCTCTCCTCTACATTGTATCTCCTCCACATTGTAATCTCCTCTACATTGTATCTCCTCCACGTTGTAACCTCCTCTCTCCTCTACATTGTATCTCCTCCACGTTGTAATCTCCTCTACATTGTATCTCCTCCACACTGTAATCTCCTCTCTCCTCTACATTGTATCTCCTCCACGTTGTAATCTCCTCTCTCCTCTACATTGTATCTCCTCTCTCCTCTACATTGCATCTCCTCCACCACACTGTAATCTCCTCTCTCCTCTACATTGTATCTCCTCCTCCACACTGTAATCTCCTTTCTCCTTTACATTGTATCTCCTCCACCACACTGTAATCTCCTTTGTCCTTTACATTGTATCTCCTCCTCCACACTGTAATCTCCTCTCTCCTCTACATTGTATCTCCTCCACCACATTGTAATCTCCTCTCTCCTCTACATTGTATCTCCTCCTCCACACTGTAATCTCCTCTCTCCTCTATATTGTATCTCCTCCACCACACTGTAATCTCCTTTCTCCTTTACATTGTATCTCCTCCTCCACACTGTAATCTCCTCTCTCCTCTATAATGTATCTCCTCCACGTTGTAATCTCCTCTCTCCTCTACATTGTATCTCCTCCACATTGTAATCTCCTCTCTTCTCTACATTGTATCTCCTCCACCACACTGTAATCTCCTCTCTCTTCTACATTGTGTCTCCTCCTTCACACTGTAATCTCCTCTCTGCTCTACATTGTATCTCCTCCACCACACTGTAATCTCCTCTCTGCTCTACATTGTATCTCCTCCACCACACTGTAATCTCCTTTCTCCTTTACATTGTATCTCCTCCTCCACACTGTAATCTCCTCTCTCCTCTATATTGTATCTCCTCCACGTTGTAATCTCCTCTCTCCTCTACATTGTATATTCTCCACCACACTGTAATCTCCTCTCTCCTCTATATTGTATCTCCTACACAATGTAATCTCCTCTCTCCTCTACATTGTATCTCCTCCACCACATTGTAATCTCCTCTCTCCTCTACATTGTATCTCCTCCACATTGTAATCTCCTCTACATTGTATCTCCTCCACACTGTAATCTCCTCTCTCCTCTACATTGTATCTCCTCCACGTTGTAATCTCCTCTACATTGTATCTCCTCTCTCCTCTACATTGCATCTCCTCCACCACACTGTAATCTCCTCTCTCCTCTACATTGTATCTCCTCCTCCACACTGTAATCTCCTCTCTCCTCTATAATGTATCTCCTCAACCACACTGTAATCTCCTTTCTCCTTTACATTGTATCTCCTCCACCACACTGTAATCTCCTCTCTCCTCTACATTGTATCTCCTCCACCACATTGTAATCTCCTCTCTCCTCTACATTGTATCTCCTCCTCCACACTGTAATCTCCTCTCTCCTCTACATTGTATCTCCTCCTCCACACTGTAATCTCCTCTCTCCTCTACATTGTATCTCCTCCTCCACACTGTAATCTCCTCTCTCCTCTACATTGTATCTCCTCCACCACACTGTAATCTCCTCTCTCCTCTACATTGTATCTCCTCCACCACACTGTAATCTCCTCTCTCCTCTACATTGTATCTCCTCCTTCACACTGTAATCTCCTCTACATTGTATCTCCTCCACGTTGTAACCTCCTCTCTCCTCTACATTGTTTCTCCTCCACGTTGTATTCTCCTCTACATTGTATCTCCTCCACACTGTAATCTCCTCTCTCCTCTACATTGTATCTCCTCCACGTTGTAATCTCCTCTCTCCTCTACATTGTATCTCCTCCACACTGTAATCTCCTCTCTCCTCTACATTGTATCTCCTCCACGTTGTAATCTCCTCTCTCCTCTACATTGTATCTCCTCCTCCACACTGTAATCTCCTCTACATTGTATCTCCTCCTCCACACTGTAATCTCCTCTCTCCTCTACATTGTATCTCCTCCTCCACACTGTAATCTCCTCTACATTGTATCTCCTCCACATTGTAATCTCCTCTACATTGTATCTCCTCCACCACACTGTAATCTCCTCTCTCCTCTACATTGTATCTCCTCCACCACACTGTAATCTCCTCTCTCCTCTACATTGTATCTCCTCCACCACACTGTAATCTCTTCTCTCCTCTACATTGTGTAGCGGCCTCCACTCTCTCTCCCTAATATCACATCATCTGTCTCTGGCTTTTGTCTAGGGGTACCTTGGTTGAGAGAGTGCAGGGTCACCACGCCAAGTTCCCACCACAGATGTGTGTGTGGTGTGAGAAGATCCTCTTTATCTTCGGGTCGGTGTTCTGCATCAGAGTCTCCTCCTCCTTTTGCACAGTGTCTGCCAGAAAATGAGCCCCACACCATTAAAGTCCAACACTCCTTTATTCTTCCAATCAGAGTAAAACACAGTCGGTTGGACTCCCTCAACGAGTAGAACAGACAGGGGGGGTGTGGATGCGAGTAGGCCCAGACACAATGAACTCTTCTTCTTTCCTTCTAGAAGTGTATTGCGGTCCCTTGGCGAGGGAGATATCCCTCCGGGCAGTCTCCGGAGGCTCACCCGTCACTGGCAATATGCTGCACCAGGTCTTCAGGCGAGTACCCCCTCCGGTCCCTTACGCCACTGGATTCGGGTTGTCCACTCCCGGGGTCCCTCCTAGGAAATCCATCCCTCGCGGAACCCAGTGAAGGACACTGGGCTCCAGACCTCTATCCGAGTACCTCACCCCAGGCTAAAGGTGCCTGGGATGGAACACAACCTCCGAACATCCTCTAGGCCTAGGCCACCTAGACTCCCGACACGAACCACCGCCCTCAGGCTGAAGGTGCCTGGGACTCGCCCCATGACAAAGATGGCCGGCCCCTTTATACCCTCTCCCAGCAAGCACGACGGGTTCCCCGCCCCACCATACAACCGCTGAGAGAGGACAAAAAGGGGTACGGCACACAGCAATGGTTCAACACCAGCCCAAGGCGACAGCGCCACCCGCTGGGCTGCAGGGAACTGCACATTACTGGTGTCTCTGCCAGTTTTAAATACACTGGAAAAGTGCATGCCCGCTACAATTGTATCTCCTCCACACTGTAATCTCCTCTCTCCTCTACATTGCATCTCCTCCACCACACTGTAATCTCTTCTCTCCTTTACATTGTATCTCCTCCACCACACTGTAATCTCCTCTCTCCTCTACATTGTATCTCCTCCACACTGTAATCTCCTCTCTCCTCTACATTGTATCTCCTCCTCCACACTGTAATCTCCTCTCTCCTCTACATTGTATCTCCTCCTTCACACTGTAATCTCCTTTCTCCTCTACATTGTATCTCCTCCACGTTGTAATCTCCTCTCTCCTCTACATTGTATCTCCTCCACACTGTAATCTCCTCTCTCCTCTACATTGCATCTCCTCCACGTTGTAATATCCTCTCTCCTCTACATTGTATCTCCTCCACGTTGTAATATCCTCTCTCCTCTACATTGTATCTCCTCCAGCACACTGTAATCTCCTCTCTCCTCTATATTGTATCTCCTCCACCACACTGTAATCTCCTCTCTCCTCTACATTGTATCTCCTCCTCCACACTGTAATCTCCTCTCTCCTCTACATTGTATCTCCTCCTTCACACTGTAATCTCCTTTCTCCTCTACATTGTATCTCCTCCACGTTGTAATCTCCTCTCTCCTCTACATTGTATCTCCTCCACACTGTAATCTCCTCTCTCCTCTACATTGCATCTCCTCCACGTTGTAATCTCCTCTCTCCTCTACATTGTATCTCCTCCACCACACTGTAATCTCCTCTCTCCTCTACATTGTATCTCCTCCACCACACTGTAATCTCCTCTCTCCTCTACATTGTATCTCCTCCACCACACTGTAATCTCCTCTACATTGTATCTCCTCCACCACATTGTAATCTCCTCTCTCCTGTACATTGTATCTCCTCCTCCACACTGTAATCTCCTCTCTCCTCTACATTGTATCTCCTCCACCACACTGTAATCTCCTCTCTCCTCTACATTGCATCTCCTCCACCACACTGTAATCTCCTCTCTCCTCTACATTGTATCTCCTCCTCCACACTGTAATCTCCTCTCTCCTCTACATTGTATCTCCTCCTCCACACTGTAATCTCCTCTCTCCTCTACATTGTATCTCCTCCACCACACTGTAATCTCCTCTCTCCTCTACATTGTATCTCCTCCACCACACTGTAATCTCCTCTTTCCTCTACATTGTATCTCCTCCACCACATTGTAATCTCCTCTCTCCTGTACATTGTATCTCCTCCTCCACAATGTAATCTCCTGTACATTGTATCTCCTCCACCACACTGTAATCTCCTCTCTCCTCTACATAGTATCTCCTCCACCACATTGTAATCTCCCCTCTCCTCTACATTGTATCTCCTCCTCCACACTGTAATCTCCTCTCTCCTCTACATTGTATCTCCTCCACCACACTGTAATCTCCTCTCTCCTCTACATTGTATCTCCTTTACCACACTGTAATCTCCTCTACATTGTATCTCCTCCAAACTGTAATCTCCTCTCTCCTCTACATTCTATCTCCCCCACACTGTAATCTCCTCTCTCCTCTACATTGTATCTCCTCCTCCACACTGTAATCTCCTTTCTCCTCTACATTGTATCTCCTCCACGTTCTAACCTCCTCTCTCCTCTACATTGTATCTCCTCCACCACACTGTAATCTCCTCTCTCCTCTACATTGTATCTCCTCCACCACACTGTAATCTCCTCTCTCCTCTACATTGTATCTCCTCCACACTGTAATCTCCTCTGTCCTCTACATTGTATCTCCTCCACCACACTGTAATCTCCTCTCTCCTCTACATTGCATCTCCTCCACCACACTGTAATCTCCTCTCTCCTCTACATTGTATCTCCTCCACCACACTGTAATCTCCTCTTTCCTCTACATTGTATCTCCTCCACCACATTGTAATCTCCTCTCTCCTGTACATTGTATCTCCTCCTCCACAATGTAATCTCCTGTACATTGTATCTCCTCCACCACACTGTAATCTCCTCTCTCCTCTACATTGTATCTCCTCCACCACACTGTAATCTCCTCTCTCCTCTACATTGTATCTCCTCCTCCACACTGTAATCTCCTCTCTCCTCTACATTGTATTTCCTCCTCCACACTGTAATCTCCTCTCTCCTCTACATTGTATCTCCTCCACCACACTGTAATCTCCTCTCTCCTCTACATTGTATCTCCTCCTTCACACTGTAATCTCCTCTACATTGTATCTCCTCCACGTTGTAACCTCCTCTCTCCTCTACATTGTATCTCCTCCACATTGTAATCTCCTCTCTCCTCTACATTGTATCTCCTCCACCACACTGTAATCTCCTCTCTCCTCTACATTGTATCTCCTCCACGTTGTAATCTCCTCTCTCCTCTACATTGTATCTCCTCCACATTGTAATCTCCTCTCTCCTCTACATTGTATCTCCTCTACCACACTGTAATCTCCTCTCTCTTCTACATTGTATCTCCTCCTTCACACTGTAATCTCCTCTACATTGTATCTCCTCCACATGGTAATCTCCTCTACATTGTATCTCCTCCATGTTGTAACCTCCTCTCTCCTCTACATTGTATCTCCTCCACGTTGTAATCTCCTCTCTCCTCTACATTGTATCTCCTCTCTCCTCTACATTGCATCTCCTCCACCACACTGTAATCTCCTCTCTCCTCTATATTGTATCTCCTCCTCCACACTGTAATCTCCTCTCTCCTCTGCATTGTATCTCCTCCACCACATTGTAATCTCCTCTACATTGTATCTCCTCCTCCACACTGTAATCTCCTTTCTCCTCTGCATTGTATCTCCTCCACCACACTGTAATCTCCTTTGTCCTTTACATTGTATCTCCTCCACCACACTGTAATCTCCTTTCTCCTTTACATTGTATCTCCTCCTCCACACTGTAATCTCCTCTCTCTTCTATAATGTATCTCCTCCACGTTGTAATCTCCTCTCTCCTCTACATTGTATATTCTCCACCACACTGTAATCTCCTCTCTCCTCTATATTGTATCTCCTACACAATGTAATCTCCTCTCTCCTCTACATTGTATCTCCTCCACCACATTGTAATCTCCTCTCTCCTCTACATTGTATCTCCTCCACATTGTAATCTCCTCTACATTGTATCTCCTCCACGTTGTAACCTCCTCTCTCCTCTACATTGTATCTCCTCCACGTTGTAATCTCCTCTACATTGTATCTCCTCCACACTGTAATCTCCTCTCTCCTCTACATTGTATCTCCTCCACGTTGTAATCTCCTCTCTCCTCTACATTGTATCTCCTCTCTCCTCTACATTGCATCTCCTCCACCACACTGTAATCTCCTCTCTCCTCTACATTGTATCTCCTCCTCCACACTGTAATCTCCTTTCTCCTTTACATTGTATCTCCTCCACCACACTGTAATCTCCTTTGTCCTTTACATTGTATCTCCTCCTCCACACTGTAATCTCCTCTCTCCTCTACATTGTATCTCCTCCACCACATTGTAATCTCCTCTCTCCTCTACATTGTATCTCCTCCTCCACACTGTAATCTCCTCTCTCCTCTATATTGTATCTCCTCCACCACACTGTAATCTCCTTTCTCCTTTACATTGTATCTCCTCCTCCACACTGTAATCTCCTCTCTCCTCTATAATGTATCTCCTCCACGTTGTAATCTCCTCTCTCCTCTACATTGTATCTCCTCCACATTGTAATCTCCTCTCTTCTCTACATTGTATCTCCTCCACCACACTGTAATCTCCTCTCTGCTCTACATTGTATCTCCTCCACCACACTGTAATCTCCTTTCTCCTTTACATTGTATCTCCTCCTCCACACTGTAATCTCCTCTCTCCTCTATATTGTATCTCCTCCACGTTGTAATCTCCTCTCTCCTCTACATTGTATCTCCTCCTTCACACTGTAATCTCCTCTCTCCTCTATATTGTATCTCCTACACAATGTAATCTCCTCTCTCCTCTACATTGTATCTCCTCCACCACATTGTAATCTCCTCTCTCCTCTACATTGTATCTCCTCCACATTGTAATCTCCTCTACATTGTATCTCCTCCACACTGTAATCTCCTCTCTCCTCTACATTGTATCTCCTCCACGTTGTAATCTCCTCTACATTGTATCTCCTCTCTCCTCTACATTGCATCTCCTCCACCACACTGTAATCTCCTCTCTCCTCTACATTGTATCTCCTCCTCCACACTGTAATCTCCTCTCTCCTCTATAATGTATCTCCTCAACCACACTGTAATCTCCTTTCTCCTTTACATTGTATCTCCTCCACCACACTGTAATCTCCTCTCTCCTCTACATTGTATCTCCTCCACCACATTGTAATCTCCTCTCTCCTCTACATTGTATCTCCTCCTCCACACTGTAATCTCCTCTCTCCTCTATATTGTATCTCCTCCACCACACTGTAATCTCCTTTCTCCTTTACATTGTATCTCCTCCTCCACACTGTAATCTCCTCTCTCCTCTATAATGTATCTCCTCCACGTTGTAATCTCCTCTCTCCTCTACATTGTATCTCCTCCACATTGTAATCTCCTCTCTCCTCTACATTGTATCTCCTCCACCACACTGTAATCTCCTCTCTCTTCTACATTGTATCTCCTCCTTCACACTGTAATCTCCTCTACATTGTATCTCCTCCACATTGTAATCTCCTCTACATTGTATCTCCTCCATGTTGTAACCTCCTCTCTCCTCTACATTGTATCTCCTCCACGTTGTATTCTCCTCTACATTGTATCTCCTCCACACTGTAATCTCCTCTCTCCTGTACATTGCATCTCCTCCACGTTGTAATCTCCTCTCTCCTCTACATTGTATCTCCTCTCTCCTCTACATTGCATCTCCTCCACCACACTGTAATCTCCTCTCTCCTCTATATTGTATCTCCTCCTCCACACTGTAATCTCCTTTCTCCTCCTGCATTGTATCTCCTCCACCACACTGTAATCTCCTCTCTCCTCTACATTGTATCTCCTCCACCACACTGTAATCTCCTCTCTCCTCTACATTGTATCTCCTCCACATTGTAATCTCCTCTACATTGTATCTCCTCCACGTTGTAACCTCCTCTCTCCTCTACATTGTATCTCCTCCACGTTGTATTCTCCTCTACATTGTATCTCCTCCACACTGTAATCTCCTCTCTCCTGTACATTGTATCTCCTCCACGTTGTAATCTCCTCTCTCCTCTACATTGTATCTCCTCTCTCCTCTACATTGCATCTCCTCCACCACACTGTAATCTCCTCTCTCCTCTATATTGTATCTCCTCCTCCACACTGTAATCTCCTTTCTCCTCCTGCATTGTATCTCCTCCACCACACTGTAATCTCCTCTCTCCTCTACATTGTATCTCCTCCACCACACTGTAATCTCCTCTCTCCTCTACATTGTATCTCCTCCACATTGTAATCTCCTCTACATTGTATCTCCTCCACGTTGTAACCTCCTCTCTCCTCTACATTGTATCTCCTCCACACTGTAATCTCCTCTCTCCTCTACATTGTATCTCCTCCACGTTGTAATCTCCTCTCTCCTCTACATTGTATCTCCTCTCTCCTCTACATTGCATCTCCTCCACCACACTGTAATCTCCTCTCTCCTCTACATTGTATCTCCTCCTCCACACTGTAATCTCCTTTCTCCTTTACATTGTATCTCCTCCACCACACTGTAATCTCCTTTGTCCTTTACATTGTATCTCCTCCTCCACACTGTAATCTCCTCTCTCCTCTACATTGTATCTCCTCCACCACATTGTAATCTCCTCTCTCCTCTACATTGTATCTCCTCCTCCACACTGTAATCTCCTCTCTCCTCTATATTGTATCTCCTCCACCACACTGTAATCTCCTTTCTCCTTTACATTGTATCTCCTCCTCCACACTGTAATCTCCTCTCTCCTCTATAATGTATCTCCTCGACGTTGTAATCTCCTCTCTCCTCTACATTGTATCTCCTCCACATTGTAATCTCCTCTCTCCTCTACATTGTATCTCCTCCACCACACTGTAATCTCCTCTCTCTTCTACATTGTATCTCCTCCTTCACACTGTAATCTCCTCTCTGCTCTACATTGTATCTCCTCCACCACACTGTAATCTCCTCTCTGCTCTACATTGTATCTCCTCCACCACACTGTAATCTCCTTTCTCCTTTACATTGTATCTCCTCCTCCACACTGTAATCTCCTCTCTCCTCTATATTGTATCTCCTACACACTGTAATCTCCTCTCTCCTCTACATTGTATATTCTCCACCACACTGTAATCTCCTCTCTCCTCTATATTGTATCTCCTACACAATGTAATCTCCTCTCTCCTCTACATTGTATCTCCTCCACCACATTGTAATCTCCTCTCTCCTCTACATTGTATCTCCTCCACATTGTAATCTCCTCTACATTGTATCTCCTCCACACTGTAATCTCCTCTCTCCTCTACATTGTATCTCCTCCACGTTGTAATCTCCTCTACATTGTATCTCCTCTACATTGCATCTCCTCCACCACACTGTAATCTCCTCTCTCCTCTACATTGTATCTCCTCCTCCACACTGTAATCTCCTCTCTCCTCTATATTGTATCTCCTCAACCACACTGTAATCTCCTCTCTCCTCTACATTGTATCTCCTCCACCACATTGTAATCTCCTCTCTCCTCTACATTGTATCTCCTCCTCCACACTGTAATCTCCTCTCTCCTCTATATTGTATCTCCTCCACCACACTGTAATCTCCTTTCTCCTTTACATTGTATCTCCTCCTCCACACTGTAATCTCCTCTCTCCTCTATAATGTATCTCCTCCACGTTGTAATCTCCTCTCTCCTCTACATTGTATCTCCTCCACATTGTAATTGTAATCTCCTCTCTCCTCTACATTGTATCTCCTCCACCACACTGTAATCTCCTCTCTCTTCTACATTGTATCTCCTCCTTCACACTGTAATCTCCTCTACCTTGTATCTCCTCCACATTGTAATCTCCTCTACATTGTATCTCCTCCATGTTGTAACCTCCTCTCTCCTCTACATTGTATCTCCTCCACGTTGTATTCTCCTCTACATTGTATCTCCTCCACACTGTAATCTCCTCTCTCCTCTACATTGTATCTCCTCCACCACACTGTAATCTCCTCTCTCCTCTACATTGTATCTCCTCCACCACACTGTAATCTCCTCTCTCCTCTACATTGTATCTCCTCCACCACACTGTAATCTCCTTTCTCCTTTACATTGTATCTCCTCCACCACACTGTAATCTCCTCTCTCCTCTACATTGTATCTCCTCCACGACACTGTAATCTCCTCTCTCCTCTACATTGTATCTCCTCCTCCACACTGTAATCTCCTCTCTCCTCTATATTGTATCTCCTCCACCACACTGTAATCTCCTCTCTCCTCTACATTGTATCTCCTCCACCACATTGTAATCTCCTCTCTCCTCTACATTGTATCTCCTCCTCCACACTGTAATCTCCTTTCTCCTCTGCATTGTATCTCCTCCTCCACACTGTAATCTCCTCTCTCCTCTATATTGTATCTCCTCCACCACACTGTAATCTCCTCTCTTCTCTACATTGTATCTCCTCCACCATACTGTAATCTCCTCTCTCCTCTACATTGTATCTCCTCCACACTGTAATCTCCTTTCTCCTCTGCATTGTATCTCCTCCTCCACACTGTAATCTCCTCTCTCCTCTATAATGTATCTCCTCCACGTTGTAATCTCCTCTCTCCTCTACATTGTATCTCCTCCACCACACTGTAATCTCCTTTCTCCTTTACATTGTATCTCCTCCTCCACACTGTAATCTCCTCTCTCCTCTATATTGTATCTCCTACACAATGTAATCTCCTCTCTCCTCTACATTGTATCTCCTCCACCACACTGTAATCTCCTTTCTCCTTTACATTGTATCTCCTCCTCCACACTGTAATCTCCTCTCTCCTCTATATTGTATCTCCTACACAATGTAATCTCCTCTCTCCTCTACATTGTATCTCCTCCACCACATTGTAATCTCCTCTCTCCTCTAAATTGTATCTCCTCCACCACACTGTAATCTCCTCTCTCCTCTACATTGTATCTCCTCCTCCACACTGTAATCTCCGCTCTCCTCTACATTGTATCTCCTCCTCCACACTGTAATCTCCGCTCTCCTCTACATTGTATCTCCTCCACGTTGTAATCTCCTCTCTCCTCTACATTGTATCTCTTCCACCACACTGTAATCTCCTCTCTCCTCTATATTGTATCTCCTACACAATGTAATCTCCTCTCTCCTCTACATTGTATCTTCCCCACCACATTGTAATCTCCTCTCTCCTCTACATTGTATCTCCTCCACCACACTGTAATCTGCTCTCTCCTCTACATTGTATCTCCTCCTCCAAACTGTAATCTCCGCTCTCCTCTACATTGTATCTCCTCCACATTGTAATCTCCTCTCTCCTCTACATTGTATCTCCTCCACGTTGTAATCTCCTCTCTCCTCTACATTGTATCTCTTCCACCACACTGTAATCTCCTCTACATTGTATCTCCTCCACACTGTAATCTCCTCTCTCCTCTACATTGTATCTCCTCCACGTTGTAATCTCCTCTCTCCTCTACATTGTATCTCCTCCTCCACACTGTAATCTCCTCTCTCCTCTACATTGTATCTCCTCTCTCCTCTACATTGTATCTCCTCCTCCACACTGTAATCTCCTTTCTCCTCTGCATTGTATCTCCTCCACCACACTGTAATCTCCTCTCTCCTCTACATTGTATCTCCTCCACCACATTGTAATCTCCTCTCTACTCTACATTGTATCTCCTCCACCACACTGTAATCTCCTCTCTCCTCTACATTGTATCTCCTCCTCCACACTCTAATCTCCTCTCTCCTCTACATTGTATCTCCTCCACCACACTGTAATCTCCTCTCTATTGTATCTCCTCCACATTGTAATCTCCCCTCTCCTCTACATTGTATCTCCTCCACCACACTGTAATCTCCTCTCTCCTCTACATTGTAATCTCCTCTCTCCTCTACATTGTATCTCCTCCTCCACACTGTAATCTCCTCTACATTGTATCTCCTCCACATTGTAATCTCCTCTCTCTTCTACATTGTATCTCCTTCACGTTGTAATCTCCTCTACATTGTATCTCCTCCACACTGTAATCTCCTCTCTCCTCTACATTGTATCTCCTCCACGTTGTAATCTCCTCTCTCCTCTACATTGTATCTCTTCCACACTGTAATCTCCTCTCTCCTCTACATTGTATCTCCTCCACGTTGTAATCTCCTCTCTCCTCTACATTGTATATCCTCCACCACACTGTAATCTCCTCTCTCCTCTATATTGTATCTCCTACACACTGTAATCTCCTCTCTCCTCTACATTGTATCTCCTCCACCACATTGTAATCTTCTCTCCCCTCTACATTGTATCTCCTCCACCACACTGTAATCTCCTCTCTCCTCTACATTGTATCTCCTCCTCCACACTGTAATCTCCTCTCTCCTCTACATTGTATCTCCTCCTCCACACTGTAATCTCCTCTACATTGTATCTCCTCCACATTGTAATCTCCCCTCTCTTCTACATTGTATCTCCTCCACGTTGTAATCTCCTCTACATTGTATCTCCTCCACACTGTAATCTCCTCTCTCCTCTACATTGTATCTCCTCCACGTTGTAATCTCCTCTCTCGTCTACGTTGTATCTCCTCCACGTTATAATCTCCAATCTCCTCTACATTGTATCTCCTCCACGTTGTAATCTCCTCTCTCCTCTACATTGTATCTCCTCCACCACACTGTAATCTCCTCTCTCCTCTACATTGTAATCTTCTCTCTCCTCTACATTGTATCTCCTCCACCACACTGTAATCTCCTCTCTCCTCTACATTGTAATCTCCTCTCTCCTCTACATTGTATCTCCTCCTCCACACTGTAATCTCCTCTACATTGTATCTCCTCCACATTGTAATCTCCTCTCTCTTCTACATTGTATCTCCTCCACGTTGTAATCTCCTCTACATTGTATCTCCTCCACACTGTAATCTCCTCTCTCCTCTACATTGTATCTCCTCCACGTTGTAATCTCCTCTCTCCTCTACATTGTATCTCCTCCACGTTGTAACCTCTTCTCTCCTCTACATTGTATCTCCTCCACGTTGTAATCTCCTCTCTCCTCTACATTGTATCTCCTCCACACTGTAATCTCCTCTCTCCTCTACATTGTATCTCCTCCACCACACTGTAATCTCCTCTCTCCTCTACATTGTAATCTCCTCTCTCCTCTATATTGTATCTCCTCCTCCACACTGTAATCTCCTCTACATTGTATCTCCTCCACATTGTAATCTCCTCTCTCTTCTACATTGTATCTCCTCCACGTTGTAACCTCCTCTACATTGTATCTCCTCCACACTGTAATCTCCTCTCTCCTCTACATTGTATCTCCTCCACACTGTAATCTCCTCTCTCCTCTACATTGTATCTCCTCCACGTTGTAATCTCCTCTCTCCTCTACATTGTATCTCCTCCACGTTGTAATCTCCTCTCTCCTCTACATTGTATCTCCTCCACACTGTAATCTCCTCTCTCCTCTACATTGTATCTCCTCTACATTGTAATCTCCTCTCTCCTCTACATTGTATCTCCTCCACACTGTAATCTCCTCTCTCCTCTACACTGTATCTCCTCCACGTTGTAATCTCCTCTCTCCTCTACATTGTATCTCCTCCACGTTATAATCTCCTCTCTCCTCTACATTGTATCTCCTCCATGTTGTAATCTCCTCTCTCCTCTACATTGTATCTCCTCCACCACACTGTAATCTCCTCTCTCCTCTACATTGTATCTCCTCCACGTTGTAATCTCCTCTCTCCTCTACATTGTATCTCCTCCACACTGTAATCTCCTCTCTCCTCTACATTGTATCTCCTCCACATTGTAATCTCCTCTCTCCTCTACATTGTATCTCCTCCACACTGTAATCTCCTCTCTCCTCTACATTGTATCTCCTCCACCACACTGTAATCTCCTCTCTCCTCTACATTGTATCTCCTCCACCACACTGTAATCTCCTCTACATTGTATCTCCTCCACCACATTGTAATCTCCTCTCTCCTGTACATTGTATCTCCTCCTCCACACTGTAATCTCCTCTCTCCTCTACATTGTATCTCCTCCACCACACTGTAATCTCCTCTCTCCTCTACATTGTATCTCCTCCACCACACTGTAATCTCCTCTCTCCTCTACATTGTATCTCCTCCTCCACGTTGTAATCTCCTCTCTCCTCTACATTGTATCTCCTCCACGTTATAATCTCCTCTCTCCTCTACATTGTATCTCCTCCATGTTGTAATCTCCTCTCTCCTCTACATTGTATCTCCTCCACCACACTGTAATCTCCTCTCTCCTCTACATTGTATCTCCTCCACCACACTGTAATCTCCTCTCTCCTCTACATTGTATCTCCTCCTCCACACTGTAATCTCCTCTCTCCTCTACATTGTATCTCCTCCACCACACTGTAATCTCCTCTCTCCTCTACATTGTCTTTCCTCCTCCACACTGTAATCTCCTCTCTCCTCTACATTGTATCTCCTCCACGTTGTAATCTCCTCTCTCCTCTACATTGTATCTCCTCCACCACACTGTAATCTCCTCTCTCCTCTACATTGTCTTTCCTCCTCCACACTGTAATCTCCTCTCTCCTCTACATTGTATCTCCTCCATGTTGTAATCTCCTCTCTCCTCTACATTGTATCTCCTCCACGTTGTAATCTCCTCTCTCCTCTACATTGTATCTCCTCCACCACATTGTAATCTCCTCTCTCCTCTACATTGTATCTCCTCCACCACACTGTAATCTACTCTCTCCTCTACATTGTATCTCCTCCACACTGTAATCTCCTCTCTCCTCTACATTGTATCTCCTCCACACTGTAATCTCCTCTCTCCTCTACATTGTATCTCCTCCACCACACTGTAATCTCCTAACTCCTCTACGTTGTATCTCCTCCTCCACACTGTAATCTCCTCTCTCCTCTACATTGTATCTCCTCCACCACACTGTAATCTCCTCTCTCCTCTACATTGTCTTTCCTCCTCCACACTGTAACCTGCTCTCTCCTCTACATTGTATCTCCTCCACACTGTAATCTCCTCTCTCCTCTACATTGTATCTCCTCCATGTTGTAATCTCTCTCCTCTACATTGTATCTCCTCCACGTTGTAATCTTCTCACTCCTCTACATTGTATCTCCTCCACCACACTGTAATCTACTCTCTCCTCTACATTGTATCTCCTCCACACTGTAATCTCCTCTCTCCTCTACATTGTATCTCCTCCACGTTGTAATCTCCTCTCTCCTCTACATTGTATCTCTTCCACCACACTGTAATCTCCTCTACATTGTATCTCCTCCACATTGTAATCTCCTCTCTCCTCTACATTGTATCTCCTCCACGTTGTAATCTCCTCTCTCCTCTACATTGTATCTCTTCCACCACACTGTAATCTCCTCTACATTGTATCTCCTCCACACTGTAATCTCCTCTCTCCTCTACATTGTATCTCCTCCACGTTGTAATCTCCTCTCTCCTCTACATTGTATCTCCTCCTCCACACTGTAATCTCCTCTCTCCTCTACATTGTATCTCCTCTCTCCTCTACATTGTATCTCCTCCTCCACACTGTAATCTCCTTTCTCCTCTGCATTGTATCTCCTCCACCACACTGTAATCTCCTCTCTCCTCTACATTGTATCTCCTCCACCACATTGTAATCTCCTCTCTACTCTACATTGTATCTCCTCCACCACACTGTAATCTCCTCTCTCCTCTACATTGTATCTCCTCCTCCACACTCTAATCTCCTCTCTCCTCTACATTGTATCTCCTCCACCACACTGTAATCTCCTCTCTATTGTATCTCCTCCACATTGTAATCTCCCCTCTCTTCTACATTGTATCTCCTCCACGTTGTAATCCCCTCTCTCCTCTACATTGTATCTCCTCCACCACACTGTAATCTCCTCTCTCCTCTACATTGTAATCTCCTCTCTCCTCTACATTGTATCTCCTCCTCCACACTGTAATCTCCTCTACATTGTATCTCCTCCACATTGTAATCTCCTCTCTCTTCTACATTGTATCTCCTTCACGTTGTAATCTCCTCTACATTGTATCTCCTCCACACTGTAATCTCCTCTCTCCTCTACATTGTATCTCCTCCACGTTGTAATCTCCTCTCTCCTCTACATTGTATCTCTTCCACACTGTAATCTCCTCTCTCCTCTACATTGTATCTCCTCCACGTTGTAATCTCCTCTCTCCTCTACATTGTATATCCTCCACCACACTGTAATCTCCTCTCTCCTCTATATTGTATCTCCTACACACTGTAATCTCCTCTCTCCTCTACATTGTATCTCCTCCACCACATTGTAATCTTCTCTCCCCTCTACATTGTATCTCCTCCACCACACTGTAATCTCCTCTCTCCTCTACATTGTATCTCCTCCTCCACACTGTAATCTCCTCTCTCCTCTACATTGTATCTCCTCCTCCACACTGTAATCTCCTCTACATTGTATCTCCTCCACATTGTAATCTCCCCTCTCTTCTACATTGTATCTCCTCCACGTTGTAATCTCCTCTACATTGTATCTCCTCCACACTGTAATCTCCTCTCTCCTCTACATTGTATCTCCTCCACGTTGTAATCTCCTCTCTCGTCTACGTTGTATCTCCTCCACGTTATAATCTCCAATCTCCTCTACATTGTATCTCCTCCACGTTGTAATCTCCTCTCTCCTCTACATTGTATCTCCTCCACCACACTGTAATCTCCTCTCTCCTCTACATTGTAATCTTCTCTCTCCTCTACATTGTATCTCCTCCACCACACTGTAATCTCCTCTCTCCTCTACATTGTAATCTCCTCTCTCCTCTACATTGTATCTCCTCCTCCACACTGTAATCTCCTCTACATTGTATCTCCTCCACATTGTAATCTCCTCTCTCTTCTACATTGTATCTCCTCCACGTTGTAATCTCCTCTACATTGTATCTCCTCCACACTGTAATCTCCTCTCTCCTCTACATTGTATCTCCTCCACGTTGTAATCTCCTCTCTCCTCTACATTGTATCTCCTCCACGTTGTAACCTCTTCTCTCCTCTACATTGTATCTCCTCCACGTTGTAATCTCCTCTCTCCTCTACATTGTATCTCCTCCACACTGTAATCTCCTCTCTCCTCTACATTGTATCTCCTCCACCACACTGTAATCTCCTCTCTCCTCTACATTGTAATCTCCTCTCTCCTCTATATTGTATCTCCTCCTCCACACTGTAATCTCCTCTACATTGTATCTCCTCCACATTGTAATCTCCTCTCTCTTCTACATTGTATCTCCTCCACGTTGTAATCTCCTCTACATTGTATCTCCTCCACACTGTAATCTCCTCTCTCCTCTACATTGTATCTCCTCCACACTGTAATCTCCTCTCTCCTCTACATTGTATCTCCTCCACGTTGTAATCTCCTCTCTCCTCTACATTGTATCTCCTCCACGTTGTAATCTCCTCTCTCCTCTACATTGTATCTCCTCCACACTGTAATCTCCTCTCTCCTCTACATTGTATCTCCTCTACATTGTAATCTCCTCTCTCCTCTACATTGTATCTCCTCCACACTGTAATCTCCTCTCTCCTCTACACTGTATCTCCTCCACGTTGTAATCTCCTCTCTCCTCTACATTGTATCTCCTCCACGTTGTAATCTCCTCTCTCCTCTACATTGTATCTCCTCCATGTTGTAATCTCCTCTCTCCTCTACATTGTATCTCCTCCACCACACTGTAATCTCCTCTCTCCTCTACATTGTATCTCCTCCACGTTGTAATCTCCTCTCTCCTCTACATTGTATCTCCTCCACACTGTAATCTCCTCTCTCCTCTACATTGTATCTCCTCCACATTGTAATCTCCTCTCTCCTCTACATTGTATCTCCTCCACACTGTAATCTCCTCTCTCCTCTACATTGTATCTCCTCCACCACACTGTAATCTCCTCTCTCCTCTACATTGTATCTCCTCCACCACACTGTAATCTCCTCTACATTGTATCTCCTCCACCACATTGTAATCTCCTCTCTCCTGTACATTGTATCTCCTCCTCCACACTGTAATCTCCTCTCTCCTCTACATTGTATCTCCTCCACCACACTGTAATCTCCTCTCTCCTCTACATTGTATCTCCTCCACCACACTGTAATCTCCTCTCTCCTCTACATTGTATCTCCTCCTCCACGTTGTAATCTCCTCTCTCCTCTACATTGTATCTCCTCCTCCACGTTGTAATCTCCTCTCTCCTCTACATTGTATCTCCTCCACGTTATAATCTCCTCTCTCCTCTACATTGTATCTCCTCCATGTTGTAATCTCCTCTCTCCTCTACATTGTATCTCCTCCACCACACTGTAATCTCCTCTCTCCTCTACATTGTATCTCCTCCACCACACTGTAATCTCCTCTCTCCTCTACATTGTATCTCCTCCTCCACACTGTAATCTCCTCTCTCCTCTACATTGTATCTCCTCCACCACACTGTAATCTCCTCTCTCCTCTACATTGTCTTTCCTCCTCCACACTGTAATCTCCTCTCTCCTCTACATTGTATCTCCTCCACGTTGTAATCTCCTCTCTCCTCTACATTGTATCTCCTCCACCACACTGTAATCTCCTCTCTCCTCTACATTGTCTTTCCTCCTCCACACTGTAATCTCCTCTCTCCTCTACATTGTATCTCCTCCATGTTGTAATCTCCTCTCTCCTCTACATTGTATCTCCTCCACGTTGTAATCTCCTCTCTCCTCTACATTGTATCTCCTCCACCACATTGTAATCTCCTCTCTCCTCTACATTGTATCTCCTCCACCACACTGTAATCTACTCTCTCCTCTACATTGTATCTCCTCCACACTGTAATCTCCTCTCTCCTCTACATTGTATCTCCTCCACACTGTAATCTCCTCTCTCCTCTACATTGTATCTCCTCCACCACACTGTAATCTCCTAACTCCTCTACGTTGTATCTCCTCCTCCACACTGTAATCTCCTCTCTCCTCTACATTGTATCTCCTCCACCACACTGTAATCTCCTCTCTCCTCTACATTGTCTTTCCTCCTCCACACTGTAACCTCCTCTCTCCTCTACATTGTATCTCCTCCACACTGTAATCTCCTCTCTCCTCTACATTGTATCTCCTCCATGTTGTAATCTCTCTCCTCTACATTGTATCTCCTCCACGTTGTAATCTTCTCACTCCTCTACATTGTATCTCCTCCACCACACTGTAATCTACTCTCTCCTCTACATTGTATCTCCTCCACACTGTAATCTCCTCTCTCCTCTACATTGTATCTCCTCCACATTGTAATCTCCTCTCTCCTCTGCTGGAATAAACACATTTTATGGCACTTTGAGAATTTTCTTTCCCAAAAGTGCAGTGTCAAGGTGTTTGAAATCTGCTGAATCTGGGCAGAGGGTTAAGGACTCACCCCCTCCCAGGCTTGCTCAGAGTATTCCTCTTCTCAATATAAAGTACTTGGCATTGCACCTTTAAGACTCCATAGAGGGAGTAACCTAACCCAGAGTATAATGGAATTCCTAGAATTGGCTTCGGGAAATGTGAAACTTCAGTTCCAAGAATCCCCAGCCTGTCAACCAGCTCTATCCATGTTTGTATAGAGCTATAGGTTACAGCAG
Source organism: Rana muscosa (assembly GCA_029206835.1). Classification (NCBI taxonomy): domain Eukaryota; kingdom Metazoa; phylum Chordata; class Amphibia; order Anura; family Ranidae; genus Rana; species Rana muscosa. The sequence goes on from CM055128.1 coordinate 331,180,496, forward strand.
GAACGCTGTGTGCCCATATAGAGAGGCGGGCCCTCCAATTACTGCCCTTCCTCTACAGTACATAGAATTATAGGACTTTACTGTCCGCCTGCCTACAACGGCTTGTAGCGGGGACATAAGATGACAATGGAGGCAAACTTGCTCTATTATGGAAAATAAAGTGGATGATCTTTAAATTTTGCAGCATTTCACTGGAGAAAATAGGATTTTTATAACAGCTTACCTGTAAAATCCTTTTCTTGGAGTACATCACGGGACACAGAGCGACATAGTCATTACTAATGGGTTATATAGTTACCGTCAGGTGCTGGCACTGGCAACTTCCAAAACCGGAAGTACCCTCCCCTATATAAGCCCCTCCCATCCGGGAGCACCTCAGTTTTGTAGCAAAGCAATAAGTGTCCCCAAAGAGGGGCGGGAGCTCTGTGTCCCGTGATGTACTCCAAGAAAAGGATTTTACAGGTAAGCTGTTATAAAAATCCTATTTTCTTTCTCGTACATCACGGGACACAGAGCGACATAGTCATTACTAATGGGATGTCCTAAAGCAATGCCAAATGAGGGGGGGGGATACACCATATATAAGCTGAGCGCTATCAGACATGAGGATCTTTTGCGGCCTGCAACACACTGCGCCCAAAGGCGACATCCTCCTGACTTCTAACGTCCACCTGGTAGAACCTAGTAAACGTGTGTACTGAAGACCATGTTGCGGCCTTACAGATTTGAGCCAGGGAGGCCTGGTGATGCACTGCCCATGAAGTTCCAACTGCTCTCGTGGAGTGCGCCCTAACTTTGAACGGAGGCGGTCTACTTCTCGAGCTATAGGCTTGTATTATGACCTGTCGAATCCACTTGGCTAAAGTAGATTTTGACGCTGCCTGACCCTTTCTGGGGCCTTCCGGCAGAATAAACAAAGTATCCGTTCTGCGAATCTGAGCAGTGGCTTTTAGATAAGCTTTAACTGCTCTTACTACATCCAAAGAATGCAATAACTTTTCCTCTACCGAAGTAGGCTTGGGGAAAAAAGAAGGAAGAACCACATCTTGGTTCAAATGAAAACTCGATACCACCTTAGGAAGAAAGGCTGGATGAGGACGTAACACTACTCTGTCCTTATGGATAACCAGATATGGCTCCTTACAGGACATAGCTGCTAATTCCGATACTCTTTTAGCCGAACAAATGGCTACTAGAAAAATCAATTTCCTGGTGAGAAGCACCAAGGAAATATGCTGTAATGGTTCAAATGGTTGTTTCTGTAGAACCGACAGAACCAAGTTTAGATCCCATGGACATATGGGAATATTAACCGGAGGACTAATACGCATCACTCCTTGTATAAAGGCTTTGACTAGTGAATGCGAAGCCAAGGGCCTTTGAAAAAATATTGACAAGGCCGAAATCTGACCCTTGATAGTACTCAAGGCAAGCTTCCTATCTACAGCCCATTGTAGGAAGTCCAGAATCCTACCTATTACGTATTTACGTGGATGCCATTTCCTGGCCTCACACCAGGCGATGTACGCCTTCCAGATTCTATAGTAGATCTGCCTGGATACCGGCTTCCTGGCATTGATCATGGTAGATACCACAGAATTAGAGAGCCCTCTCTTTTTTAGAATGTGGGCTTCAATAGCCAGGCCGTCAAACCTAGGGCTGGTAAGGAAGGGTGGTATATCGGTCCCTGCGACAGCAGGTCCGGACGATGTGGGAGGGTCCAAGGACTCCCCACAGACATTTTTACAATCTCCGCGTACCATGCTCTTCGGGGCCACGCTGGAGCCACCAGAATCACTGGTTTCTTTTCTACCCTGATTCTGCGGAGTAATCGAGGTAACAATTGTGGCGGTGGGAATGCATATATCAGCTTGAACTGATCCCAAGGGAACACTAGGGCATCCGAGCCGTAAGCTAGGGGATCCCTTGTCCAAGAGACAAACTTGTCCACCTTTGCGTTGAATCTGGATGCTAGCAGATCTACATCCGGTGTTCCCCACCGCTGACATATTGTCCGGAAAACCTCGGGATGAAGGGACCATTCCCCTGGGCATAATTGTTGGCGACTTAGAAAGTCCGCCTTCCAATTCTCCACCCCTGGAATGAATACCGCAGATATGGCTGGGACATATCTTTCTGCCCATCTCAGGATGTAATTTACTTCCCTTTGGGCTGCACGACTCCTGGTGCCCCCCTGACGATTGATATATGCCACTGCTGTAGCATTGTCTGACTGAACTCTGACAGGGGACCCTTGGAGTTTGGATGTCCATGCTACTAGGGCATACCGGGCTGCTCGTATCTCTAAGAGATTGATGGGCAGGGCCTTTTCTGCATCCGACCATCTGCCCTGGAGAGACCATTGCTCCAGTACTGCTCCCCAGCCTATAAGGCTGGCATCTGTAGTGACCACCTTCCAGGAAATCGGACTGAAGGATTTCCCTCTTTCCAGATTCTGGGGAACCAACCACCAGCGGAGGCTCCTGCGAACGGAAGGGGACAAGGACATTGGTAAGTCCAGAGCCTGAACTTTTTTGTTCCAGGCTGACAGTATGGCCCTTTGCAACTTCCTTGAATGGAATTGACCGTAGGGTACTGCTTCGAATGATGCCACCATTTTTCCCAGCAGCCTCATGCACAGGCGTATGGATGGCTGTCTTTTTGAACCCACTAAGTGGATCAAATCTCTCAAAGACGACCCCTTTTCTTGAGGCAAGAAAATCTTTCTCTGGTCTGAATCCAGCCTTAGCCCCAAGTATTCCAGACTTTTGACTGGTTTTAGGGCTGACTTGTCTCGGTTGATAATCCAACCGTGATATTCCAGATACTTGATTGTCTCGTGAACAACCACTTCTAGTTTTTTCACTGAGTGGTCTATCAGCAACAAGTCGTCTAGATATGCCATTATCGTTACACCTCGTGTTCTTAGATTGGCCAATAATGGGGCCAGAATTTTTGTGAACACTCTTGGTGCTGTGGCCAGACCGAAGGGTAAGGCTCTGAACTGAAAATGGCGCCCTTCTACCGCAAAGCGTAGAAATTTTTGGTGGGCTGGAAAGATGGGGATGTGCAAATAAGCATCTTTGATGTCGATCGAGGCTAACCATTCCTCCCCTTGTAGGGCAGTGGCTACCGATCGGATCGACTCCATCCGGAAAGTCCTGATATGTAGGAATTTGTTTAGCCCTTTTAGATTTAATATGGGCCTCACGTCCCCGTTTGGCTTCGGAACTGTAAAGAGGTTTGAGTAAAACCCGAACCCCCATTCTTCCAGGGGAACCTCTATAATTACTGCTTGAAGCAATAATTGTTCCAGTGCCAACAGGAGGGATCCTCTCTTCTGGGGATCCCTTGGCACGTTTGACCTTATAAAGCGGGAAGAAGGGGAGTTTTTTAACTCCAATTTGTATCCCAGATTTACTGCGGAGAGCACCCATCTGTCTCGGATCGTGTCCCGCCAGGTTTCTGTGAACAACTGAAGTCTTCCCCCCACCCGATTGGGTGGGGGCAACCCTTCATGCATTTGACTTTGGGGGAGGTTTTGTACCTCTCCTGCTCCAGGGCTTCTTGTTACCCTGCAACTGTCCCTGATTTTTACCTCCGGGATTTGACCGGGGAGGCCGTCGGAACTGTTTCACAGCCGATGTCCTAGGGACTGGAGAAGCCGGCCTCTTAAAGGAGGGACCTCTAACTCTATTTTTAACCGGCAAAAGTGTACTTTTACCGCTGGAAATTCTCTGGATATACTTGTCCAGGTCTTCCCCGAATAAGCGCTCCCCATGAAATGGGAAGCTGACCAGCAATTTTTTACAGGGAGCTTCAGCAGACCAGTTTTTGAGCCATAGAAGCCTGCGCATATGTACAGCGCATATGTACAGCGTAAGGCGGGAGGCCTGATGGATTGAATCCTTTATAGCGTCCACCGCAAAGCATAAGGCTCTAGGTAGATCAGCTAGGGCAAGAGCCTGCTGATCCGGCAAGTCCCTTAAGACCTGTTTCAACTGATCCTTCACTGCTTGGCAGACCCCAATAGCTGCCACTGCTGGTTGTGTCACCAATCCTGCTGTAGAAAAAGCAGATTTCAATAATGACTCCAATTTTTTATCTATTGGGTCCTTGAACATTTGGACATTTTCCACCAGACATGTCAGTGATTTATTCACACAAGAGATGGCTGCGTCCACTGTAGGGACCTTCCATTTTCTGATGAACTCATCCTCCATGGGATAGACCACCGGAAATCTCTTGGGGGGAGTAAATATTTTGTCAGGATGCTCCCAATCCTGGTAAATGAGCCCCTCCAGTAAAGGATGGATCGGAAAGGAACAAACAGTCTGGGGGCTTTTAGCGACCCCAACGAGGAGACAGAAGTGGAGGATGGCTCCGCAAGTGGCATTTTAAATGCTGATCGGACCATATTAGTCAGGGACTGAACCCATAACCTCTCAGCATGTGATGCTGAGAACGGCTCCTCCACTGTTGATTCCTCTACAACCGAATCAACCTCATCCTGATCCCCCTCAGGTAGGTCGACCTCTGTATGGGACTGTTGCTCTGTTAACAGGCACTCTGAGGGAGGAGACGGAGATCGAGCGCTTTTCTCCTGTGACAGGGAAGCAGCGATTAATGCTGACAATCTCTCTTCCAGTCCTCCCAGAGCTGAGGAAAAAACCTCCTCTGTTACATACACAGGAGCAGGTGAACTGAGGACAGCCACAGTACCAGGTACTCCTGGGGGTGCCCTACGGTCACTAACCTCTGATTCTTCAGGGGAGACTGGTGCAGCCAAAGCATGCCCAAGATCCTCAGAGCCCGATGGAGACCCCCTATTCCTCCTGGAATTTCTAGTCCCGGAGTTTTTAGACGGCATATTCCTAAGCCCAAAGCTGAGGTATTCCAGCCGAAATACACCAGTTACTGATAATAGTCTAGCATAAATGCTGCTATAATAAACAGTTGGTGTCTACTAATGTGCCTTTCTAGGGGATGCCTGTATCAACCGCTTGCTGTATGCCTTTAAATGTTGCCAGCTCTGTCTCTGTACTTCATAGCCAGCTTACTACAATATTGTGGCTTTTTAAAACCTGCTGGGACGCCCGCACATGCGCAGAAGCGCTGCGGCGCGCACAGAGCGTCATCCCCCAGGCTCCGCCCCCTTTTCCGGCTCACCTCTATATATAGAGGCGCGTGCACGCGCACGCGCGCGGCCACGTGCGCCCTCGGCGCTAATTTCAAACATGGAAACCAGGGACAGGAGCCAGGGCCCCTCTTTGCCGCAGGCCGGGGGATGGACGAGCACTGCAACATGGCAGAGGAAGCAGTTTCCTATAGGAGAACTCACCAACTGCCTGGACTTTGCTCTCTGAGAAGAAACTAGTCCACATGACAAGAAAACATTCCACAGCGGCCTCTAGTGGACAAACACAGGTACCGCAGTCTAATATACTAAATATATATTTTTTTTTTTTTTCTTGACCACCATTAAAAATTATTACATTTTTTTAGTAGTTACAGGCATGCACAGAATCTTGCGGGAATACCATTAGGTAACAGACAGAAAGACAAATTAGGCTTGGGGGTCCCCCAATAGAACCAAGTTCCTGGGGGCCCCCACTTACCTGTTCCCCGCCGCAGGACTTTGTTTGGTCCACAAAAGCCCAAACTTCACCTATCACGGCAGGCATTGTAATCAAACCTTCAGGGACCGGGTTCCCAAGGATTCCACTCCCCTGGACCTGTATAGCACCCTGCACAGAAAACATCTTGGTCGTGGGTATGACCAGAGCTCTGGATCCCAGGGTCCAGCTCTCCTAAGAGAAGCATTACAGGCAAAACCTTGCTCTTCTCTGCAAGGCCCGGGTACCGACCGTTTAGCTATGAAGCTTTTTTGGTCGGATCCGGAATAGCTTACTGAGGCCCAAAAGAACCTGTACGCAAGCCCAGTGAAAAACACATGTTTCTTCTTGGCCAACACCTTAGACACTGGCAAAAAAACTGAGGTGCTCCCGGATGGGAGGGGCTTATATAGGGGAGGGTACTTCCGGTTTTGGAAGTTGCCAGTGCCAGCACCTGACGGTAACTATATAACCCATTAGTAATGACTATGTCGCTCTGTGTCCCGTGATGTACGAGAAAGAAAAGGAAATACTAACTAATGTATATTGTAGAAAGGCCAAAGAGACTTCATTCCAGACCAATGCTGGAGAAATCGTACAATTCACCCATGGAGAGATTTACCAGAACTGGAGAGTGTAGAATCTGGGGCAGCTCTGCATGGGAGCCAATCAGCGTCCAACTTCAGCTTCTTCAATGAAGCTTTGACAATAAAACCTGGAAGCTGATTGGCTCCCATGCAGAGCTGCGCCAGATTCTGCACTCTCCAGTTTTAGTAAATAAACCCCAATGTGTTCATATGATCATCAACATTACAGGCCACCAGGTTTGGTCACATACACAGTAATGGTCACAATCCAGCAGTGTCGGATGATGGTGACCCCATATACAGGCATATATGAACATTGTACAACCAAACCGACTCTTCTGCCGCATGTGATATTCCAGACATTGTGACCAACTTGTACTCAGTATTTGGGTAATGTTGCAATTCTTTCCTAATCTGAGAACGTCTTGTCTTTATTATCATCACTATCACTTCACTTCCATGTCTTAACATCCATAAATCAGAAATAAAAAACGAATATAATATATATATATATATATATATATATATATATATATATATATATATATATATACACAACACACACACACACACACACACACAACACACACATGGGTTTATTGATATATGTTAGTCTCTCATCGCCATCTGCTGGCTAAGAAGAAGAACTACAAATGTTTTCATGGAACACACTGCAGAGCATCACCTAATGTTTATCTCCCCCCTCGCTCCAGCTACCCCCTCTATGACCAATGGATAGGTTCATGCATAGCCCCTATTCAGGCGCCCGGCCCCATTTTGGGCACCGGGCGCCTGAATTACAGCGGCGGGGGATGTTTTTGAAGCACCTGATTAGAGTCATAGGCTCTAATAGGCATCAAAAAAGGTGACCTGCGAGCGCCATGCTTGGCGCTCACAGTTCACCCAGGTGTGTTGGAACAGCGAATGAATATTCACTTTCCTAACACTGAACCGCCTCTCCACCAATCAGGTGCTCGGGCTGAAACGACAGGCGCTGTGATTGGACGTCTATCAGGAGGAGAGGACGGGAGGAGACGCATGGAGGACACCTCTCGCCGTCGTCACCCACTGCCCCACCGAGACAGGGTAAGTGCTGGGCAGACGGCAAGCGGGTGGGGTAGGGTTGCCACCTCATCCCTTTAAATCCAAACACATATTAATTACACGGGTTTCATGGCTGATTAAGGTGGTAATTAAACTCACTCGGTGCCTTATCTGCATAAAATTTAGCCTCAGAACCGGTGAAATTCATATGTGTTGGGGTTTAAAGGGATGAGGTGGCAACCCTATGGCACAGTGTCTGCATTTGATGGGCACAGCGGCAGCATTTGATGGCACAGCAGCAGCATTTGATGGACACAGTGGCAGCGTTTCATGGACACAGTGGCAGCGTTTTATGGACACAGTGGCAGCGTTTCATGGGCACGTGGCAGCATTTCATGGACACAGTGGCAGCATTTGATGGGCACAGTGGCTGCATTTAAAGGCACAGTGGCAGAATTTGATGGCACAGTGGCTGAATTTGATGGGCACAGTGGCAGAATTTGATGGGCACAGTGGCATCATTTGATGGGGACAGTGGCATCATTTGATGGGCACAGTGGCTGCATTTGATGGGCACAGTGGCTGCATTTGATGGGCACAGTGGCTGCATTTGATGGCACAGTGGCTGCATTTGATGGGCACAGTGGCTGCATTTGATGGCACAGTGGCTGCATTTGATGGACACAGTGGCAGTATTTGATGGGCACAGTGGCTGCAATTGATGTTTTTTTTTCCAGAATCGTGCCCGCCAAAAATTTTGAGCACCAGCTGCCACTGCTCATTACCATCATTAATGTGTACAAACAGTAGTAACCGAAATCCCATTAAGTCTTGTACCAAGAAAACTGCCAACCACCCAGTATAAAAAGGTACACTCCAGTCAAAGTCTAATTTCTGCTATGGGTGAATGCTCCCTCTGTCATATCAAAAATCGAGTTAGGAGATTCCCCGGTCAGTGCTTTTGGCTCTGACCAAACCCAACCAGGAAGAATTCTCTCTTCAAGAAGATCCTCAATGCACTTCAGACATTGTAACTGTAATAGATTTATTTACCAACACGAGGGAGACCCCATATAATAGAGATCAAGTAGGTGGGTCTTCAGGTACACAATGCTCTCCATACTAAGAGTTTATTACAACAATCAGAGTAAGGAGAGTATGGGAAAAGTAAGCATTAGCCTGGCTGGGTGTGTAGACGGAGCCTGGGTGGGTGCGTAGACAGAGCCCAGGTGGGTGCATAGACGGAGCCCAGGTGGGTGCGTAGACGGAGCCTGGGTGGGTGCGTAGACGGAGCCTGGGTGGGTGCGAAGATGGAGCCTGGGTGGGTGCGAAGATGGAGCCTGGGTGGGTGCGTAGACGGAGCCTGGGTGGGTGCGAAGACGGAGCTGGGGTGGGTGCGAAGATGGAGCCCGGGTGGGTGCGTAGACGGAGCCCGGGTGGGTGCGTAGACGGAGCCCGGGTGGGTGCGTAGACGGAGCCTGGGTGGGTGCGAAGACGGAGCCTGGGTGGGTGCGAAGATGGAGCCTGGGTGGGTGCGTAGACGGAGCCTGGGTGGGTGCGTAGATGGAGCCTGGCTGGAGGTGTAGACGGAGCCTGGGTGGGTGCGAAGATGGAGCCTGGGTGGGTGGGTAGGTGGAGCCTGGGTGGGTGCGTAGACAGAGCCTGGGTGGGTGCGTAGACGGAGCCTGGGTGGGTGCGTAGATGGAGCCTGGGTGGAGGCGTAGACGGAGCCTGGGTGGGTGCGTAGATGGAGCCTGGGTGGGTGCGAAGATGGAGCCTGGGTGGAGGTGCAGACGGAGCCTGGGTGGGTGCGTAGATGGAGCCTAGGTGGGTGCGTAGACGGAGCCTGGGTGGGTGCGTAGATGGAGCCTGGGTGGGTGCGAAGATGAAGCCTGGGTGGAGGTGTAGACGGAGCCTGGGTGGGTGCGAAGATGGAGCCTGGGTGGGTGTGTAGACGGAGCCTGGGTGGGTGCGAAGATGGAGCCTGGGTGGGTGTGTAGATGGAGCCTGGGTGGGTACGAAGATGGAGCCTGGGTGGAGGTGTAGACGGAGCCTGGGTGGGTGCAAAGATGGAGCCTGGGTGGGTGTGTAGACGGAGCCTGGGTGGATGTGAAAATTAAGCCTGGGTGGGTGCGTAGACGGAGCCTGGGTGGATGCGAAAATTAAGCCTGGGTGGGTGCGTAGACGGAGCCTGGGTGGGTGTGTAGATGGAGCCTGGGTGGGTGCGTAGACGGAGCCTGGGTGGATGCGAAAATTAAGCCTGGGTGGGTGCGAATATGGAGCCTGGGTGGGTGTGTAGATGGAGCCTGGGTGGGTGCGTAGACGGAGCCTGGGTGGGTGTGTAGATGGAGCCTGGGTGGGTACGAAGATGGAGCCTGGGTGGAGGTGTAGACGGAGCCTGGGTGGGTGCGAAGATGGAGCCTGGGTGGGTGCGTAGATAGAGCCTGGGTGGGTGCGAAGATGGAGCCTGGGTGGAGGTGTAGACGGAGCCTGGGTGGGTGCGAAGATGGAGCCTGGGTGGGTGTGTAGACGGAGCCTGGGTGGGTGCAAAGATGGAGCCTGGGTGGGTGCGTAGACGGAGCCTGGGTGGGTGTGTAGATGGAGCCTGGGTGGGTACGAAGATGGAGCCTGGGTGGAGGTGTAGACGGAGCTTGGGTGGGTGCGAAGATGGAGCCTGGGTGGGTGCGAAGATGGAGCCTGGGTGGGTGTGTAGACGGAGCCTGGGTGGATGCGAAAATTAAGCCTGGGTGGGTGCGTAGACGGAGCCTGGGTGGGTGTGTAGATGGAGCCTGGGTGGGTGCGTAGACGGAGCCTGGGTGGATGCGAAAATTAAGCCTGGGTGGGTGCGAATATGGAGCCTGGGTGGGTGTGTAGATGGAGCCTGGGTGGAGGTGTAGACGGAGCCTGGGTGGGTGCGAAGATGGAGCCTGGGTGGGTGTGTAGACGGAGCCTGGGTGGATGCGAAAATTAAGCCTGGGTGGGTGCGTAGACGGAGCCTGGGTGGGTGTGTAGATGGAGCCTGGGTGGGTGCGTAGACGGAGCCTGGGTGGATGCGAAAATTAAGCCTGGGTGGGTGCGAATATGGAGCCTGGGTGGGTGTGTAGATGGAGCCTGGGTGGGTGCGTAAACGGAGCCTGGGTGGGTGTGTAGATGGAGCCTGGGTGGGTACGAAGATGGAGCCTGGGTGGAGGTGTAGACGGAGCCTGGGTGGGTGCAAAGATGGAGCCTGGGTGGGTGCGTAGATAGAGCCTGGGTGGGTGCGAAGATGGAGCCTGGGTGGAGGTGTAGACGGAGCCTGGGTGGGTGCGAAGATGGAGCCTGGGTGGGTGTGTAGACGGAGCCTGGGTGGGTGCAAAGATGGAGCCTGGGTGGGTGCGTAGACGGAGCCTGGGTGGGTGTGTAGATGGAGCCTGGGTGGGTACGAAGATGGAGCCTGGGTGGAGGTGTAGACGGAGCTTGGGTGGGTGCGAAGACGGAGCCTGGGTGGGTGTGTAGACGGAGCCTGGGTGGGTGCGAAGATGGAGCCTGGGTGGGTGCGTAGACGGAGCCTGGGTGGGTGTGTAGATGGAGCCTGGGTGGGTACGAAGATGGAGCCTGGGTGGAGGTGTAGACGGAGCCTGGGTGGGTGCGAAGATGGAGCCTGGGTGGGTGCGAAGATGGAGCCTGGGTGGGTGCGTAGACGAAGCCTGGGTGGGTGCGTAGATGGAGCCTGGGTGGGTGCGTAGACGGAGCCTGGGTGGGTGCGTAGACGGAGCCGGGGTGGGTGCGAAGATGGAGCCTGGGTGGGTGCGAAGATGGAGCCTGCGTGGGTGCGAAGATGGAGCCTGGGTGGAGGTGTAGACGGAGCCTGGGTGGGTGCGTAGATGGAGCCTGAGTGGGTGTGTAGATGGAGCCTGGGTGGGTACGAAGATGGAGCCTGAGTGGGTGTGTAGATGGAGCCTGGGTGGGTACGAAGATGGAGCCTGGGTGGAGGTGTAGACGGAGCCTGGGTGGGTGCGTAGATGGAGCCTGGGTGGGTGCGAAGATGGAGCCTGGGTGGGTGCGTAGACGGAGCCGGGGTGGGTGCGAAGATGGAGCCTGGGTGGGTGCGAAGATGGAGCCTGCGTGGGTGCGAAGATGGAGCCTGCGTGGGTGCGAAGATGGAGCCTGGGTGGAGGTGTAGACGGAGCCTGGGTGGGTGCGTAGATGGAGCCTGAGTGGGTGTGTAGATGGAGCCTGGGTGGGTACGAAGATGGAGCCTGAGTGGGTGTGCAGATGGAGCCTGGGTGGGTACGAAGATGGAGCCTGGGTGGAGGTGTAGACAGAGCCTGGGTGGGTGCGAAGATGGAGCCTGGGTGGGTGCGTAGATGGAGCCTGGGTGGGTGCGAAGATGGAGCCTGGGTGGGTGCGTAGACGGAGCCTGGGTGGGTGCGTAGACAGAGCCAGCACGGGTGTGTAGATGGAGCCTGGGTGGGTGGGTAGATGGAAAATAGTAAGCAGAATTAAGCCTGGGTGGGTGCGAATATGGAGCCTGGGTGGGTGTGTAGATGGAGCCTGGGTGGGTGCGTAAACGGAGCCTGGGTGGGTGTGTAGATGGAGCCTGGGTGGGTACGAAGATGGAGCCTGGGTGGAGGTGTAGACGGAGCCTGGGTGGGTGCAAAGATGGAGCCTGGGTGGGTGCGTAGATAGAGCCTGGGTGGGTGCGAAGATGGAGCCTGGGTGGAGGTGTAGACGGAGCCTGGGTGGGTGCGAAGATGGAGCCTGGGTGGGTGCGAATATGGAGCCTGGGTGGGTGTGTAGATGGAGCCTGGGTGGGTGCGTAAACGGAGCCTGGGTGGGTGTGTAGATGGAGCCTGGGTGGGTACGAAGATGGAGCCTGGGTGGAGGTGTAGACGGAGCCTGGGTGGGTGCAAAGATGGAGCCTGGGTGGGTGCGTAGATAGAGCCTGGGTGGGTGCGAAGATGGAGCCTGGGTGGAGGTGTAGACGGAGCCTGGGTGGGTGCGAAGATGGAGCCTGGGTGGGTGTGTAGACGGAGCCTGGGTGGGTGCAAAGATGGAGCCTGGGTGGGTGCGTAGACGGAGCCTGGGTGGGTGTGTAGATGGAGCCTGGGTGGGTACGAAGATGGAGCCTGGGTGGAGGTGTAGACGGAGCTTGGGTGGGTGCGAAGATGGAGCCTGGGTGGGTGTGTAGACGGAACCTGGGTGGGTGCGAAGATGGAGCCTGGGTGGGTGCGTAGACGGAGCCTGGGTGGGTGTGTAGATGGAGCCTGGGTGGAGGTGTAGACGGAGCCTGGGTGGGTGCGTAGATGGAGCCTGAGTGGGTGTGTAGATGGAGCCTGGGTGGGTACGAAGATGGAGCCTGAGTGGGTGTGTAGATGGAGCCTGGGTGGGTACGAAGATGGAGCCTGGGTGGAGGTGTAGACGGAGCCTGGGTGGGTGCGTAGATGGAGCCTGGGTGGGTGCGAAGATGGAGCCTGGGTGGGTGCGTAGACGGAGCCGGGGTGGGTGCGAAGATGGAGCCTGGGTGGGTGCGAAGATGGAGCCTGCGTGGGTGCGAAGATGGAGCCTGGGTGGAGGTGTAGACGGAGCCTGGGTGGGTGCGTAGATGGAGCCTGAGTGGGTGTGTAGATGGAGCCTGGGTGGGTACGAACATGGAGCCTGAGTGGGTGTGTAGATGGAGCCTGGGTGGGTACGAAGATGGAGCCTGGGTGGAGGTGTAGACGGAGCCTGGGTGGGTGCGAAGATGGAGCCTGGGTGGGTGCGAAGATGGAGCCTGGGTGGGTGCGTAGATGGAGCCTGGGTGGGTGCGAAGATGGAGCCTGGGTGGGTGCGTAGACGGAGCCTGGGTGGGTGCGTAGACAGAGCCAGCACGGGTGTGTAGATGGAGCCCGGGTGGGTGGGTAGATGGAAAATAGTAAGCAGATTGAATATTTATTAATCCTTTGGGGGGGCAGGAGGTTGTGGGAGAGCTCGTAGTCTGGGGCCTGGGGCAGGAACAGTAGAGTTCCCGGGTCCAGTCCTGCTGGAGGAGACCCATGGTAGGATCTCTGAAGGAGCTATCTAGAAGACACGAAGTCCCAGTTGAGGAGGGGGGGGGCTATTTGCAAATGTTAAGTCCTGGATTTTGTATGGGTCTTGAAGCTCACTGGAGAGTCCCAGGAGGAAGTTGGAGAAGTGTGCAGCTGTCCTATGGTGGTGTGAGTTGCACAATTTGAAGGAGATAGTAATGGGGATAAAGAGACGAGAATCTCCTCCTCTCGAAAATAAAGATAAATAGACACGGGTAAGAGGGGTATAGACATCTTCATATAGGGTTAATTAAATTTATATAAAGGGGTGGTTTTTTTTCTCCCTGGAGGGGGGGGGGGGGGAATTGGCCTGCCTCCATGGTTCTCTTTTCTCTGGTTTATTATTTAAATAGGAGAATTAGGAGAATACGCTGCGGGATTTATTCATTTTTAAGTGCATGTTAGAGGATGGATCCATTTATGTACCTATCTGTATATTTTTTCCTTTCTTTGTTTGTTTTTCTTTCCTTTTTATGTATTGATGTGTATCTTGAGAATGTTTTGTATTTTGTATGAATGATTTGCAAATTGTTTTGCAAAGTATGTAAGATTTTTATCTTTAAAAATTAATAAAAACAATTTAACCACTAGAGGCCCGCGCTATAGCCGAATGACGGCTACAGCACGGACCTAGAATGCCGGGAGGACGTCCATTGACGTCCTCCCCTTTCCTCGTTCCCCGCGCGTGCATGGGGGAACTTCTGTGCCCGCTGCATCACGCGGGTGCCGATGCGCGTGCCTGGCCGCTGCGATGTCCGCCAGGTACCCGCGATCGGCACTTACAGAGCCAGGGACGTGGATCTCTGTGTGTAATGATGGGGTGTAAACACAGAGATCCACGTCCTGTCCTGAGAGGAGACCGATGGTGTGTCCCTTGTACATAGGGACAACCATCTGTCACCTCCCCCAGTCAGTCCCCTCCCCCCACAGTAAGAATCACACCCTTAGGCACACGTAACCCCTTCAGCGCCCCTGGTGGTTAACCCCTTCACTGAGAGTGTCATTTTTACAGTAATCGGTGCATTTTTATAGCACTGATCGCTGTAAAAATGACAATGGTCCCAAAATGGTGTCAAAAGTGTCCGATGTGTCCGCCATAATGTCGAAGTCACAATAAAAAAAATTGCAGATCGCCGCCATTACTAGTAAAAAAAAAAATATTAATAAAAATTCTATAAAACTATGCCCTATTTTGTAGACTCTATCACTTTTGCGCAAAACAATCAATAAACGCTTATTGCGATTTTTTTTACCAAATATATGTAGAAGAATACGTATCAGCCTAAACTGAGAGAAATATATATATATATATATATATATATATATATATATATATATATTTTTTTTTAATTGAGATATTTATTATAGCAAAAAGTTAAAAATATTGTGTTTTTTTTCAAAATTGTAGCTCTATTTTTGTTTATAGCGCAAAAAATAAAAACCGCAGAGTTGATCAAATACCACCAAAAGAAAGCTCTATTTCTGGGGAAAAAAAGACGTCAATTTTGTTTGGGAGACACGTCGCACGACCGCGCAATTGTCATTCAAAATGTGACAGTGCTGAAAGCTGAAAATTGGCCTGGGCAGGAAGAGGGTTTAAGTGCCCAGTAAGCAAGTGGTTAAACCCTAGAAGTAAAAAAAAAAAAAAGGGGGGGGGGAAAAAAAACAATGAAGACCAGCCGCGGACTAGGAAGAGGCAGATTAGGAAGATCTGCCTAGCAACCGCAATTTCTGGTAAGTAAAAAACATTTTTTTTCTCAATTTTTTATTTTTTTTTTTTTTGGAACATTTTTATGTCTTTTTTTTTTTTTTCTTTTTTTAAAGGGTGGACCTCCGCTTAAAGAGGCAATGGGCTTCGTTATTTAAATCTGGAAATGCGTTAAAGGTTGTTAGTGGTTTTCCCCGACAGTTGAGTTTTGGGATAATTGGGATATAGAGTTCGGCATTAACAGTCCAATTTCTGAGATTACACAATTTCTTATCTTCTATACTCTATAGAAGACTAAAGTGAAAAGTCGGGAGGCTGACAGCTATTGTTACAGAGAAGAAATCCATGAAAACAGAAAGCCATTTACAATCATATATCTGAGGAACACTTTATTCTATCCAGAGCTACAAAGAATCAAATAAGAACTTCATAGAGGAAATATATCAAACCTTCAATGTGGAAGGCAGGAGAGTAGGACTACTTACCGACAAAATCTAGAAATGTTTTATTAATAAGAACGCAATGTCTGAGAAGGTGGGTCCCATAAAAATCTGCTGGTCAATGGGGACAAGGAGACGGCACATTTTTGATTTATTATTATCTTTAGCTCCATGTACACAGTGATGTTGTTGTTGAATATTAGAAGATATTGATAGAATGTTATGGGTGTCACAATGTTGAACACCACCACAGTCAAGAAACAGTTAGAGAAAATAATGTGAACACCTGAATCAGAAGGCAAGTTACACCCATGAGTCCTCAGAGAGCTGAGTTCAGTTATCTCTAAGCTTTTATTTATATTTTAAACCCTGAACTGTGTAAGGAATTCTTTAATGTCAGAGCGGTAGGGATGTGGAACTCCCTTCCACAGTTGGTGGTGTCAGTGGGAAGTGTTGAAAATGAAATAAAAACTTTTAGATGAGCATCTTAACAAATACAGAGGGATATGGGAGATGGTAGTGGCAAACACATCCGCGCAGGTTGAACTTGACAGAGCGGTGTCTTTATTCAACCTACAGTATGTGTCCAGGCCCACTTTTGCAGCCCTGATTGGATGTGGGTGGATACAGAAAGACACACTTATGTTTACATCCAGCCACACATACACTATATTGTCATAAGTATTGGGACACCTGCCTTTACACGCATATGAACTTTAATGGCATCCCAGTCTTAGTCCGTAGGGATCAATATTGAGTTGGCCCCGCCCTTTGCAGCTATAACAGCTTCAACTCTTCTGGGAAGGCCGTCCACAAGGTTTAGGAGGGTGTCTATGGGAATGTTTGACCATTCTTCCAGAAGAGCATATGTGAGGTCAGGCGCTGATATTGGATGAGAAGGCCTGGCTCGCAGTCCAGTGTTAATTTTGGCAGCAAATTTCGATTTCGTTTTAGTCTTAGTCTTGGGACTAAAATAGCATTTTAGTTTTAGTCCCATTTTAGTCTTCTGCAGTTGTTTTAGTTTTAGCCAAATTTAGTCGACTAAATCTCCAGTGCATTTTAGTCGACTAAAACTCATTTTAGTCGTCTAAAATCTAATGAGTGTAATCAAATTGCAATGCATTAGTTAACATTTCTCTACAATTTCCAAACTCATTATATACGGCTGGAATGAAAAATCGAATATCTTATTATTTATCTTATTGAGGTATGAACATGCACTATAGACCAGTGTTCATTTTGAAGTCAAATTTCAATTTAGTTTTATTCTCAGGCCTCGTACACACGACCGAGTTTCTCGGCAAGAACCAGCAAGAAACTTGCTGGCAGAGATGTCTTGCCGAGAAATTCGTTCGTGTGTATGGTTTCTCGTCAAGAAAAGCGACAAGTAATCTCGACGAGAAAATAGAGAACCTGCTCTCTATTTTCTCGTCGAGATTCTCCTCGGCATGTTTCTCGACGAGAAAAGTGAGTGTGTGTACACTTACCTGTCCTCCCGGAAGCCCGCGCATGCTCGAAATGAATTTGACGCATGCGCGGTAGCTTCCTAGGCATAGGTAGGGTATACCAAGATGGTGGCGACGGCATCGAATGTGACGAGCGCATGCTCGTCGTATTCGATGACGTCACCGCGTTCGCTCCATTCAAAGAACCGCGGGTTCTTTGAAACGAGCGTGTGTACACTCGGCCGGGACAAGTTTCTTGTCCAAGAATCTCATCGAAAAAAACGACATGTTTTTTTCAACGAGAATCTCGGCCGTGTGTACGAAGCTTCAGTCTTAGGACTAAAATGGCATTTTAGTTTTAGTCCCATTTTAGTCTTTTGACTAAAATGCCATTTTAGTTTTAGTCGTATTTTAGTCATCTCAATTGTTCTAGTTTTAGTCGCATTTTAGTCGACTAAAATAGTATTCATTTAGTCAACTAAAATGTTTTAGTCATTTTAGTCGACTAAATTAACACTGTCACAGTCTCCGCTCTAATTCATCCCAAAGGTGTTCTATTGGGTTGAGGTCAGGACTCTGTGCAGGCCAGTCAAGTTCCTTCACCCCAAACTCACTCACCCATGTCTTTATGGACCTTGCTTTGTGCACTGGTGGGCACAGTCACGTTGGAACAGGAAGGGGCCGTCCCCAAACTGTTCCCACAAAGTTGGGAGCATGAAATTGTCCAAAATGTCTTGGTATACTGACACCTTAAGAGTTCTCATCACTGGAACTAAGGGGCCAAACCCAACCCCTGAAAAACACCCCCACACCATAATCTCCCCCCCCCCCCACACCATAATCTCCCCCCCCACACCATAATCTCCCCCCCCCCCCACAGCCTAATCCCCCCTCCACACTATGATTTGGACCAGTGCACAAAGCAAGGTCAATAAAGACATGGATGAGCGAGTTTCTCAACAAAAGTGGAGTTGCTCTCTAAGGACTGGACTGCGATGTATTGCAGGGTTCTTCCTTCAGTTATGACTTGTACACACTGCTCGTTTTTTTTCTTCCGCTCGGCAGAAGAGAAAAAGTGACAGCTCAGGAGGAGCCGCTGTACAGTTTGGCTTGAGGTCAGAAGAAGGGACGGAATGCCATGTGGGTTGCTAGGGGAGTAACTCCTCTTATGGTAAAAAATAAATGATAACCAAAATGAAAAGCTATCGGGATGTCTATGCTCTGGTGGGCATTGCAGCATTTTTATCAAAGTTGGGTGCAGTTGCCTTCTGTCCTGAACAGATATCTGTTGGTTTTAGCAAGGTTTTTCTTTCTGTGTTAATGACATCACCTGTGTAGTGGTGCTCTGATGTGAGAGGTCTGGCTGCGGTAGTTTTCCTTTAGCAGTGGTTAACCCCTTAGGGATTTTCTCTTACCTATCAAACAAACAACTGTTACTTTGTCTCTCTGGACAGCTTAAAGTGGTTGTAAACCCTTTACAAGCCTTTTTACCTACAGGTAAGCCTAGACATTAAGGCCCCTTTCACACATGCGCACCGTATGTCCACTTTGTCACCCATCCGTTTACAGAGGAACAAGGGACATACATTGGTCCCTATGAGATTGCGGGTGTCAGAGGATGAACATCCGATCTCCTCTGGGTCCGCAATCCTCCGATTCTGCAGACGGAGGAAAATCCTATTTTTCAATCCGTCTGCAGAGCGGATCGGGTGAACACGGACAGACGGTCCCCCCATAGGGGAGAGCGGCGATCTGACAGGGCGGTCCCTGCACAGTGTGCGAGGACCGCCCTGTCATCCACCGGCTCAGCAGGGATCAACGGAGCGATCCCTGCTGAGCAAGCGGAGGTTCACGGGGTGGATCTTCACGGATCTGTCCAGTGTGAAAGGGGCCTTACTGTGTCTCCGACTTTTGTGGTGTCTCGTAGCAGTGACACCTATGCTGAAATCAGTAGATAGGGTCTCCTCCAGCCCCTCCCACTTCACATTCCTCACCAGTCAGCTGACCTCTAGTCTCTGCCCCCCAGCCATGCCGTGAACTGAGTGGGTGACTGCGAAGAGGCTCGAAATATCTCCACGGTTTAGGAGATATTTGCAAAAGAGACGGGCGCTGATGTCTGCGGCGCATGCGCCGTAGACAAGGGCGCAGGCGCACTTTAGAAACGGTGATCGTGCCAATCACAGCGCCGGAGCCGCGATACCCGGAAGGAAGAGGGTGAAAGATGGATGCTTAGTGGAGGCGAGGAAATCGGGGACATCGCAGGCTTCGGTTTCAGGTAAGTGACACATAATGCGATGCATACTAGCCCATTATGCTTTACCTTTGCAGGAAAACAAAGAGAAATACTTCCTCTTTAAAGTGGTTGTACACCCTCCCTGCTGACTTCTACCTACAGCTAAGCCTAGAATAAGGCTTACCTATAGGTAGTGGAAATATCTCCTAAACGTGCGGCGTTCAGTAGCGTTTTCACTTGTAGTGTGCCGATGATGTAATCGGCGCATGCGCTGGGAAGAAGCGGACCTCCATGCTGTTTTCTTCCCTACTGATGTCTCCCATGCGCGTATGCATGAGTGAGTGACGTCATGAGTGACGTCACGCAGCTCCAGCCAACCACAGAGCCGGAGTCCGCGGCCCCTGAAGGAAGAGGGGCGAAAGTGGACTTTGTTTGCAGGTAAGTCTCACATAATGGGCTAGTATGTGATGCATACTAGCCCATTATGCTTTTCATTTCCAGGGTTTGCCCAGAGCAAAAGAGGAAGTAAAATCTGTTGGGATTTACTTCCTCTTTAACCCCTTCAAGACCGGGAACTTTCACCCCCTTCCTGCCCAGACCAATTTTCAGCTTTCAGCGCTGTCACACTTTGAATGACAATTACGCGGTCATGTAACAGTGTATACATATGACATTTTTATCATTCCCCCCCCCCCCCCACAAATAGAGATTTATTTTGGTGGTATTTGATCACCTCTGCAGTTTTTATTTTTTGCGCTATAAACAAAAAGTGTGATTACTGTAAAAATTACACTGGCAGTGAAGGGGTTAACCTGTAGGGGGCGCTGAAGGGGTTAAGTGTGTCCTAGGGATGTGTTCTAACTGTTAGGGGGCGTGGCTACGAGTGACACGTCATTGATCGCTGCTCCCGATGACAGGGAACAGACGATCAGTTGAGTTAAGAGGTATCTTAATATAGCGGGTTCTTACCCCGAAGGGTCCCGACGCGCATAGCAGGGTTCCTGGGAAAAGAGGACCCCGGAACCAGAAGCAGCACAGAGCGGCAGAAAGGGTGGAAGAGAGAGGCTACGCAGGGAAGGCTTGCGTGAAAAGCCAAGTCTTCAGTAACCCGCGGAAGACCGGAATAGTAGGGGCCTCCTGGAGCTCGACAGGGAGGCTATTCCACAAAACGGTACCCTGGTGGGAGAAGGCCCGACCACCACGCCGGATCTTCTTGGGCACCGAGATGTGGAGGAGATCTCTGCCGGTAGATCTGAGTGATCTAACAAAAGCTTGTTTATGAAAACGAGAGCAGAGATATATCAGTGACATGTCACTAGGAAGAACGGGGAAATGTTGTGTTTACACTGACATCTCCCCGTTCTGCAGCTCTGACACGATCGCGGGACCCCGGCGGACAGCGAGTCCGTGGGTCCCCCCTGGCACGGAGCTCGCGAGCGCACGCAACCACACGGCGGCAAATTAAAGGGGAAGTGCGGCGGTCCTTAACCACTTCTCTACCCAGCCATAGTCAAATGACGTCCACAGATGGGATCTCCCATCCTGGGTGGGCGTCATATGTCGTCCTGGGTTTGTGGGGGGATATCTGAATGATGGGTGCAGCTAGAGGCATCATTCAGATATCCTTCTCTTCTGCCGGCAATTCTGTGCACGATAAGAACGATCATAGCGGCCGTTCTGCCGTTTGATCGTTCTTATAGGCGGCGGGAGGGGACATCCCCCCTCCCACCGCCATCCGGTGCTTCTCCGGGCTCTCCCGTGCCATCGGGGACTCAGAGAGAATCGTCCGGCGCCGGTGGTGGGTCACGTGACGAGCATAGAGATGACATGTGACCAGATGGTCACCAGTCATCCCTATGACCGTCGGAGGCCCGGGCGCGATGTGATGACGTCACGCCCGGGTCCTCAGATGTAAATAAAGCCGCCATTGCGGCTAGTAAACATGAGATCGGTAAAAAAAAATTCAGCCTGGAGGAGAGATGTGGGGGGAGGGGGAGGTCTTTTTGACCCCGCATCTCTCCATAAAGAGGACCTGTCACACACCATTCCTATTACAAGGGATGTTTACATTCCTTGTAATAGGAATAAAAGTGATCAAAAAAAAAAAAAAAGTAAAAAAAAAATAATAATAATAATAATAAAAAAATTAAAACGCCCCTGTCCCCAGTAGCTCGCGATCAGAAGCGAATGCACATGTAAGTCCCGCCTACATATGTAAACGCCGTTTAAACCACATATGTGAGGTATCGCCGCGTGCGTTAGAGCACGTGCAACAATTCTAGTACTTCCTCTGTAACTCTAAACTGGTAAACTGTAAAAAAAATTAAAGCGTCGCCTATGGAGATTTTTAAGTACCGAAGTTTGGCGCCATTCCATGAGTGTGCGCAATTTTAAAGCGTGACATGTTAGGTATCTATTTACTTGGGGTAACATAAGCTTTCATATTTTACAACAAAATTGGGCTAACTTTACTGTTTTTTAATCTTTTAATTCATAAAACCATTTTTTCCCCAAAAAAAGCGTTTGAAAAATGATTGCGCAAATACCGTGCAAGAAAAAAAGTTGCAATGACCGTCATTTTATTCCCTAGGGTGTCTGCTAAAAAAAACATATATAATGTTTGGGGGTTCTGAGTAATTTTCTAGCAAAAGAATGATGATTTGTACATGTAGGAGAGAAGTGCCAGAATAGGCCCGGTAGTGAGGGGGTAAAAAAAGCCCCAGTGTTGAAGTGGTTAAGCGGTTAAACTTGATAACAAGAAGTTCCAGAAAAGATCTGGTCAGCAAGTGGTTATTATATGGCTATGTCATGTTATCACTGATAGGAGACACAGGTCCTTCACTGATGGAAATAATCTCGGAGTTTGACTATAAATTGGATGAAGTCAGCTCTACTACAATTGGACCAAGCCCTAGATCCTCGGCTATCTTCCTTTTGCCCAGTACCGGTGGTAACGTAGTTTAGATATCTAGGGATTATCTAGGCCTGACTAGCATTACTTTTGATTAATTTACAACTAACTACAGCTTTATCTGTGGTGTTGGTTAGTCTCCTTGGCTCATAAAATGAGCCTGGGACCCTCCAAGACCAATGGAACCCACATATTTCTATACACAACACTGTGGCCAGCACATGCTATGCAACAGTACATATCCAGTACATCTGATTTGAATGACCTTCATCACATCTTTGTTTAATCTCATCACTATTCTCATCACTCATCACACCATTGTCATCCCATTAACACACACACATTCATCCCACACACAATCATTTCAATCCATTTTCACT
This sequence comes from Rana muscosa, assembly GCA_029206835.1. Taxonomy (NCBI): domain Eukaryota; kingdom Metazoa; phylum Chordata; class Amphibia; order Anura; family Ranidae; genus Rana; species Rana muscosa. Next base: position 331,202,906 of record CM055128.1, read on the forward strand.
TCTTAGGCCTCGTACACACGACCGATTTTCTCGGCAAGAACCAGCAAGAAACTTGCTGGCAGAGAGGTCTTGCCGAGTAAATCGGTCGTGTGTACGCTGCTATCGGGTTTCTCGTCGAGAAAACCGACAAGAAACCTCGACGAGAAAATAGAGAACCTGCTCTCTATTTTCTCGTCGAGATTCTCCTCGGCATGTTTCTCGACGAGAAAAGTGAGTGTGTGTACACTTACCTGTCCGCCCGGAAGCCCGCGCATGTTCGAAATGAATTTGACGCATGCGCGGTAGCTTCCTAGGCATACGTAGGGTATACCAAGATGGCGGCGACGGCATCGAATGTGACGAGCGCATGCTCGACGTAGTCGATGACGTCACCGCGTACGCTCCTTTCAAAGAACCGCGGGTTCTTTGAAACGAGCGTGTGTACACTCGGCCGGGACAAGTTTCTTGTCCAAGAATCTCGTCGAAAAAAACGACATGTTTTTTTCAACGAGAATCTCGGCCGTGTGTACGAGGCCTTACACGCATCACACTATATCACTTTTTCATACACATAACACATCACACCGCCATTATCAATATTCACATTGCTGACGTTTCATTTTACCCTTTTTCACTTCTATATTTATTTTTGTGACATTCGTTTTTGTCCTCCACTATCCCATTCACAGTGCACATCACCTTCATCATAATTTTTTCACAACCTTGATATTCCATTTATTTTACTTAGAATATGACCAACATACCCTATTAGTTAAATACCACCATAGAAGCACATCGATCATATTCCATTCATTATGCTTAGATTATGGCAAATTAGCCAAATACTACTACAGAAGCACATTGATAATATACAAATATATGTTCAAGGACACAGCACTGCTGTCCTCTAGTCTGTCCACTTAATACTTTATACTCAGCAACCACATAGTGTATATGGATGCATTATGGATGCATCCTACATTTATGCCCATGGTGTTCCATTACAGGTGCCGGCTGTCCGTCCGTGCGCGCCCCCCCTCTCGGGTCTCTCCCTCTCCATATGACTCCTTGCAGGTCGCACACGCCTTGGTGGCGCCCCACCTTTGGGTGTCAGATGTCCGAGAGGCTGCTGATTTCCCTTGAGATGCTAGTGATGGAACTTCGGTTAGAAACCATGGTTCTAACACACAGTTGACTGGTAACCATATACTCTATATATATTTTTTTTTACTATTGGGCACATACCCATGTAGAGAATTGAAATTTAATACATATATTTCCCACAGCAAACCACCCATCCTCTGAAGAGATCCATTGGGATCGAAACGCGTCAGAATATTTATACAGATGCATGTGAAATGTTAAAACTGTATGGCAATGTTGTGTCTTAATTCTGTGTGGTTATTTATACATGTTTTTACCAGAGTATATACGTGTTGGGACTGTACTTAATGTTTATACACAATAAATTTTTAATATGCATTATTGTAAATTACTTTCGGAATGTTGCTGTTCAAAGCCCCTTGGGGAAACGTTCCTATTCTTCTGTAAATTTTCGGGGTGCGCAGCGCCTTTCACTCCCAGTATATGTGTCCTTCCCATTTTTTCAGATATCTAGGGATTATAACCTCTTCGGACTACTGTCACATGTCACGGTTCAGGGACAAGGTCAAGGTATGGATGGACCAAGTTATGGCTTTCGGTGGCCGGTAGAGCAAACTTAGTAAAAATTATTTTAATGCCTCGGTTACCTAATTTCCTTCACAATGCTCCAGTGGTTATTCCTTTAAAAAAAATATAGACTGGTACATTCCATCTTTCACTCACCCATTTGGAAATCGGGTCCTGCCAGGCTTAGGCTGGAACAGTTACAATGGCGGGGCTGGCCTTTCCCAATCCCCGGCTGTATTATTTAGTGGCCCTGATGCATCAGATGGTGGGAAGCCTGAATGATACGAGCTCCATGGAGGGGGTGACTCAGCACTGGCGGTGGCACTTTACTTTGTAGGGGCTCAGACTCTCCCGGAGGGTTTGGAAGCCCACCTCTTTCTGAAATTGAATAAATCATACCCCAATTATTAGGTTAATGAATCAGATCTGGAGAATACAAGTGTCAGGTTTTACCGCATATAGCCCAATATGGAACAACCATGCCTATCCGGAACTGGTGCGCTGGGCGTAACCCATCTTCGAAATGGTAGGCTGCTCACTTTTGAGCAACTGCAATCCTGGCAGGGCCCGTCATCTACCAGGCATTTCCCTTATATCCAAATGCAGAATGCAATTAAGGCTCCGCCCTCTTTGGTCTCTCCTATATGATCTCCGACCCCTCTATTTAACATGATGCGGCACTCCATCTCCACCAAAGGCTTCATCTCTAGATGCTATGTGATGCTGTTGGGGGACTATTTGGATAGATTTCCTAATACAGCCATGCAGAAATGGGAGAAGGGTGTAGGTGCCATCTGTGAAGATCACTGGACTGAGGCCTTGGAGCCTGTCCATGTCTTGGAATGTGATCCAAAGATGGTTACAATTATATATGTACAATTACGAGTACATTGCACCCCCCTTAAGCCGTTTACACTGGGGTTACGCCCTGATCCATTATGTGCTAGATGTTGTAGAGACAATGGGGAACTTATACAGTGCCTTGAAAAAGTATTCATACCCCCTGAAATCTCTGACCAGTTTCTCTGTCCCTGCTGAAGAAAAGCATCCCCACCACATGATGCTGCCACCACCATGTTTCACAGTGGGGATGGTGTGTTCAGGGTGATGTGCAGTGTTAGTTTTCCCCACACATAGCGTTTTGCTTTTAGGCCAAAAAGTTGAATTTTGGTCTCATGTGACCAGAGCACCTCCTTCCACATGTTTGCTGTGTCCCCCACATGTTTGCTGTGTCCCCCACATGTTTGCTGTGCCCCCCACATGTTTGCTGTGCCCCCACACATGTTTGCTGTGTCCCCCACATGTTTGCTGTGTCCCCCACATGATTGCTGTGTCCCCCACATGTTTGCTGTGTCCCCCACATAATTGCTGTGTCCCCCACATGATTGCTGTGTCTCCCTCATGTTTGCTGTGTCCCCCACATGATTGCTGTGTCCCCCACATGATTGCTGTGTCCCCCACATGTTTGCTGTGTCTCCCACATGTTTGCTGTGTCCCCCACATGATTGCTGTGTCCCCCACATTATTGCTGTGTCCCCCACATGTTTGCTGTGCCCCCACACATGTTTGCTGTGTCCCCCACATGTTTGCTATGTCCCCCACATGATTGCTGTGTCCCCCACATGATTGCTGTGTCCCCCACACATGTTTGCTGTGTCCCCCACATGATTGCTGTGTCCCCCACATGATTGCTGTGTCCCCCCACATGGCTTCTCACAAACTACAAACAGGACTTCTTATGACTTTCTTTCCCCAATGTCTTTCTTCTTGTCACTCTTCCATAAAGGGCAGATTTGTGGAGAAGCACGACTAATAGTTGTCCTGTGGACAGATTCTCCCCCCTGAGCTGTGGATCTCTGCAGCTCCTCCAGAGATACCATGGACCTCTTATGCCCTGTACACACGCTCGGAATTCCGATGGGCTAAAATCCGATGGAATTTTTTGGCGGAATTCTGTTCAAAGCTATCTTGCATACACACCATCAGACAAAATTCCGACCGTCCAAAACGCAGTGACGTACAACACATACAACGTCACTATAAAGGGCAAGTTCAAATCCAACGGCGCCACCCTTTGGGCTGCTTTTGCTGATTTCGTGTTAGTAAAAGTTTGGTGTTAGCCGATTTGCGCTTTTCAGCCTCGTGCTTTTCAGTCCGTTACAGCAAGACGAATGTGCTATCTCCATTACGAACGCTAGTTTTACCAGAACGAGCGCTCCCGTCTCCTAATTTAGTCTGAGCATGCGTGGATTTTTCTCCGATGGAGTTCCACACAGACGATCGGAATTTCCTATCGTTTTTTTTTCCATCCGAAAAATTTAAAACATGTTTTTTTTTTACGCCGATGGAAAAAGGTCCGATGGGGCCCACACACAATCGGAATTTCCGATGAAACAAGTCCATCGATCGTGTGTACAGGGCATTAGCTGCTTCTCTGATGAATGATCTCCTTGCCCAGCCCGGTCAGTTTAGGTGGACGGCCATGTCTTGGTAGGTTTGCAGTACTCTTTTCATTTTCCGATGATGGATTGAACAGAGCTCCGTGAGATGTTCAAAGCTTGGGAGATTTTTTATAACCTAACCCTGCTTTATACTTCTCTGCAACTTTATCCCTGACCTGTCTGGTGTGTTCCTTGGCCTTCATGATGCTGTTTGTTCACTAAGGTTCACTAACAAACCTCTGAGGGCTTCACAGAACAGCTGTATTTATACTGAGATTAAATTACACACAGGTGGACTTCTGAAAGCAATTGGTTCCACTAGGTTTTAGGGGTATCAGAGTAAAGGGGGCTGAATACAAATGCCCCCCCTCCCCCCCCACACTTTTCACATTTTTATTTGTATCATTTATCATTTTCCTTCCACTTCACAAATATGTGCCACTTTGTGTTGGTCTGTCACATAAAATCCCAATAAAATACATTTAAGTTTTTTGGTTGTAACATCATACCTCCCAACACACACGGAAGATACCACCCTGCGCCCCCCGTTCCCGCTCAAACTGCAATGTCGCGCAGTCGGTGGTAGCTCCCCTTGTAAAATCTATTGTCGGCCGATCGTCCCGCCGCGGTAGCACCCACCCTGTGATTATAGGGAGAAGAAGAAAAAATCTGCCGTCCCGCGGCAGCACCCCCCCCCTCTCAACAACTCTGATGGTAGGGAGGGAAAAAAATCTGCCGTCCCGTGGTAGCGCCCCCACCCCGCTCAACAACTCTGATGGCAGGAAAAAAATATGTGAATGAGTGTCCCACAGTAGAATTTTGAAAAGTTGGGAGGTATGGTAACATGACAAAATGTGGGAAATTTCAAGGGGTATGAATACTTTTTCAAGGCACTGTACATCTCTTGTGGAGGTCCTGAAGTTGCATAGGCACTGCACTTGTGTGGTACAAATCCATAACAGTGCTTATCAACTTGTCTATACCATTTGACTCTGAATTGTGCCTATTAGGCATTCTAGATGATATAATACAGGATTCTTATGTCAGAGAGGCAATAACCTCTTTCCAAGCCCATAAGCTTATCTTGCAACATTGGATTTCACGGTTTCCTCCTACGTCAGAGATGATGATAGCCCATATGGGTGTAACATTACACTACGAACGTCTGATATATCAACATTGGGGTAATCTGTCACAGTTTGATAAGAAATGGGGAAGCTGGCTTGCTATACCAGGCCTGGCTCCATTGGACTTAGTCCTGAATAGATTGCTACTATAAAACCTGAATGTTTCCATGTACCTCGTTAGGTATGGTGAGGTTAGGGTGGGTTGGGGGCATTACTATATGGTGTTTCCATAAGTACAGTTGGTTGTTGTCATGGTATGCATACTACACTTCTCAGAAAATGAAAGGAACACCCTGAAAACACATCAGATCTCAATGGGGAAGAATCTCATGCTGGATATTTATATTGGTATGGACTGGGTAATGTGTTAGGAAGGAAATGATGCCACGGGATGGATCAAGCCTACCTTTTTGTTACACAAAGTTGAAGGTTTTTATTGAGAAGCATTAAAAACCTTGGGCACAGCATGGACCAGCTAACCACCAATGACATGATGGGTTGATAAGGACGGCGTTGGGCGCCTGGAGATGTCGTTGTTTGCCCCTCTCCTCAGCACTGGGGCCATGTCAGCTGAGGGAGAGAAATGGAGGGAGAAGAGAAATGCTGAAATACTAGTCAGTACCAGTGTGCAAAGGTGTCTTTGCTTTGGAGGAATAAGTCACCACTAATGTTGGGTGTCCTACGTGTGTAGATGTCGCTGTGTTGTGAAAAACATATTCATTTTTTCCATTTTAGAAAGATGTGCACAAGGTTGGGCGGAATATCAAAGGGTGCCTTGACTGAAAAAAGTATGAGAAACTCTTCTCTACTCTATCCTAGACTAAAGGAGAAGGATCTGGGGGAACCGTAGTGGGAAAGGATCTGGGGGGAACCATAGTGGAGAAGGATCTGGGGGAAACCGTAGTGGAGAAGGATCTGAGGGGATCCATAGTGGAGAAGGATCTGGGGGATCCATAGTGGAGAAGAATCTGGGGAAAACCGTAGTGGAGAAGGATCTGGGGGAATCCGTAGTGGAGAAGGATCTGGGGGAATCTGTAGTGGAGAAGGATCTGGGGGGGATCCGTAGTGGAGAAGGATCTGGGGGAACCGTAGTGGGGAAGGATCTGGGGGGAACCGTAGTGGAGAAGGATCTGGGGGAAACCGTAGTGGAGAAGGATCTGGGGAATCTGTAGTGGAGAAGGATCTGGGGGGATCTGCAGTGGAGAAGGATCGGGGGGATCCGTAGTGGGGAAGGATCTGGGGGGGATCAATAGTGGAGAAGGATCTGGGGGGAACCGTAGTGGAGAAGGATCTGGGGGGGATCCGTAGGGGAGAAGGATCTGGGGGGATCCGTAGTGGAGAAGGATCTGGGGGGATCCGTAGTGAAGAAGGATCTGGGGGATCCGTAGTGGAGAAGGATCTGGGGGGGATCCGTAGTGGAGAAGGATCTGGGGGGATCCGTAGTGGAGAAGGATCTGGGGGAATCCATAGTGGAGAAGGATCTGGGGGATCCGTAGTGGAGAAGGATCGGGGGGATCCGTGGTGGAGAAGGATCTGGGGGGATCCGTAGTGGAGAAGGATCTGGGGAGATCCGTAGTGGAGAAGGATCTGGGGGGATCCGTAGAGGAGAAGAATCTGGGGGATCCGTAGTGGAGAAGGATCTGGGGGGATCCGTAGTGGAGAAGGATCTGGGGGATCTGTAGTGGGGAAGGATCTAGGGGGATCCGTAGTGGAGAAGGATCTGGGGGATCCGTAGTGGAGAAGGATCTGGGGGATCCATAGTGGAGAAGGATCTGGGGGGATCCGTAGTGGAGAAGGATCTGGGGGGATCCGTAGTGGAGAAGGATCTGGGGGGATCCATAGTGGAGAAGGATCTGGGGGATCCATAGTGGAGAAGGATCTGGGGGATCCGTAGTGGAGAAGGATCTGGGGGGATCCGTAGTGGAGAAGGATCTGGGGGATCAATAGTGGAGAAGGATCTGGGGAAATCCGTAGTGGAGAAGGATCTGGGGGGATCCGTAGTGAAGAAGGATCTGGGGAAATCCGTAGTGGAGAAGGATCTGGGGGGATACGTAGTGGAGAAGGATCTGGGGAGATCTGTACTGGAGAAGGATCGGGGGGATCCGTAGTGGAGAAGGATCTGGGGAAATCCGTAGTGGAGAAGGATCTGGGGGGATCTGTAGTGGAGAAGGATCTGGGGGGATCCGTAGTGGAGAAGGATCTGGGGGGATCCGTAGTGGAGAAGGATCTGGGAGATCCATAGTGGAGAAGGATCTGGGGGATCCATAGTGGAGAAGGATCTGGGGGGATCCGTAGTGGAGAAGGATCTGGGGGGGATCCGTAGTGGAGAAGGATCTGGGGGATCCGTATTGGAGAAGGATCTGGGGGGATCCATAGTGGAGAAAGATCTGGGGGGATCCATAGTGGAGAAGAATCTGGGGGGATCCATAGTGGAGAAGAATCTGGGGGGATCCGTAGGGGAGAAGGATCTGGGGGGATCCGTAGGGGAGAAGGATCTGGGGGGATCCGTAGTGGAGAAGAATCTGGGGGGATCCATAGGGGAGAAGGATCTGGGGGGATCCGTAGTGGAGAAGGATCTGGGGGGATCCGTAGTGAAGAAGGATCTGGGGGATCCGTAGTGGAGAAGGATCTGGGGGGATCCGTAGTGGAGAAGGATCTGGGGGATCCGTAGTGGAGAAGGATCTGGGGGAATCCATAGTGGAGAAGGATCTGGGGGGATCCGTAGTGGAGAAGGAACGGGGGGATCCGTGGTGGAGAAGGATCTGGGGGGATCCGTAGTGAAGGATCTGGGGAGATCCGTAGTGGAGAAGGATCTGGGGGGATCTGTAGTGGAGAAGAATCTGGGGGATCCGTAGTGGAGAAGGATCTGGGGGGATCCGTAGTGGAGAAGGATCTGGGGGATCTGTAGTGGGGAAGGATCTGGGGGGATCCGTAGTGGAGAAGGATCTGGGGGATCCGTAGTGGAGAAGGATCTGGGGGATCCGTAGTGGAGAAGGATCTGGGGGATCCATAGTGGAGAAGGATCTGGGGGGATCCGTAGTGGAGAAGGATCTGGGGGGATCCATAGTGGAGAAGGATCTTGGGGGATCCGTAGTGGAGAAGGATCTGGGGGATCCATAGTGGAGAAGGATCTGGGGGGATCCGTAGTGGAGAAGGATCTGGGGGGATCCGTAGTGGAGAAGGATCTGGGGGGATCAATAGTGGAGAAGGATCTGGGGAAATCCGTAGTGGAGAAGGATCTGGGGGGATCCGTAGTGGAGAAGGATCTGGGGAAATCCGTAGTGGAGAAGGATCTGGGGGGATACGTAGTGGAGAAGGATCTGGGGAGATCTGTACTGGAGAAGGATCGGGGGATCCGTAGTGGAGAAGGATCTGGGGAAATCCGTAGTGGAGAAGGATCTGGGGGGATCTGTAGTGGAGAAGGATCTGGGGGGATCCGTAGTGGAGAAGGATCTGGGGGGATCCGTCGTGGAGAAGGATCTGGGGGGGATCCGTAGTGGAGAAGGATCTGGGGGGATCCGTAGTGGAGAAGGATCTGGGGAACCGTAGTGGAGAAGGATCTGGGGGGATCCGTAGTGGAGAAGGATCTGGGGAGATCCGTAGTGGAGAAGGATCTGGGGGGATCCGTAGAGGAGAAGAATCTGGGGGATCCGTAGTGGAGAAGGATCTGGGGGGATCCGTAGTGGAGAAGGATCTGGGGGATCTGTAGTGGGGAAGGATCTAGGGGGATCCGTAGTGGAGAAGGATCTGGGGGATCCGTAGTGGAGAAGGATCTGGGGGATCCATAGTGGAGAAGGATCTGGGGGGATCCGTAGTGGAGAAGGATCTGGGGGGATCCGTAGTGGAGAAGGATCTGGGGGGATCCATAGTGGAGAAGGATCTGGGGGATCCATAGTGGAGAAGGATCTGGGGGATCCGTAGTGGAGAAGGATCTGGGGGGATCCGTAGTGGAGAAGGATCTGGGGGATCAATAGTGGAGAAGGATCTGGGGAAATCCGTAGTGGAGAAGGATCTGGGGGGATCCGTAGTGAAGAAGGATCTGGGGAAATCCGTAGTGGAGAAGGATCTGGGGGGATACGTAGTGGAGAAGGATCTGGGGAGATCTGTACTGGAGAAGGATCGGGGGGATCCGTAGTGGAGAAGGATCTGGGGAAATCCGTAGTGGAGAAGGATCTGGGGGGATCTGTAGTGGAGAAGGATCTGGGGGGATCCGTAGTGGAGAAGGATCTGGGGGGATCCGTAGTGGAGAAGGATCTGGGAGATCCATAGTGGAGAAGGATCTGGGGGATCCATAGTGGAGAAGGATCTGGGGGGATCCGTAGTGGAGAAGGATCTGGGGGGGATCCGTAGTGGAGAAGGATCTGGGGGATCCGTATTGGAGAAGGATCTGGGGGGATCCATAGTGGAGAAAGATCTGGGGGGATCCATAGTGGAGAAGAATCTGGGGGGATCCATAGTGGAGAAGAATCTGGGGGGATCCGTAGGGGAGAAGGATCTGGGGGGATCCGTAGGGGAGAAGGATCTGGGGGGATCCGTAGTGGAGAAGAATCTGGGGGGATCCATAGGGGAGAAGGATCTGGGGGGATCCGTAGTGGAGAAGGATCTGGGGGGATCCGTAGTGAAGAAGGATCTGGGGGATCCGTAGTGGAGAAGGATCTGGGGGGATCCGTAGTGGAGAAGGATCTGGGGGATCCGTAGTGGAGAAGGATCTGGGGGAATCCATAGTGGAGAAGGATCTGGGGGGATCCGTAGTGGAGAAGGAACGGGGGGATCCGTGGTGGAGAAGGATCTGGGGGGATCCGTAGTGAAGGATCTGGGGAGATCCGTAGTGGAGAAGGATCTGGGGGGATCTGTAGTGGAGAAGAATCTGGGGGATCCGTAGTGGAGAAGGATCTGGGGGGATCCGTAGTGGAGAAGGATCTGGGGGATCTGTAGTGGGGAAGGATCTGGGGGGATCCGTAGTGGAGAAGGATCTGGGGGATCCGTAGTGGAGAAGGATCTGGGGGATCCGTAGTGGAGAAGGATCTGGGGGATCCATAGTGGAGAAGGATCTGGGGGGATCCGTAGTGGAGAAGGATCTGGGGGGATCCATAGTGGAGAAGGATCTTGGGGGATCCGTAGTGGAGAAGGATCTGGGGGATCCATAGTGGAGAAGGATCTGGGGGGATCCGTAGTGGAGAAGGATCTGGGGGGATCCGTAGTGGAGAAGGATCTGGGGGGATCAATAGTGGAGAAGGATCTGGGGAAATCCGTAGTGGAGAAGGATCTGGGGGGATCCGTAGTGGAGAAGGATCTGGGGAAATCCGTAGTGGAGAAGGATCTGGGGGGATACGTAGTGGAGAAGGATCTGGGGAGATCTGTACTGGAGAAGGATCGGGGGATCCGTAGTGGAGAAGGATCTGGGGAAATCCGTAGTGGAGAAGGATCTGGGGGGATCTGTAGTGGAGAAGGATCTGGGGGGATCCGTAGTGGAGAAGGATCTGGGGGGATCCGTCGTGGAGAAGGATCTGGGGGGGATCCGTAGTGGAGAAGGATCTGGGGGGATCCGTAGTGGAGAAGGATCTGGGGAACCGTAGTGGAGAAGGATCTGGGGGGATCCGTAGTGGAGAAGGATCTGGGGGAATCCGTAGTAGAGAAGGATCTGGGGAATTCCGTAGTGAAGAAGGATCTGGGGGAATCCGTAGTGGAGAAGGATCTGGGGATACGTAGTGGAGAAGCATCTGGGGGGATCCATAGTGGAGAAGGATCTGGGGGGATCCGTAGTGGAGAAGGATCAGGGGGATCCGTGGTGGAGAAGGATCTGGGGGGATCCGTAGTGGAGAAGGATCTGGGGAGATCCGTAGTGGAGAAGGATCTGGGGGGATCCGTAGTGGAGAAGAATCTGGGGGATCCGTAGTGGAGAAGGATCTGGGGGGATCCGTAGTGGAGAAGGATCTGGGGGATCTGTAGTGGGGAAGGATCTGGGGGGATCCGTAGTGGAGAAGGATCGGGGGGATCCGTAGTGGAGAAGGATCTGGGGGGATCAATAGTGGAGAAGGATCTGGGGGGATCCATAGTGGAGAAGGATCTGGGGGATCCGTAGTGGGGAAGGATCTGGGGGATCCATAGTGGAGAAGGATCTGGGGGGATCCGTAGTGGAGAAGGATCTGGGGGGATCCGTAGTGGAGAAGGATCTGGGGGGATCCGTAGTGGAGAAGGATCTGGGGGGATCAATAGTGGAGAAGGATCTGGGGAAATCCGTAGTGGAGAAGGATCTGGGGGGATCCGTAGTGGAGAAGGATCTGGGGAAATCCGTAGTGGAGAAGGATCTGGGGGGATACGTAGTGGAGAAGGATCTGGGGAGATCTGTAGTGGAGAAGGATCTGGGGGGGACCGTAATGGAGAAGGATCTGGGGAAATCCGTAGTGGAGAAGGATCTGGGGGGATCCGTAGTGGAGAAGGATCTGGGGGATCCGTAGTGGAGAAGGATCTGGGGGGGATCCGTAGTGGAGAAGGATCTGGGGGGATCCGTAGTGGAGAAGGATCTGGGGGAACCGTAGTGGAGAAGGATCTGGGGGGATCCGTAGTGGAGAAGGATCTGGGGGAATCCGTAGTGGAGAAGGATCTGGGGGATTCCGTAGTGAAGAAGGATCTGGGGGAATCCGTAGTGGAGAAGGATCTGGGGATACGTAGTGGAGAAGGATCTGGGGAGATCTGTACTGGAGAAGGATCGGGGGGATCCGTAGTGGAGAAGGATCTGGGGAAATCCGTAGTGGAGAAGGATCTGGGGGGATCTGTAGTGGAGAAGGATCTGGGGGGATCCGTAGTGGAGAAGGATCTGGGGGGATCCGTAGTGGAGAAGGATCTGGGGGAACCGTAGTGGAGAAGGATCTGGGGGGATCCGTAGTGGAGAAGGATCTGGGGGAATCCGTAGTGGAGAAGGATCTGGGGAATTCCGTAGTGAAGAAGGATCTGGGGGAATCCGTAGTGGAGAAGGATCTGGGGATACGTAGTGGAGAAGGATCTGGGGGGATCCATAGTGGAGAAGGATCTGGGGGATCCGTAGTGGAGAAGGATCAGGGGGATCCGTGGTGGAGAAGGATCTGGGGGGGATCCGTAGTGGAGAAGGATCTGGGGAGATCCGTAGTGGAGAAGGATCTGGGGGATCCGTAGTGGAGAAGGATCTGGGGGGATCCGTAGTGGAGAAGGATCTGGGGGGATCCGTAGTGGAGAAGGATCTGGGGGATCTGTAGTGGGGAAGGATCTGGGGGGATCCGTAGTGGAGAAGGATCTGGGGGATCCGTAGTGGAGAAGGATCTGGGGGATCCGTAGTGGAGAAGGATCTGGGGGGATCAATAGTGGAGAAGGATCTGGGGGATCCGTAGTGGAGAAGGATCTGGGGGATCCATAGTGGAGAAGGATCTGCGGGGATCCGTAGTGGAGAAGGATCTGGGGGAATCCGTAGTGGAGAAGGATCTGGGGGGATCAATAGTGGAGAAGGATCTGGGGAAATCCGTAGTGGAGAAGGATCTGGGGGGATCCGTAGTGGAGAAGGATCTGGGGAAATCCGTAGTGGAGAAGGATCTGGGGGGATACGTAGTGGAGAAGGATCTGGGGAGATCTGTAGTGGAGAAGGATCTGGGGGGGACCGTAATGGAGAAGGATCTGGGGGGATCCGTAGTGGAGAAGGATCTGGGGGATCCGTAGTGGAGAAGGATCTGGGGGGATCCGTAGTGGAGAAGGATCTGGGGGATCCGTAGTGGAGAAGGATCTGGGGGATCCGTAGTGGAGAAGGATCTGGGGGTTTTGGTAGATCATAAGCTCAATAATAACATGCAATGCCAAGCTGCGGTTTCCAAAGCGAGCAAAGTCCTTTCTTGTATAGGAGAGGTATGGACTCCAGAGAGAGAGACATCATCTGTACAAATCATTAGTAAGACCTCATCTGGAATATGCAGTTCAGTTTTGGGCTCCAGTTCTCCAAAAGGATATCAGGGAACTGGAGAAAGTGCAGAGAAGGGCAACCAAACTGATAAGAGGCATGGAGGAGCTCAGCTATGAGGAAAGATTAGAGGAACTGAATTTATTCACTCTTGAGAAGAGGAGAATAAGGGGGGATATGATCACCATGTACAAATATATAAGGGGTCCATATAGTGAACTTGGTGTTGAGTTATTCACTTTACGGTCATCACAGAGGACAAGGGGCACTCTTTACGTCTAGAGGAAAAGAGATTTCACCTCCAAATACGGAAAGGTTTCTTCACAGTAAGAGCTGTGAAAATGTGGAATAGACTCCCTGCAGAGGTGGATCTGGCTAGCTCAGTAGATTGCTATAAGAAAGGTCTGGATTCTTTCCTAAATGTACAGAATATTATTTTTATACACGATTTATAGAGCCCCAACAGTTTATGCAGCTCTTTACAATGTAGAGGGGGGACCGCATAATTACAGTTCAATACAGGAGGGCCCGGCTCAGAGAGCTTACATTCTAAAGTGAAGGGGTAGTGGTACAAAAGGTAATAGCTGCGGGGGATAATTTGATAGAGGTGGCTCAGGGACAGTTGTTAGGTGGGTGTGGGATCGGCTTCCCTGAATAAATGAGTTTTTAGGGATCTCCTAAAGGTGGACAGGGTAGGGGCTGATCGGACATACTGGGGCAGGGAGTTCCAAAGGATGGGAGAGGCTCTGGAGAAGTCCTGAAGGCGAGCATGGGAAGAGGTAACAAGGGAGCTAGAGATCAGGAGGTCCTGGGAGGAGCGGAGGGGATTATTTGGGCGATATCTGCGGATGAGGTTGGTGATGTAGATGAGGGCGATGTTGTGGATGGCCTTGTATGTTGTGGTTAGCATTTTGAATTTTACACAATGGGGCATGTGTGGAGGGACCAATGGTTGTGTTGTTGATATTAATGGTAAAGTTACAGTTATCAGGGGTGTCAAACTCAATTTCATTGTGGGCCGCATCAGCATTCTGATTGTCCTCAAAAGGGCCGATTGTATCTGTAAGATTAGATGTCCAGCGCATCCCCTCCCCTTACATTAGATGTCAAGAGCCCCCCCACCATCAGAAGTTGAGTCCCCCACTCTCCCTTACATCACAGTGCACCCCCCTTTCCTTATGCTGCTGCTGGGAAGAAGCTGGATGCATTGCTTGAAAGCAGAAAGTACAGGGTCTGAGGAGGACCAGAGGAGGGCTGGAGCTCTTCTGCAGCTGCAGGAAAGGTGCGAGGGCCACATGAAATGGCCTGGAGGGCCGGATACGGCCCGCGGGCCTTGTGTTTGACACCTGTGAACTAGATGGACTTGTGTCTTTTTTCAACCTAACTATGTAACTAAAGGTGGTGCTGTGACTTCGGGTTTGTCATCCATGGATTCCTGTATGGAGAGAATACACCGTCACAACGTGTGCAATACAAACAGAATGTACTACACCCAACCCCGAGTACAATAGAACGTGCCGAGAGCTGAAAGATAAACAAACGTTTACTTCCTCCTCCAGCCGTCCTCCACTGAGCTGCCTTCTCCCCTCTTCCTCCTCCACTGAGCTGCCCTCTCCCCTCTTCCTCCTCCACTGAGCTGCCATCTCCCCTCTTCCTCCTCCACTGAGCTGCCTTCTCCCCTCTTCTTCCTTCTCCACTGAGCTGCCTTCTCCCCTCTTCTTCCTCCACTGAGCTGCCCTCTCCCCTCTTCTTCCTCCTCCACTGATCTGCCCTCTCCCCTCTTCTTCCTCCACTGAGCTGCCATCTCCCCTCTTCCTCCTCCACTGAGCTGCCATCTCCCCTCTTCCTCCTCCACTGAGCTGCCTTCTCCCCTCTTCTTCCTCCTCCACTGAGCTGCCTTCTCCCCTCTTCTTCCTCCACTGAGCTGCCCTCTCCCCTCTTCCTCCTCCACTGAGCTGCCATCTCCCCTCTTCCTCCTCCACTGAGCTGCCTTCTCCCCTCTTCTTCCTTCTCCACTGAGCTGCCTTCTCCCCTCTTCTTCCTCCACTGAGCTGCCCTCTCCCCTCTTCTTCCTCCTCCACTGATCTGCCCTCTCCCCTCTTCTTCCTCCACTGAGCTGCCATCTCCCCTCTTCCTCCTCCACTGAGCTGCCATCTCCCCTCTTCCTCCTCCACTGAGCTGCCTTCTCCCCTCTTCTTCCTCCTCCACTGAGCTGCCTTCTCCCCTCTTCTTCCTCCACTGATCTGCCCTCTCCCCTCTTCTTCCTCCTCCACTGATCTGCCCTCTCCCCTCTGCCTTCCTGCAGTAGTGTCAGCTCCGTCCTCTCATCATTGGCTGCACGTCTCTCCTGCGACCTGTGAGCTTGCAATCAGTCGGAGTCCCCACACAGGAGATCGGGTCAGTTCTATGTTGGTTTGTCTCGGTGGAAGTTGAATGTAGTCCAGCCCTCCGCTATGTACTATGAGAGCCTCACTCTCCTCTAACCATCACTCCCATTCCTCCAACATCTATGGTAGGATGGGGGGGGGGGGAGTCATGTCAGCACTTACAGTTCCTTGAAAAAGTATTCATACCCCTTGAAATTTACAACCAAAAACGTAAATGTATTTTATTGGGATTTTATGTGATGGACCAACACAAAGTGTCACATAATTGTGAAGTGGAAGGAAAATGATAAATGATACAAATAAATATGTGAAAATTGTGGGGGGAGGGGGGGCATTTGTATTCAGCCCCCTTTACTCCAATACCCCCAACTAAAATCGAGTGGAACCAATTGCCTTCAGAAGTCACCTAATTAGTAAATAGAGTCCACCTGTGTGTCATTTAATCTCAGTACAAATACAGCTGTTCTGTGAAGCCCTCAGAGGTTTGTTAGAGAACCTTAGTGAACAAACAGCATCATGAAGGCCAAGGAACACACCAGACAGGTCAGGGATAAAGTTGTGGAGAAGTATAAAGCAGGGTGAGGTTATAATAAAATCTCCCAAGCTTTGAACATCTCACGGAGCTCTGTTCAATCCATCATCGGAAAATGGAAAGAGTATGGCACAACTGCAAACCTACCAAGACATGGCCGTCCACCTAAACTGACCGGGCCGGGCAAGGAGAGCCTTCATCAGAGAAGCAGCCAAGAGGTCCATGGTAACTCTGGCGGAGCTGCAGAGATCCACAGCTCAGGGGGCAGAATCTGTCCACAGGACAACTATTAGTCGTGCTTCTCCACAAATCTGCCCTTTATGGAAGAGTGACAAGAAGAAAGACATTGAAGAAAGAAAGTCATAAGAAGTCCTGTTTGTAGTTTGTGAGAAGCCATGTGGGGGACACAGCAAACATGTGGGGGACACAGCAATCATGTGGGGGACACAGCAAACATGTGGGGGACACAGCAATCATGTGGGGGGACACAGCAAACATGTGGGGGACACAGTAAACATGTGGGGGACACAGCAATCATGTGAGGGACACAGCAATCATGTGGGGGACACAGCAAACATGTGGGGGACACAGCAATCATGTGGGGGACACAGCAATCATGTGGGGGACACAGCAATCATGTGGGGGGACACAGCAAACATGTGGGGGACACAGCAATCATGTGGAGAACACAGCAAACATGTGGGGGACACAGCAAACATGTGGGGGACACAGCAATCATGTGGAGGACACAGCAATCATGTGGAGGACACAGCAATCATGTGGGGGACACAGCAAACATTTGGAAGAAGGTGCTCTGGTCACATGACACCAAAATTCAACTTTTTGGCCTAAAAGCAAAACGCTATGTGTGGGGAAACTAACACTGCCCATCCCCCTGAATACACCATCCCCACCGTGAAACATGGTGGTGGCAGCATCATGTGGTGGGGATGCTTTTCTCCAGCAGGGACAGGGAAGCTGGTCAGAGTTGATGGGAAGATGGATGGAGACAAATACAGGACAATCTTAGAAGAAAACCTGTTAAGAGTCTGCAAAAGACTTGAGACCGGGGGGGGGGGGGAGGTTCACCTTCCAGCAGGACAACGACCCTAAAGTACAGCCAGAGCTACAATGGACTGGTTTAGATCAAAGCACATTCATGTGTTAGAATAGCCCAGTCACAGTCCAGACCTAAATCCCATTGAGAATCTGTGGCAAGACTTGAAAATTGCTGATCACAGACGCTCTCCATCCAATCTGACAGAACTTGAGATATTTTACAGAGAAGAATGGGCAGAAATGTCGCTCTCTAGATGTGCAAAGCTGGTAGAGACACCCCCAAAAAGACTTGTAGAGAAAGGGGGTTCTACAAAGTATTGACTCCGGGGGGCGCCATACAAATACCGCCCCCCCCCACATACTTTTCACATATTTATTTGTATTATTTATCATTTTACTTCCACTTCACAATTATGTGACACTTTGTGTTGGTCCATCACATAAAATCCCAATAAAATACATTTATGTTTTTGGATGTAACATGACAAAATGTGGGAAATTTCAAGGGGTATGAATACTTTCTCATGGCACTGTATCAGACACTTTACTAAAAACTTTCTGATACAGAGCGGTATGAAAGTATCAGAATTGGTTGCTATTGGAAGATGAGAGAAGCACAGAAGAGTGAAATTGTATTTCCTTTAACCTTTTTGCCTGCCAGAGCCGTTTTTGTGTTTTTTTGCACACGTTTAAAAGATTTTTAGCCCTGAAGATGATGTAAAGCCCCCAAACATGATCTATTTTCTGAAAGCAGACACCTTAGAGCAGGGATGTGCAATTAGCGGACCTCCAGCTGTTGCAGAACTACAAGTCCCATGAGGCATAGCAAGACTCTGACAGCCACAAGCATGACACCTAGAGGCATGATGGGACTTGTTGTTTTTCAACAGCTGGAGGTCCGCTAATTGCATCCCTGCCCTGGAGAATAAAATAGCGGTAGTTCCAATTTTTTTTATGTCACACGTGTAGCAGGTGTTTGCTTTAAGGCCCAGAGACTACCATACCCAGGATGCATTTCCCCGCACAAGGACTGCTGGGGCGGGGTATTTACCAGGGGGCGGGCCGAAGAACTTTCTCTTTGGACACCGCCCGCCCAGCAAGTGGAACTCTGTGCTGAGTCTGCTGAGAATACAGGGCCTGAAGCCTAGGCCTGTATTATTCCAAAGAGCCTTCCGTACCCACCGAGGAGCCTGAGGGACGTCACATCCTGCTGCTGTTCTGCTACTACCAGGAGGACCGAAGACCTGGGTGTACAAAGACACAGCAACGGAAGATACGGACACGGACTGTTCCGGTTGGGTGAGAGAGCACTTGCTCATGATAATAATACAGGATCTCTAGACCCAGTAACTGTTGTTCGGAACTAACGTTAGTGTTTGCAGCTGCACGCCGGAGGGACAGTGCTTTGGATAACGCTAGTAGATTTGTTCTGGGTCACCAAGTTATCAAATTTCTCTATTCTTGTGGATTACAAATTGTTCCAGAAGTGCACCACCGTTTGCTAGTGAAGATCTTTCTCTTATGCAGAACTTTCACATAGTACAGTCAGGCCTGACTTAGTAGTAGTGACATTGCTGGGCGCCATCTTGCCCACGAGGGAGAAATGCTGCAGCGGGGTTCTGTTAAATTCTTGTTATAGAATTGTATATCTGTCTGTTTGATAAAATACTCTTTCATTGCAGGGCTCTGCATATGTTTATGTATACTGCTTTATCTGCATAACCATTATTCTCAGTAAAGTACCAGGGTTAAGTATACCAGTCGTTTGTGTCATTTACTGTGAGGAAGAAACAGTTAGTGATAGTTATACCATACTGCTGTGTGTCTTTATTGTGGGATTGTGCAGCCAAGAGTCACATGTCACACAATCCCATCATCCCCTACTAACTGTGCCAAGGGAGGTTAGAGCCAATTGCTGGGAGTTGACAGTGAGTGTTACAGGGCCCAAAAAAAATTAAATCATACCAGCGGCCCTCTTAACTGGGGGTATCGCTACACACGATATTACCGCAAAAGGTAAACACACTAAAGTGAGTTTTAGGGCAAACGCAATAAATTACACAAATTTTTGGTAGAATATAAAAGACGAGGTTGCGCCACGTAAATAGATACCCAACGTACCAAACCTAAATTTGTATACACCAGTGAAATGAAACTTTAGTACCCTATATATTTTCCATAGGCGACGCTTCAAAAGCCCCCGATAGGTATCAGTTACAGAGGAGGTCTGGTGATAGAATTATCGCTCTCACTCAGGCGTGCGCAGCGATATGCAACATGTGTATCGCAATTGATGTTTTCATGCGTAGGCGCCCCAACACATTTGTTTTTCATTCATACGTGACTATATTTTTTTCTGTCCCGTAGAAGGCAAAAAGTCCCCTACGTGATGTTTTGTTAGGTGACCGGTTCCCTTTAATGAGACATGCAGGGTCTAAAAGACTCCCAATGTCTCCACTGAATGTTTTGCAATGCAGATCGCACTGCAATATGTCCCTGTCCGGCTCAGCTAGCCGGGGACACCGAGAGGCTGAACTGGAAGTGATGTCATAGACGACACTTTCTAAGTCACAGCAAGAAGGGGAGGAGACCGGATGTGTGTCTGCTCTCTTCCCTCCCCTCCACCAGCCATGCCGGTCCCAGGCCCCGCAGATGGGCAAGTGGAGCCCGGAAAGCATGGCGGGGTGCCTGAAGGCTTTCACCTGACAGGCTGGAATCTGCCTGTCCGTTTCAAACACAATCCCGGTGGCTGCAGCCAAACCCCTCTCCCCCGCACGCTGTACAACGTATGTAACTGGCAGCGAAAGGGTTAAATGAAGATTTTTGCAGGTTTGATCCCCGGTGGTTGGAGCACCAGACACTACGGGGGGGGGGGGGGATTTACTAAAACTGGAGAGTGCAGAATTGGGTGCAGCTGTGCATGGCGGCCAATCAGCTTCTAACTCAGGGGTCCCAAACTGGCGGCCCCCCAGCTGTTGCAAAACCACAAGTCAGATGAGGCATTGCAAAGCTGACAGTTACAAGCATGACTCCAACAGGCAGAGGCATGATGGGACTTGTAGTTTTGCAACAGCTGGAGGGCCACCGGTTTGAGATCCCTGTTCTAACTTCAGCTTCTTTAATGAAGCTTTGACAATAAAACCTGGATACCGATTGGTCTATGCAGAGCTGCTCCATATTCTGCACTCTCCAGTTTAAGTAAGTCACTTCCAATGTGTACAACCCTTTAAGTCAGGGACAGTAGAATAAGGACTTGCTGGTCAATTATGATGAAATACAAGGAGAATAATGCAACATAGAATTCGTTTAACACCTGAAACTGTATAGGCCCCCTAACCCGAGGGCTGAGGGAGGAGGGGGAGACGGATCTCCTATCACAATTTGGATTAGCAGCAAGGATGGGAAGGGTTATCATAATGGGGGATTTTAATTATCCAGACATAGACTGGGCGGAGGGAACCACGCATTCATCTAAGGCTCGCCAGTTCCTAAATGTCTTGAAGGACAATTTCATGGGTCAGATGGTAGACGCACCAACAAGAAATAAAGCATTACTGGATCTACTGATTACCAACAATATAGACCTGGGTTTACTTTAAGAGCATTGTAAATAAGGGCATTAGTCAATGCATCCCATTGGGTAATAGATTTAAAAGAGCGAACAAAAGTCCTGGATTTCTTCATTTCAATGAAAAAATGCATATAAAAGCAAAGAAGAAGGCCTTCAAAAAATACAAGTTTGAGGGATCATCATCAGCATTCAGACTTTATAAAGAATGCAACAAGAAATGTAAGGGTGCAATCAGGGCGGCTAAGATAGAACATGAAAGACACATAGTGGAGGAGAGAAAAAAAAAATCCCAAGAAATTCTTTAAGTATGTAAACAATAAAAAAAAAGGGAGGACAGACCATATTGGCCCCATAAAGAATGAGGAAGTTCATCTGGTTACAAAGGATGGGGAGATGGTGAAGGTATTGCATTTATTCTTCTCAGTCTTCACAAGGGAATCGGGGGGAGCTTCAGTAACCAAAACTGCAGTGTTTATCCTCATGACACATCACAAGAAGCCCCTCCATGGTTAACAGAGGACAGAATTAGAAACAGACTTGGGAAACTTAACATTAATAAATCACTGGGACCAGATGGCTTGCACCCGAGGGTACTTAGGGAACTCAGTCAAGTAATTACCAGACCATTGTTCCTAATTTTTACTGACAGTCTACTGACTGGAATGGTACCAACTGATTGGAGAAAATCCAATGGAGCTCCAATATTTAAAAAAGGTCCCAAAATACATCCCTGGGAATTACAGACCGGTTAGCCTAACATCAATAGTATGTAAGCTCTTAGAAGGGATGATAAGGGACTATATACAAGATTTTAGTAATGTGATCGGTATCATTAGCAGTAATCAGCATGGATTCATGAAGAATCGTTCTTGCCAAACCAATCTATTAACCTTCTATGAGGAGGTAAGTTGCCATCTAAATAAAGGAAGGCCCGTAGACGTGGTGTATCTAGATAAAGGAAGGCCCGTAGATGTGGTGTATCTGGATAAAGGAAGGCCCGTAGATGCGGTGTATCTGGATAAAGGAAGGCCCGTAGACGTGGTGTGTCTGGATTTTGCACACAGTTCCCCATAAATGTTTACTGTACAAAGTAAGGTCCGTTGGCATGGACCATAGGGGGAGTACATGGATTGAAAACTGGCTACAAGGGCGAGTTCAGAGGGTGGTGATAAATGGGGAGTACTCGGAATGGTCGGGGGTGGGTAGTGGGGTCCCCCAGGGTTCTGTGCTGGGACCAATCCTATTTAATTTGTTCATAAATGACCTGGAGGATGGGGGTAAACAGTTCAATCTCTGTTTTTGCGGACGATACTAAGCTAAGCAGGGCAATAACTTCTCTGCAGGATGTGGAAACCTTGCAAGAAGATCTGAACAAATTAATGGGGCAACTACATGTAAACCTCTGGGGGGATCTAGGATGGAAAAGGACCTGGGGGTCCTAGAAGATGATTGGCTCAGCAATGCCAAGCTGCTGCTAACAAAGCAAACAGAATATTGACATTAAAAAGGGGATTAACTCCAGAGATAAAAGGATAAGTCTCTACAAGACTCTGGTCCGGCCGCACCTGGAGTATGCTGTCCAGTTCTGGGCACCAGTCCTCAGGAAGGATGTACTGGAAATGGAGAGAGTACAAAGAAGGGCAACACAGCTAATAAAGGGTCTGGAGGATATTAGTTATGAGGAAAGGTTGGGAGCTCTGAACTTATTCTCTCTGGAGAAGAGACGCTTGAGAGGGGATATGATTTCAATGTACAAATACCGTACTGGTGACCCCCCAATAGGGAGAAAACTTTGTAGCTTAAGGGAGTTTAACCACTTAAGCCCCGGACCATTTCGGGCCATTAGGACCAGGCCTGTTTTTGGGATTCGGCACTGCGCTGCTTTAACTGTAAATTGTGCGGACATGCAATGTTGTACCCAAATGAAATTTGCGTCCTTTTCTTCCCACAAATAGAGCTTTCTTTTAATGGTATTTGATTGTCTCTGCGATTTTTATTTTTTGCGATATAAACAGAAAAAGACCGAAAATTTTGAAAAAAAATGATATTTTCTACTTTTTGTTATGAGAAAAATCGAATAAACTCAATTTTAGTCATACATTTAGGCCAAAATGTATTCAGCCACATGTCTTTAGTAAAAAAAATGTCAATAAGCGTATATTTATTGGTTTGCGCAAAAGTTATAGCGTTTACAAACTAGGGTACATTTTCTGAAATTTACACAGCTTTAAATTTATGACTGCCTATCTCATTTCTTGAGGTGCTAAAATGGCAGGGCAGTACAAAACCCCCCAAATGACCCCATTTTGGAAAGTAGACACCCCAAGGAAATTGCTGAGAGGCATGTTGAGCCCATTGAATATTTTTTTTTTTGTCCCAAGTGATTGAATAATGACAAAAAAAAAATAAAAATTACAAAAAGTTGTCACTAAATGATATATTGCTCACACATGCCATGGTTATATGTGGAATTGCACCCCAAAATACATTCTGCTGCTTCTCCTGAGTACGGGGATACCACATGTGTGAGACTTTTTAGGAGCCTAGCCACGTACGGGACCCCGGAAACCAAGCACCGCCTTCAGGATTTCTAAGGGCGCAAATTCTTGATTTCACTCCTCACTACCTATCACAGTTTCGAAGGCCATAAAATGCCAAAATAGCACAAAACCCCCCCAAATGACCCCATTTTGGAAAGTAGACACCCCAAGCTATTTACTGAGAGGCATGTTCAGTCCATGGAATATTTTATATTTTGCCACAAGTTGCGGGAATATGACAAACTTTTTTTTTTTTTGCACAAAGTTGTCACTAAATGATATATTGCTCACACATGCCATGGTTATATGTGAAATTACACCCCAAAATACATTTTGCTGCTTCTCCTGAGTACGGGGATACCACATGTGTGGGACTTTTTGGGAGCCTAGCCGCGTACGGGACCCCAAAAACCAAGCACCGCCTTCAAGGTTTCTAAGGGCATAAATTTTTGATTTCACTCCTCACTGCCTATCACAGTTTTGAAGGCCATAAAATGTCAAAATAGCCCAAAACCCCCACAAATGACCCCATTTTGGAAAGTAGACACCCCAAGCTATTTGCTGAGAGGCATGGTGAGTATTTTACAGCTCTCATTTGTTTTTGAAAATTAAGAAAGACATTTTTTTTTCTTTTTTTTTTTCTTTTTTTACATTTTCAAAACTTTGTGACAAAAAGCGAGATCTGCAAAATACTCAACATACCTCTCAGCAAATAGCTTGGGGTGTCTACTTTCCAAAATGGGGTCATTTGGGGGGGTTTTGTGCCATCTGGGCATTCCATGGCCTCCGAAACTGTGATAGGCAGTGAGGAGTGAAATCAAAAATTTACACCCATAGAAATCCTGAAGGCGGTGCTTGGTTTTTGGGGTCCCGTACGTGGCTAGGCTCCCAAAAAGTCCCACACATGTGGTATCCCCGTACTCAGGAGAAGCAACAGAATGTATTTTGGGGTGTAATTCCACATATGCCCATGGCATGTTTGAGCAATATATAATTTAGTGACAACTTTTTGTACATTTTTTTTTTTTTTTTTTTGGTCATTATTCAATCACTTGGGACAAAAAAAAAAAATATTCCATGGACTCGACATGCCTCTCAGCAAATAGCTTGAGGTGTCTACTTTACAAAATGGGGTCATTTGGGGGGGTTTTGAACTGTCCTGGCATTTTATGCACAACATTAGGAAGCTTATGTCACACATCATCCACTCTTCTAACCACTTGAAGACAAAGCCCTTTCTGACACTTTTTGTTTACATGAAAAAAAAATTTTTTTTGCAAGAAAATTATGTTGAACCCCCAAACATTATATATTTTTTAAAGCAAAGGCCCTACAGATTAAAATAGTGGGTGTTGCATTTTTTTTTTCCACACAGTATTTGCGCAGCGATTTTTCAAACGCATTTTTTGGGGGAAAAACACACTTTTTTTATTTTTAATGCACTAAAAAACACTATATTGCCCAAATGTTTGATGAAATAAAAAAGATGATCATAGGCCGAGTACATGGATACCAAACACGACATGCTTTAAAATTGCGCACAAACGCGCAGCGGCGACAAACTACATTCATTTTTAAAAGCATTTAAAAGCCTTTACAGGTTACCACGTTAGATTTACAGAGGAGGTCTACTGCTAAAATGACTGCCCTCGATCTGACCTTCGCGGTGATACCTCACATGCATGATGCAATTGCTGTTTACATATGACGCTAGACCGATGCTTGCGTTCGCCTTTGCGCAAGAGCAGGGGGGGACAGCGGTGCTTTTTTTTTTTTTTTTTTTATTATTTATTTGGCTTTTTTATTTTATTTTTAAACTGTGCCTTCCATATTTTATTTTTTTACCATTTTTATCGTTATCTCAGGGAATGTAAATATCCCCTATGATAGCAATAAGTAGTGACAGGTACTCTTTTTTTGAAAAAAATTGGGGGGTTAGACCCTAGATCTTTCCTCTGCCCTCAAAGCATCTGACCACACCAAGATCGGTGTGATAAAATGCTTTCCCAATTTCCCAATGGCGCTTTTTATATCCGGGGGGGGGGGGGACATTCCCTCCCACTGCTTGTAAAAGCAGTCTAGAGGCTAATTATCTGCTAGAATTGCTTTTACATGAAAGCCGGCTGCTGGCTGAAAAGAATGATACCAAGATGATACCTAAACCCGCAGGCATCATTCTGGTATAAACATTCAAAGTCCAGCAACATACCAGTACGTTGCTGGTCCTTGTTGGACATGTATTGTAATCTTTTTTTTCATACAGCCTATTGGCTGAACGAAAAAAAGAGATTGATTGGTGGGTATGCCCACCATTAGAATACCACCCTTCATCCACCCACTTCCAATGATGGGCATATATGCCGAAGCATGGGGGCATCCTCCCGCAAAAAAGTAATGCCGCGTACAGACGGTCAAGCCTTCGTCGGAATTTCGACCGTATGTACGCGGCATTAGGAGCAAAATCGCTCCTCCGCCCCTGCTGCCCCCATGCTTCGGCATATATGCTTTTTTTTTTAACTGTGGTGGTGAAATCACCTCCTACAGCGTTGGAGTCACGGCTTTATGTATCGTGGGAGCAAACGCTGTTGCTGTCAAGATAAATAGATCCGCGCTGCAACTGAATGGCGTACCTGCTAAGCAAATGGTGGTTAACATTAAAACAAAGTAACATTACAGTACAACAGTAAGACCTTACCATGCCATACCTGCAAAGCAAATACCAAAACAAAACCTAGTAAAAAATAAAAAAATGTTTTAACGCAACCTGTGCCTAAAATATATATATGCCGAAGCATGGGGGCATCCTCCCGCAAAAAAGTTATGCCGCGTACACACGGTCGGAATTTTCCACGGGCAGGCCTCCGTCGGAATTTCGACCGTATGTACGCGGCATTAGGAGCAAAATCGCTCCTCCGCCCCTGCTGCCCCCATGCTTCGGCATATATGCTCTTTTTTTTAACTGTGGTGGTGAAATCACCTCCTACAGCACTGGAGTCACGGCTTTATGTATCGTGGGAGCAAACGCTGTTGCTGTCAAGATAAATAATTCCGCGCTGCAGTTGAATGGCGCACCTGAAAACAAAAAATTACATACCTGAAAAGCAAGCATGATAAAACATTGCAGAATAGAATACAGTAAAAAAGAGCAGAACAATAGAGAGAAAATAGAGAGAGAGAGAACAATAAAACGACAACTATTTTTGGTTTTTTTATTTTATATTTTTTTTGTGTTTTGTTTTTTACGTTTTTTTTTTTTTTTTTTACACTTTTTTTTGTAACTTTACAACTGTAATGGTTCGGGTCTCTCAAAATGTAATGGCATCTTGGGAGACCCTGTGTAAGTGTGTCCTTGTCTGTGAAATGCTGTACCCTACGCTAAAACTTCACTTTTGAGTGGTAGCGTTCAAAACATTCACCTTGGCAAAGACCAGGCTTGTCAGGACAGAGTGGACAAAAACTACGGGTGTCACGCCTAAATCCGCGCTTGCTACAGACACGACATCTTTTTTGGGGGTGGCTTTGGGTAGGGGTACTCGGGAGGACATACGAATAATGCCTCTCATGCAGCCGGCTTACTGCATTTGGTAGGGGATGGTGAGGTGCAGAACCGCCTGGATACAGGAGTTCTGTGACTATCTCATTCTGGAATTTTAGAAGAGATAACGTCCCGCCTGAAGCTCTGTATAGCACATGAGCGTTCAGCAAAGCCAATTGGAATAAGGATAGAGACACTTTTTTGTACCAGCGTCTCGCCTTACGGTCAATTAGATACGGCGCCATCAACTGGTCGTTGAGGTCCACCCCTCCCATATTTTGGTTATATTCGTGGACACAGAGGGGTTTCTCCACAACACCAGTCGCCGTACGAATTTGGACTGTCATGTCTGCATGAAGGGAGGTAAGAAGGAAAACATTCTTATTGTCCCTCCACTTCATAGCGAGCAAGTTATTACACTTCAAGCAGGCTCTCTCCCCCAGCCTAAGACGGGCATCTACAAGCCGCTGGGGAAAGCCCCGGCGATTAGGTCGCACGGTGCCACATGCTCCAATCTTATGATCAAACAAGTGACTAAACAGTGGCACGCTCGTGTAATAATTGTCCACATACAAGTGGTACCCCTTTCCGAATAAGGGTGACACCAAGTTCCACACTATCTTGCCAGCGCTCCCTATGTAATCCGGGCAGTTGACCGACTCAATCTGACTGTCTTTTCCCTCATAAACCGTAAAGTTCACTACATAGTGTCATGGATATGCAGCAGTGTTTGTCTGTCAGCTTACCTTCCTCCTCATGTGTTCATCTAGAGACCAGACCTCCTTCACCTGGCTTCCTTTATAATCTCCTCCCAGCCTGACTCCACCCCAGGCCCTATCACTGAACACTATATTAACCTGTGCACTGCAAGCCTGCTTTGCTGATCAACGTGTTTGTTAGGCATTGTGTGTTTGGGTTCCTGCCTGCCGTGTGCTACGTCTGTCTCTCTGTTACGTTATTGGCTTGTCCCTGACCATCCCTGTCTGCTCGTGACCCTTGACCTTCGGCTCGTTCTTCGTTATCCTTGTCTGCTTGTGGCCCCTGACCTTCGGCTTGTTATTCGGTTCTCTCTATCGTGTGCTGCTGCTTCCCCTTATCCTACGGGGCGTGAGCTAGGAAACTCCAGGGGCCGCGACCTGGTCCCAGCCTGCAGCGTAACATCCTCACCACTAGAGGCCCTGGAGAAGACCAGCTGGGTCTTAGACTCCGCGCCCTGGGGAATCTTGGCTCTCGCTTCCGTTGGGATCCCGGTTGTGCTCCTCTGGTCCCGCTTTCCACAACCACCCAGTTTCCTATCCACAGAAGCCAGCCATAGGGTTCACTACCTCGCGGTGCACTCCTGTCCCCCTACGGTGTGCATCTGTCACCTGGCCACAGGTGACCCTGACAGTTTGATCAGCCATGAACCCGGCTGACATCCCGCTGCCCGCGGATGATCCATTGCAGGGCATAGTTTGCAGACTTGAAACCCAGGAATCGAATCAGACTCAGGTGATGCGATTCCTCCAGGATCTGGCTTCTCGCTTCGAGCAGCTTCAGGCCTCCTTGGGAACCCTGAATCCGCAACCTCAAATACAATCAGCGGCTGCACCTATTGCACCAGTCGCAGCCACACACTCACTACAACTGCCAGCTCCGTCCCGTTTCTCTGGGGACTCCAAGGCTTGCAGGGGGTTCCTTAGCCAATGCACGATTCATTTTGAGCTCCAGCCCCAAAACTTCCTGTCTGATCGGGCTAAGGTAGCCTATATCATTTCCCTCCTCTCTGGTGAAGCTTTAGCCTGGGCAGCCCCTCTGTGGGAACTGAATGATCCAGTGGTTTCTAGCCTGTCTGGCTTCTTGAAACTTTTTCGGAATATCTTCGAAGAACCGGCTCGTGTCTCTTCAGCGGCCAGCGCCCTTTTACGTCTCCGCCAAGAGTCTGCTTCTGTGGGACAGTATGCCCTTCATTTCCGCATACTGTCGGCTGAGTTGAGCTGGAACAATGAGGCCTTAGTCGCAACCTTTTTGCATGGCCTGTCTGATAGAGTGAAGGATGAATTAGCAGGAAGAACCATCCCCACTGATCTGGCCGGCGTTATCTCCTTGTGTAACCAGATCGATATTCGCTTTCAGGAGAGGACCTTAGAAAAGCAACGCCAGCAGTCCTTGGTTCTTAGTCAGCCTGAGCTCCCCTCTCTTCGACCCGTAGAGCATCTCCTACCAGCTGAGGAACCCATGCAGCTGGGTCGGACCAGGCTATCCCCCGAGGAACGTGCTAGGCGCAGAACTCTTGGTCTGTGTCTTTACTGTGGGGGCAAAGGTCATTTTCGTGACACTTGCTCTCTTTGTCCAGAAAAACGTTCGGGTCCACTTCATCTGGAAAGTGGAGTATTGGACCCAGAAATATCACCTTCCCCTTCTCGTCTTCTGCTTTCTGTGTTCCTTCATGTTGGTGCTTCTTCTCATTCGGTCTCAGCATATCTGGATTCCGGAGCCGCTGGTAATTTCATGGACTGGGAAATCGCATCGTCCATGAGACTTACTCTTTTGCCCCTCACCACGCCATTGGTGGTCTTGGCGATTGATGGTACTGTTCTCCCAGGGGGACCTATCCGCTTCCAGACCCTCCCTGTTAAGATGTCGGTAGGGACACTCCACCAGGAGTGGATATCCTTCCTTATCTTACCCAAGGCCTCAACGCCTATAATTTTGGGTCTCCCATGGTTACAGCTCCATTCTCCTCATGTGGACTGGACTACTGGACAGATCCTGGCTTGGGGTCCCTCCTGTTCCTCGTCCTGCCTACCCAAGGTTGCCCCCTGTGAATCTGAGCCGGTCATTCATTCCAGGTTGCATAACCATTTACATTTCTCTGTCCCTAACCACCCTTGGACGCACAGCCAGGCTAGCTTGTCTACAAGTCCTGCAGTCGCTACGTCTTGCGATGCGATTCAGGTAGTCGCTACACCTGACTCAGCTATTCACTCTGCCTCTGTACTAGTTATGCCAGTCCAGCCCATGCCCAGTGAGCCTCCTACTTTTTCTTGTTCGGGACATTCTGCTTGTCCTTCAGCTATTCAGCTTGACTCCTGCGACATGTCACCTTCTAACCAACCTGACTTCAGGGTTCCACTGACATCTGCCCAGTCTGATGGTCCTGTGCAAGATGACCAGTTCCCCTTTAAGGGTCTAGGGGACCCCCCTCAGATTCCTGTTGATCCTCTCATGCCCTTGCTTATTCCTAGAGAGCCTTTGGTCCTCAATAGATCTTCTTGTCATCTCCCTACCTCATTTTCGGTCTCTGAGGATAATCTTAAGTATGAGGTTAGACAAGTTCTGGATTCTCGGCTCTGCAGAGGCATTCTTCAGTACCTTGTGCATTGGAGAGGTTTTGGTCCTGAGGAGGCGTCTTGGATTGCTGCATCTGATGTCGCTGCACCTCATCTGTTGAGAAGGTTTCATCAGAGATTTCCCTTTAAGCCTGGGTCCAGGCGGGGGAGGGCCCATAAGAGGGAGGGTACTGTCATGGATATGCAGCAGTGTTTGTCTGTCAGCTTACCTTCCTCCTCATGTGTTCATCTAGAGACCAGACCTCCTTCACCTGGCTTCCTTTATAATCTCCTCCCAGCCTGACTCCACCCCAGGCCCTATCACTGAACACTATATTAACCTGTGCACTGCAAGCCTGCTTTGCTGATCAACGTGTTTGTTAGGCATTGTGTGTTTGGGTTCCTGCCTGCCGTGTGCTACGTCTGTCTCTCTGTTACGTTATTGGCTTGTCCCTGACCATCCCTGTCTGCTCGTGACCCTTGACCTTCGGCTCGTTCTTCGTTATCCTTGTCTGCTTGTGGCCCCTGACCTTCGGCTTGTTATTCGGTTCTCTCTATCGTGTGCTGCTGCTTCCCCTTATCCTACGGGGCGTGAGCTAGGAAACTCCAGGGGCCGCGACCTGGTCCCAGCCTGCAGCGTAACATCCTCACCACTAGAGGCCCTGGAGAAGACCAGCTGGGTCTTAGACTCCGCGCCCTGGGGAATCTTGGCTCTCGCTTCCGTTGGGATCCCGGTTGTGCTCCTCTGGTCCCGCTTTCCACAACCACCCAGTTTCCTATCCACAGAAGCCAGCCATAGGGTTCACTACCTCGCGGTGCACTCCTGTCCCCCTACGGTGTGCATCTGTCACCTGGCCACAGGTGACCCTGACACATAGCCTGTTGCCCTGTCACAGCACTTATAGAGCTTGACCCCGTATCTGGCACGCTTGCTGGGAAGGTACTGCTTGAAAGACAAGCGGCCAGAAAATTTAATCAGGGACTCATCAACGCAGACAACTTGATCGGGAATAAACAAGGCTGCAAAACGTTTGTTGAAGTGGTTTATGAGGGGCCGAATTTTATAGAGCCGGTCGTATTCAGGGTCCCCACGTGGACGACAAAGTTCATTGTCGTTGAAGTGCATGAACCGCAAAATCTGCTCGTATCGTGCCCTGGACATGGAGGCAGAGAACACGGGCATGTGGTCAATTGGGTGCGTGGACCATCAAGCACGCAATGACGGAAATTTATGTGTGCCCATGTTGAGGGAAAGGCCCAGAAACGTCTTAAATTCGGAAACCGTAATTGGTTTCCAATTTCTGGCAATTTTAGGCAACTGGGGGTTAGCGGCGATAAATTGACCAGCATATAAATTACTCTGGTCCACAATAGATCTATAGAGATCTTCCGTGAAAAACAGCGAATAAAAATCAATTGGAATAAAATCAGCTGTTTCCACCTGAATACCGGGTTGGGCAGTGAATGGGGGAAGTACGGGTTCTGCAGAAGTGGTGGGGACCCAATCAGGATAGGCGAATTCTGCAGGAAGGGCAGTATGGGCACGACGGGCCTGCCTTTGTCTTCTTGGTGGCAGCGGGACACTACTTGTGCTTGCCACCTCGCCAGCTTGAACTGCACTTATGGGACTCGCCACGTCACCAAGTGTTACTGCAGTGCTGGATGTACGTCCAGGCTGTACTAGGCCGCTGGTGCTTGCCAATTCATCAGAAGGAATAGCGGCGCTAGTACTACTCTGCTCCATGATACGAGAGACCTGCGGTTCTTGCTCCTCAACAACCTCAGAAGATCGGGATCGGGTACACCTGACCTTAGCAGGGACCTCAACTTCGTCGTCAGAGCTATCTGACGTGGGGCCGCTGACGTGACTGTCTTCTACGGGAAGATATTCTGAGCCTGAATCTGACAGATACGTGACCTCCTCTTCACTATCTGTCATGCTCAGAATCTCGTAGGCCTCTTTACTAGTGTACCTTCGTCTTGCCATTTTGGGCTCTAAATTTAGGGGTACACTAGTAAGATTCACAGGAAAAAAAGCACCTGACTGTCGTCAGCAAATATATCAAACGCTACAAAAAAACTGTTAGCGATCGCAGGGATCAGGCCTGTCTCTGCGAACGCTGCAGTTATGTGTGTTGTGTTTGGTAAGTGACAGTGATCGATCGATACTGCACTTGGGTGGGCTGGGCTGGGCGGAGGGGCTAAACGCAGGCGCTAGCAGGTATCTGGGCTGATCCCGCTAACACTGCGTTTTTGGGAACCCTAAACCGCTGGGGACGCTAGTATAGATCTGATCAGATACTATACCACTAAGGGGGGTGTATGCTTTGCGCGTGGGTGTTAGCGTTACTGGCACTAACCTAACACTGCCTGGGGCGACGCAGACCCTCTCTGGCGCTAAAACCTAATTGATCTCACCCGCCGGGCGATCAGGGGGGTTAAACCTTTATTGGGTTATATACGGCGGGTGCCCTGATGCTATAAAAAGCAAACTAATCAACCAGCGTCACCCGTAACCTTTATATGGTGATCACTGGTGAAAGGGTTAACTAGGGGCAATCAGGGGGTTAAAACCTTTATTAGGTTAAATATGGGGGTACCCGACGCTATATAAAAACCTGACGGGTAACCTAAATAACTTACTGGCTAACCAGTGACACCAGTGACGCTTATACGGCGATCACTGGTGAAAGGGTTAACTCTAGGGGCAATCAGGGGGTTAAAATAATATATGGGGGTACCTGACACTAATAAAAACCTGCGGCGAACCTAAAAAAAAATAACTGCCTATCTAAAACACCAGCGACACGAATACAGCGATCGGAAAAACAATCGCTTAGTGACGCTGAAGTTAAGGGGTGAAAGGGTTACCTGGGGGGTGATCAAGGGGTTAAACCTTTATTAGGGGGGGTTAGGGGGCTACCCTGGACCTAAAGGGGCCTAATCCTAACTGCCCTGCAACTTTTTACAATCACAGATGACACTAAATGCAGTGATCAGTAAAATAAATGATCACTGCAATCAGTGACACTGTGATTGGGGGCTTTGGGGTGACCTGGGGGGTGATCTGGGGGTGACTGGGGGGTGATTTGTGTGCCTATGTGTACCTACGTGTCAGTGGACTGTTGGAGCACTAACCTCTGTCTTCTCTCCTCGGCGCCGGGAACGAAAAGACCGCGGCGAGGGAGATGACATCACTTCCTCCAGCCTCTGTTTACATCACATGGCGGAGGAAGCATTTTCATTGGCCGGGAGCGATCGCGAGGGGGGGGGGGCGGAATCGAGCGGCCGCCCCCTCATGCCTGATCGCTCCCGAACACTTAACGGCCGCTCACTGCAGTGAAGGGGGGTCCGGATGGACCCCCCAACTGCACAAAGGCGATCACGTAGATCTACGTGATTCTGCCTGTCGGTGCCATTCTGCCGACGTAAATCGGCGGTGGGCGGTCGTTAAGTGGTTAATAAGACACGTGGCCACTCAATAAAATTAGAAGAAAAGAGGTTTAACCTTAAACTACGTAGAGGGTTCTTTACTGTAAGAGTGGTTAGGATGTGGAATTCCCTTCCACAGGCGGTGGTCTCAGCGGGGAACATCGATGGTTTTAAAAAACTATTAGATAATCACCTGAACGACCACAACATACAGGGAGATACAATGTAATACTGACATATAATCACACACAGAGGTTAGACTTGTGTCTTTTTTCAACCTCACTAACTATGTAACTATGTAACTATGTAACTATGTGCAAAGTCCATAGAGGGAGGAAACCTCCTGCAGGACACATTGTGACGTGAAGTCTTCTCCTGCCTAGGATGAGGTCCTTCCTGCACACAGCCTGGTTCTTCCTCGCCGAGCAGCCGGTGACGGTGACATTGGTGTTTGTGGTTCTTATCGCTCTACTTCAGGCTCTATACCACTTGGTATCTAACAGGAAGCTGCACAGAGAACACGAGCAACTGCTGCACGACGTGGCCCACCTGAGCCTAGAGAAGACAGAGCTGGAGGAGGACAGTCTCCATCTAATAGAGGAGAACTGTAAACTGACACAGAGGATAGACATCATCAGGTAAGTGCACCTGTCACCCTGTACTAGGTGGATTGCACAGCTCAGTGTACAGGAAGGTAAGAAACGTCAATGTAGAAGAGACTTTGTATATCAGTCTGCATTCATATCACACATTACACCGGGGGGGTCCACACATTCTACACATAACTTTACTGTCCTTCTGAGTTTAGGGGGGGGGGTGATTGTGGCCAGTCAGTGTAGAAGAAATAATGCCTCAGGCTTGGTGATCAGTGGAAGGAATAATGCCCCATCATTGTTATCAGCGGGATGAATAGTGTCCCATCATTGGTATCAGTGGGAGGAATAGTGTCCCATCATTGGAATCAGTGGGAGGAATAGTGTCCCATCATTGGAATCAGTGGGAGGAATAGTGTCCCATCATTGGTGTCAGTGGGAGGAATAGTGTCCCATCATTGTTATCAGCGGGATGAATAGTGTCCCATCATTGGAATCAGTGGGAGGAATAGTGTCCCATCATTGGTGTCAGTGGGAGGAATAGTGCCCCATCATTGTTATCAGCGGGATGAATAGTGTCCCATCATTGGTATCAGTGGGAGGAATAGTGTCCCATCATTGGAATCAGTGGGAGGAATAGTGTCCCATCATTGGAATCAGTGGGAGGAATAGTGTCCCATCATTGGTGTCAGTGGGAGGAATAGTGTCCCATCATTGGTGTCAGTGGGAGGAATAGTGTCCCATCATTGGTGTCAGTGGGAGGAATAGTGTCCCATCATTGGAATCAGTGGGAGGAATAGTGTCCCATCATTGGTGTCAGTGGGAGGAATAGTGCCCCATCATTGGTGTCAGTGGGAGGAATAGTGCCCTGTCATTGTTATCAGCGGGATGAATAGTGTCCCATCATTGGTGTCAGTGGGAGGAATAGTGTCCCATCATTGGTGTCAGTGGGAGGAATAGTGTCCTATCATTGGTGTCAGTGGGAGGAATAGTGCCCCATCATTGGTGTCAGTGGGAGGAATAGTGTCCCATCATTGTTATCACGGGACGAATAGTGTCCCATCATTGGTGTCAGTGGGAGGAATAGTGTCCCATCATTGGTGTCAGTGGGAGGAATAGTGTCCCATCATTGTTATCACGGGACGAAAAGTGTCCCATCATTGGTGTCAGTGGGAGGAATAGTGTCCCATCATTGGTGTCAGTGGGAGGAATAGTGTCCCATCATTGGTGTCAGTGGGAGGAATAGTGTCCCATCATTGGTGTCAGTGGGAGGAATAGTGTCCTATCATTGGTGTCAGTGGGAGGAATAGTGTCCTATCATTGGTGTCAGTGGGAGGAATAGTGCCCCATCATTGTTATCACGGGACGAATAGTGTCCCATCATTGGTGTCAGTGGGAGGAATAGTGTCCCATCATTGGTGTCAGTGGGAGGAATAGTGTCCCATCATTGGTGTCAGTGGGAGGAATAGTGTCCCATCATTGGTGTCAGTGGGAGGAATAGTGTCCCATCATTGGTGTCAGTGGGAGGAATAGTGTCCCATCATTGGTGTCAGTGGGAGGAATAGTGTCCTATCATTGGTGTCAGTGGGAGGAATAGTGCCCCGTCATTGTTATCACGGGACGAATAGTGTCCCATCATTGGTGTCAGTGGGAGGAATAGTGTCCCATCATTGGTGTCAGTGGGAGGAATAGTGTCCCATCATTGGTGTCAGTGGGAGGAATAGTGTCCTATCATTGGTGTCAGTGGGAGGAATAGTGTCCTATCATTGGTGTCAGTGGGAGGAATAGTGCCCCATCATTGTTATCACGGGACGAATAGTGTCCCATCATTGGTGTCAGTGGGAGGAATAGTGTCCCATCATTGGTGTCAGTGGGAGGAATAGTGTCCCATCATTGGTGTCAGTGGGAGGAATAGTGTCCCATCATTGGTGTCAGTGGGAGGAATAGTGTCCCATCATTGGTGTCAGTGGGAGGAATAGTGTCCCATCATTGGTGTCAGTGGGAGGAATAGTGCCCCATCATTGGTGTCAGAGGGAGGAATAGTGCCCCACCATTGGTGTCAGTCATTGGTACAACATTTATACAACCCATGCAGGTTTGTGTGTTTTGGTAAGGCACTGGAAGTGGCAGTTTTTAGCCTGTGAAGTTAATCAGCGCCCCCTATCTGCTGTGTGTTTCCTTACAGGGATAGGAACTTGTCCGATGTCTCGGAGGAGAACAATCAGCTGTTCCATGACGTGGCTCTGCTGACACTAGAAAAGCAGGAAATTCAGGAGAAAAATCAGTTTCTACAAACAGAGAACCAAAACCTGCTGCAGACGGTGGCACAGCTGAGGTATGGGAGGCGATGGAAGGGACAATGTGCACCAAGGCTGGGTTATTCCTCCATCACTATGTACAGATCGTCTGTTTCTCACTAATATTCCTTCCATTTGTAGTGCCAGAAGACCACCAGAGACCAATGAGGAGGTCCCACCACAGATGTGGCAGAACTACGCCAACCTGCTGGAGGAAAACGAGAAACTGAAGGCGAAATATGAAAATCTTAAAGTTCAGAGAGATCAAGCAATGCGATATTACCAACATGTGGACAGAGATCGAACGCCGAACAAATGTCTCCTTTCCTAACAGAGTGAGGGGCAAATGTTCACACCTCAGCCTCACAGATCAGGGTATATAGCTCAGCCTCACAGATCAGGGTATATAGCTCAGCATCACAGATCAGGGAATATAGCTCAGAATCACAGATCAGGGGATATAGCTCAGAATCACAGATCAGAAGATATAGCTCAGCATCACAGATCAGGGTATAACGCTCAGCATCACAGATCAGGGTATATAGCTCAAAATCACAGATCAGGGTATATAGCTCAGCCTCACAGATCAGGGTATATAGCTCAGCCTCACAGATCAGGGTATATAGATCAGCATCACAGATCAGGGAATATAGCTCAGAATCACAGATCAGGGGATATAGCTCAGAATCACAGATCAGAAGATATAGCTCAGCATCACAGATCAGGGTATAACGCTCAGCATCACAGATCAGGGTATATAGCTCAAAATCACAGATCAGGGTATATAGCTCAGCCTCACAGATCAGGGTATATAGCTCAGCATCACAGATCAGGGGATATAGCTCAGAATCACAGATCAGGGGATATAGCTCAGAATCACAGATCAGGGGATATAGCTCAGAATCACAGATCAGAAGATATAGCTCAGCATCACAGATCAGGGTATATAGCTCAGCATCACAGATCAGGGTATATAGCTCAGCATCACAGATCAGGGTATATAGCTCAGCCTCACAGATCAGGGTATATAGCTCAGCATCACAGATCAGGGGATATAGCTCAGAATCACAGATCAGGGGATATAGCTCAGAATCACAGATCAGAAGATATAGCTCAGCATCACAGATCAGGGTATATAGCTCAGCATCACAGATCAGGGTATATAGCTCAAAATCACAGATCAGGGTATATAGCTCAGCCTCACAGATCAGGGTATATAGCTCAGCCTCACAGATCAGGGTATATAACTCTGCCTCACAGATCAGGGTATATAACTCAGCCTCACAGATCAGGGTATATAGCTCAGCCTCACAGATCAGGGTATATAGCTCAGCCTTACAGATCAGGGGCTATAGCTCAGCATCACATATCTGGGGATATAGCTCAGCCTCACAGATCAGGGGATATAGCTCG
This sequence comes from Rana muscosa, assembly GCA_029206835.1. Lineage (NCBI taxonomy): Eukaryota > Metazoa > Chordata > Amphibia > Anura > Ranidae > Rana > Rana muscosa. Next base: position 331,240,715 of record CM055128.1, read on the forward strand.
GCCTCACAGATCAGGGTATAACGCTCAGCATCACAGATCAGGGGATATAGCTCAGAATCACAGATCAGAAGATATAGCTCAGCATCACAGATCAGGGTATATAGCTCAGCATCACAGATCAGGGTATATAGCTCAGCATCACAGATCAGGGTATATAGCTCAGCATCACAGATCAGGGTATATAGCTCAGCCTCACAGATCAGGGTATATAGCTCAGCATCACAGATCAGGGGATATAGCTCAGAATCACAGATCAGGGGATATAGCTCAGAATCACAGATCAGAAGATATAGCTCAGCATCACAGATCAGGGTATATAGCTCAGCCTCACAGATCAGGGTATATAGCTCAAAATCACAGATCAGGGTATATAGCTCAGCCTCACAGATCAGGGTATATAGCTCAGCCTTACAGATCAGGGGCTATAGCTCAGCATCACATATCTGGGGATATAGCTCAGCCTCACAGATCAGGGGATATAGCTCGGCCTCACAGATCAGGGGATATAGCTCGGCCTCACAGATCAGGGTATAACGCTCAGCATCACAGATCAGGGTATATAGCTCAGCATCACAGATCAGGGTATATAGCTCAGCATCACAGTTCAGGGAATATAGCTCAGCATCACAGATCAGGGGATATAGCTCAGCCTCACAGATCAGGGTTTATTGCTCAGCCTCACAGATCAGGGCATATAGCTCAGCCTCACAGATCAGGGTATATAGCTCAGCATCACAGATCAGGGGATATAGCTCAGCCTCACAGATCAGGGTTTATAGCTCAGCCTCACAGATCAGGGTTTATTTCTCAGCCTCACAGATCAGGGGATATAGCTCAGCCTCACAGATCAGGGGATATAGCTCGGCCTCACAGATCAGGGTATAACGCTCAGCATCACAGATCAGGGTATATAGCTCAGCCTCACAGATCAGGGTATATAGCTCAGCATCACAGATCAGGGTATATAGCTCAGCATCACAGTTCAGGGAATATAGCTCAGCATCACAGATCAGGGGATATAGCTCAGCCTCACAGATCAGGGTTTATTGCTCAGCCTCACAGATCAGGGCATATAGCTCAGCCTCACAGATCAGGGTATATAGCTCAGCATCACAGATCAGGGGATATAGCTCAGCCTCACAGATCAGGGTTTATAGCTCAGCCTCACAGATCAGGGTTTATTTCTCAGCCTCACAGATCAGGGGATATAGCTCAGCCTCACAGATCAGGGTATATAGCTCAGCCTCACAGATCAGGGTATATAGCTCAGCCTCACAGATCAGGGTATGGTGGTAGTAGTAGTGATGATTAGTAGTAGTAGTGAGTCAGTGACACCTTCTGATTGGACATCAAATGGCAGTAAATAATCCTCAAAATGTCACCCTCATGCTCCAGTCCAGTCACGCCATCATCCGCCCCTGGCCTGGGCCCAGTCTGAGTGGAGAATTGCAGGACAGGGAATTGTGTGTGGAGCGGAGGGGTGGCTAGACAGACAGTAGGAGTGCACTGCAGAAGGCCGAGCCTGAGGCCTTTGGCACCGGCACTTACTGTTAGCCGCCGGAATCACATGCACCGCTCAGGCCTCCCTAATCAGATCCACCGCACACACAGTCCACTGAGCTCTACTCCACATGGCATAGTGAGTGATGGCCGGGAAACTGGAAGTGGTGCCGTGGTTCCGCAAAAAGCCCCGCCCACCGTCCTCCGGTCCCCGCCAATTAAAAAAATAAGGAAAGGAGGCCAGAGACAAATGATTGTAGAGTGGAAGTTTTTGCGTGCACATCGCTTGCTCCCCAAACACTCCCTAAACACGGGAAAGCTGGGAAAGCTTCCCATACACTGCTGTGTGTCCGGCGCCTGGACACTCTTAAAGTGACCACTTTTTTTTGGTGTGAATAGCATGGGGGGGGGCCCTATGGATGGGCTGCCACTGATGACACCTCTGTGTGTGCATGGGAATGGTTGCCTGCAGTGACAGAACCAATGACACCTCTGTGTTTGTGCGGGAAGGGTTACCTGTAGTGACAGTTCAGGTCACATGATACCTCTGTGTGTGTGTGGGAAGGGTGGTCTGTAGTGACAGTTCAGGTCACATGATACCTCTGTGTGTGTGTGGGAAGGGTGGTCTGTAGTGACAGTTCAGGTCACATGATACCTCTGTGTGTGTGTGGGAAGGGTGGTCTGTAGTGACAGTTCAGGTGACATGATATCTCTGTGTGTGTGGGGGAAGGGTGGTCTGTAGTGACAGTTCAGGTCACATGATACCTCTGTGTGTGTGTGGGAAGGGTGGTCTGTAGTGACAGTTCAGGTCACATGATACCTCTGTGTGTGTGTGGGAAGGGTGGTCTGTAGTGACAGTTCAGGTGACATGATATCTCTGTGTGTGTGGGGGAAGGGTGGACTGTAGTGACAGTTCAGGTCACATTATACCTCTGTGTGTGTGGGGGGGGGAATGTTGTCTGTAGTGACAGTTCAGGTCACATGACCACTCTGTGTGTGGGGGAAGGGTTCACACGCCATCCCCAGTCTTATGTACATAGAAGACATCTGTCAATGTTGCTGTAATAAAACATTTGTGAAATAAATTGAAGGTTTCATTTTTCCCTCTTTGGTTATCACAGACAATACACCGTGTGAGACGTGAGGAGCCGAGGAACTTCCACACCACCTGTTGTGGAAATTTTTATTAACCACTTGGCGCCCGCGCTATAGCTAAATAACGGCTACAGCGCGGACCCCAAATGCCAGGAGGACGTCAATAGACGTCCTCCCCTTCGCACGCTCCCCGCACGCCTATGCGCTGTGATCACCCGAGTCACTGAGACTTGGGTGATCACAGATCCGAGTAAGGGGCCGGTCCCGGCCCCTTACCACGTGATCATCTGTCAGCCAATGACAGCTGATCACGTGATGTAAACAAAAGCCGGTAATCGTTTATTTTTCTTCTCGCGCTGACAGCGAGAGGAGAAAAAAAAGCCGATCACCGACTTATGTGTAAGGGACATTGGTCCCGAAGAGGAAGAGGCAATTCTGCCTCATATGTGTCCACCAGTACCCCCTGCCAGTGTCACCTGCCATTGCCACCTGCAAGTGCCCACAGTGCCCACCAGTGCCACCTATTAATGCCCACAATTGCCACCTATCAATGCCCACCAGTGGTGCCAATCAGTGCTGCCTATCAGAGTAACTTATCAGTGCCCATTACTGCCACCCATCAGTGCCCATCACTGCCACCCATCAGTGCCCATCACTGCCAGCTATCAGTGCCACCTATCAATGCCACCTATTAGTGCCACTTCTTAGTGCCCACCAGTGCCACCTATCAATGCCCTTCAGTGCCACCTATCAGTGCCCATCAGTGCTACCTATCAGTGCCCACCAGTGCCGCCTATCAGTGCCCACCAGTGCCACCTATCAGTGCCCACCAGTGCCACCTATCAGTGCCCACCAGTGCGGCCCCATTGGTGCCCATCAGTGCAGCCCATCGGTGCCCATCAGTGCAGCCTCATCAGCGTACATCAATTAAGGAGAAAAATTCCACGTTTGCAAAATGTTATAACAAAAATATATAATTAAAAAAAAATCGTTTTTTTTTTTTTACAAAAAATAAAAACCGCAGAGGTGATAAAATACCACCAAAAGAAAGCTCTATTTGTGGGGGAAAAAAAATGATAAAAAATTTCATTTGGGTACAGCATTGTATGACCGCGCAATTGTCATTCAAAGTGCATCAGCGCTGAAAGCTGAAAATTGGTCTAGGCAGGAGGGGGGTTTAAGTGCCCAGTAAGCAAGTGGTTAATATATGTTGTCAAATGTCCCCCCCCCCCCCAGTGTCGGTTTTGCTGTAATGCGCTCATGTGAGTGTATTCACACATACAGACGTTGGTGGAAGACCATTGGCCGTGAAAACCTTCCCATGGACACGGCAGATCTGTTCTCTCTTTTAGGAATGTTTGTTTTTATACCTCACCAAGAGACTGACCACTTCTTGGCGACTGCATTTAATGACTCGGAGCGGACAGATCTGCGTACATGGGAACTATAGAATATACCACAATGATGGCCTCCTGAGCCATGATGGAGTACGAGTCGCGTGATTGGTAGCAGTGGGTTGGTGTGCACACAGTCATGTACAGAGCCATCTTTGTGTCTCACGAAGGGCCTGTCACATGGCTCTGCACATGACCGTTTGCACACGTCACTGCTGGAATTCTATTTGAATATATACATGTGTGTGATTGGCTCTTTTGAAAGAATACAAATGTCTGATTGGCTGGCTGATTCTGAAGCCACCACCTTCTTTTGTTATTCATGTTGACAGTATAAATAAACGGAGCTTATCAGGGAAATAGATGCTTTGATGCGCATTGCACACACAAGGACGCGCGGCACCATGGTTGGGCAGGCGCGCGCTGGGACTAGGCGGACGCGCGGCGCCGCTATGCGCATGCTTAATGGCGCACACCCGGCGTGATGGATGCCCAGCCTATTTAAACCCACTGCTGACAGTGGCGCATTGCTGGTGTATCTTCAGCTTGTCTGCGTTCCTGTGTCCTGTGAATCTGCTGTTCCTGATCTGTGTACCGACCCAGCTTGTCCTAACCTGATCCTTCTGACCCCCTGGCTTGATCCTTGGCTTGCACCTGACTTCTCTCCGCCTGCTTCCTGCATCTGATCCCGGCTTGGCTACTGGACTTGTTTATCTTGCTCCTTGAACTTGACTCTGATCCTGGACTGACTTCCTGTGTTGACCCCTGGCCTGGCTCCTGACTCCGTTATCAAGTCTGTCCACCGGTCCCTGCTTCCTGGACCATCCAAGCACGCCTGTCTCCAGTTCCAGCTACCAGGCACCCGTGCTCCTGTGGGCACCACCCCCGCTGTGTCACCTTCAGTGGTGTGCTGCGCTCGGCAGCAAGGGGAGCCCTCCTAGCATCTCGGCCTTCTACCTAGTTCCTGACAGAGCTGATCATCCTAAGAAAGAATTCTGCTAAGCTCAACGTGATACCAGCATATGAGCATATGTGTCTATGTTACTTGGAGATACACCAGCGCGCTTTTCCCGGCATTATACAAGAAAGCTATATTTGTGCTTTTATGCTCAAGGAAATTATTTTCTTATAAGAGAAGCTATTCCTGGACACACCTAATAATTACATACAAGTAGTACAATCTTCTATCTATATAACTACAAACCAATGTAAGGGGTGCCGCCCACATCTAAACGTGTTCCCGCACAGCCAAAGTATACAAATATCTCTGTATCATGCCGCACTCCCTCAGTGTACAGAACTAAATAAAAGCTCACTATGCAACTACAATCTCAACACACATACAATATATATATATATAAAAGTCTCACAAATGTGGTATCGCCATACTCAGGAGGAGTAGCAGAATGTATTTTGGGGTGTCATTGCAAGCATTGTGGGAAAAAAGAATTACAACTTCAAAAAGCTTGCCATGCCTCTCACTAAATACCTTGGAATGTCTACTTTCCAAAAAGGGGTCATTTGGGGGGTATTTGTACTTTCCTGGCTTGTTAGGGTCTCAAGAAATGAGATCGGCCTTCAGTACATCAGGTGTGATCAATTTTCAATTATTGGCACCATAGCTTCTAGACTCTATAACTTTCACAGAGACCAGATAATATACACCAATTTGGGTTATTTTTACTAAAGATATGTAGCAGTATAAATTTTAGCCAAAATTTATGAAGACAAATTACTTTTTTCAAAGTGTTCTCTTTTTTCGCTTATTTTGCAAAGAAGAAAAAAACCCAGCAGTGATTAAATACCACCAAAAGAAAGCTCTGTTTGTGAGAAAAAAATGATAAAAATTTTGTTTGGGTACAATGTAGCATGACTGAGTAATTGTCATTCAAAGTGTGAGAGCGCTGAAAGCTAAAAATGGGTCTGGGTAGGAAGGGTGTATAAATGTCCTGTATTGAGTTCTCATTTCTCCAGCAGAGAAAGCCTAAAGAAAGCTGGAAAGACTCAAATTGCCGACCGCAATCGCGGGCCGCCCGGGGACATCGAGTTCCCGGGACCCGCGAGCGCACTCACGTGGCTAGCGTGAGTGAGCTCGCCCCCCGCGTGCCTCATGAGTGCGCTCGCCCCCCACCGCGTGCCTCGTGAGTGCGCTCGCCCGCCACCGCATACCTCGTGAGTGCGCTCGCCCGCCCACCGCATACCTCGTGAGTGCGCTCGTCCGCCACCGCATACCTCGTGAGTGCGCTCGTCTGCCGCTGCGTGCCTCGTGAGTGCGCTCGCCCTCCACCGCATACCTCGTGAGTGCGCTCGTCTGCCGCCGCGTGCCTCGTGAGTGCGCTCGTCCGCCGCATGCCTCGTGAGTGCGCTCGCCCGCTGCATGCCTCGTGAGTGCGTTTGCCCGCCACGTGCCTTGTGAGTGCGCTCGCGGGTCCCAGGAACTGGATTGTTCCTGAGCGGCCCGCGATTGCGTTCTGCAATTTGAGTCTTTTCAGCTTTCTTTAGGCTTTCTCTGCTGGAGAAATGAGAACTCTTCCCGCCAGTGAGGTCCTTTATGGAGAAGTCCAAGGCCTCACTCACACGGGGTGTATGAATCTGTACCCTGTGTGGGGGCTGCGTTAACCCCAAAAAGGACATCCATGTGGGTGCAGTTGCACGGACGCACCCTGGGTGCGTTCGGGGCCGTGCACCGGCACCCTCACAGATGTCACATTGGGTACAGCCGTTGCACCCCTGTTGACAGCAATGGGACTGCCTACACGGGATGCTGGGAACACCTCTGCATCCCCATTCCGGTAAACACGGCCCTCCCATGGGGTACGGATTCATACCCCCCGTGTGAATGAGGCCTAAAGGTGAATGGAATATTTAGCTCCATTGTGTTGCTAATTTGGGGACCACTGTACCCCTCTTTATTGTTATTTGGGTGTGTTTTATTATAGGAGTGTTATATATTGTGAGGGGGTTAGCTCGGCAGCGGGTGTGTGTGACCCCCGGGATGGGCTCCCCACCCAAAAACAGGCCCAGCAGACGGAGGTGGTGGTTTTCAAAATCAAAAAGGTGCGGTTTATTTTCTATTTACAGTGACAAAAACACAGCAAGGCAAAAAAAAACATAAACAAAATAAATCCTGGTCAACTTGACCTCTGACTAAACATACAGGTTTCCTAACTAACGACTGGGATCAGCCTAGTGCTGTCCTAGTCCCTGGTTTTAAATGTCCAAGCAAAATATAGCCACACAGGCTTTCTCTCACCGCACAGGGGTTCACTCTCCCTAGACAGTCCACACAGGTCTGCTTCCAGGCATGAGCTAACACCTAATGAATCTGGGAGTTTTTTTATAGAGGCCTAAATGAGCTGACAAGCTTCAGCTGGCCTCATCAACTCCCTGTCTGCACGACGCCCAGCCCTCTCCCTAGAGGTATGAGTCATCAATGAGCCCACTAGTCTCAGCTGGGCTTATACAACTCTCCACCTAGCTGTATAAGTCGGCGTAAAGCCTGAATCTGGGCGAAATATATCTACCCCCCTGGATGCAACCAGGTGACTTTACCTTCCTGCTGTCACATACCCCCCCCTCTTGTTTTAACCTCGGGGTTGGAACACCAGCAATCAGGCATTCATGTACTCGAGACAAAGCATCCACATTCCCCATTTGAACGCCAGGGCGATGCTTTACTGTGAAGTTGAATTCCTGGAGGGCCAGGAACCACCTATTCACTCTTCTATTTGTTTCCTTGTTTTGAGCCATCCACTTTAACGGAGCGTGATCCGTAACCATGTCAAAGTGCCTACCTAGCAGGTAGTACCGAAGGGAATCTAGAGCCCACTTCACCGCTAAACACTCCTTTTCAACGGTGGCGTAATTTACCTCATGGGACTTCAACTTCCTGCTGAGGTAAATGACTGGGTGCTCTTCCCCGTTCCAGACCTGGGACAATACTGCTCCTAACCCCACATCTGACGCATCACTTTGTACGACAAAGTCTCTAGAGAAGTCGGGTGAGTACAACACTGGCTGGCTACATAAGGCTTGTTTCAAGAATTGGAATGCTGCCTCAGCCTCGGGGGTCCATTTAATCATGACCGACCCTTTCCCCTTCGTCAGGTCGGTTAGGGGCACAGCCTTAGAAGCAAAGTGGGGAATGAATCGCCGATAATACCCAGCGATTCCCAGAAAGGCTCGTACCTGCTTCTTGCTGTTGGGACGTGGCCAACTCTGGATGGCCTCGACTTTGTTGAGTTGGGGTTTTATTACTCCCCTCCCAATGGTGTACCCAAGATATTTGGCCTCCTCCTGCCCAATGGTACACTTCTTGGGGTTAGCCGTAAACCCTGCTTCCCGAACAGAGTCCAGGACTGCTTGCACTTTTGGCAGATGTGAGGCCCAATCTGTGCTATGGACAATTATGTCATCCAGGTAAGCCGCAGCATACTTCCGATGGGGCCTCAGCATCTGGTCCATTTTCCGCTGGAATGTGGCCGGCGCATTCTGTAACCCGAACGGCATTCTTTTATATTGGAACGCCCCGTCTGGGGTTACAAATGCGGTTTTCTCTTTGGCCGACTTGGCCAGGGGGATTTGCCAATACCCTTTTGTGAGGTCAAGAGTCGTCATGTATCGGGCTGTTCCCAGCCGGTCGATCAACTCATCTATACGTGGCATGGGGTAGGTGTCAAATTTTGTAACTTTGTTCAACTGACGAAAATCGTTACAAAATCGCCAGCTCCCATCCGGTTTAGGCACCAACACAATGGGACTAGACCAATCACTTTGGGACTCCTCTATCACCCCTAAGTTCAGCATTCTCTGTACTTCCTCCCGTATTGCCTCCCGTCGGGCCTCTGGGATCCGATAGGGTTTTAACTTCACCCTTTCACCGGGCGGGGTAATAATGTCATGCTCTACCCCAGATGTTTGTCCCGGCAGCTCAGAGAATACCTCCTTGTTGCGAAGTACAAACTCCTTAACCTCCTGTTGTTGGGGTTGTGACAAGGTGGCTGCGATTCCAACCTCAGGAATCACGCAACCAGTTTGAGCTGGTGACCAAGTGTCTGCGACTAGGGACTCTCTATCCCTCCAGGCTTTCAACAGATTAACGTGATAGATCTGTTCGGGCTTTCGCCTTCCTGGTTGTCTGACCTTGTAATTCACTTCGCTCACTTTTTCCATTATCTCGTAGGGGCCTTGCCATTTGGCAAGGAATTTACTTTCAACCGTAGGGACAAGTACCAATATCCTATCCCCCGGGGAAAAGGTACGGGTCTTGGCTCCACGGTTGTACACTCTCTGCTGTGCCAACTGCGCTTGGGCCAAATGTTCCTTCACGATGGGCATTACCTGTGCAATTCGATCTTGCATCAGGGCGACATGCTCAATCACACTCCTGTGGGGAGAACTCTCACTTTCCCAAGTTTCCTTGGCAATATCCAACAGCCCTCTTGGGTGTCTCCCATACAGTAACTCAAAGGGGGAGAATCCCGTAGAGGATTGGGGCACCTCCCTAATAGCAAACATCAAATAAGGAAGTAGACAGTCCCAATCCCTTCCATCTCTATCCACCACTTTCTTCAACATTTGTTTTAGGGTTTTGTTGAATCTTTCAACCAGCCCATCGGTTTGGGGGTGATACACAGATGTACGCAATTGCGTCACTTTGAACAATTTACACAGCTCTTTCATAACCCGGGACATAAAGGGTGTACCTTGGTCCGTAAGCAGTTCTTTACAAATACCCACCCGGCTAAAAACAAGAGATAGCTCTTTGGCTATGGTTTTGGCCGAGGTATTTCTGAGAGGGATCGCTTCTGGATAACGGGTGGCATAGTCCATTATAACCAATATGTACTGGTGCCCCCTAGCGGACTTGATTATAGGACCTACCAAATCCATTGCGATTCTCTCAAACGGGACCTCAATGATGGGTAGAGGGACCAGCGGGCTACGGAAATGTGGCATCGGGGCCGACCTCTGACACACAGGGCAGGAGGAACAATAATTTTCTATGTCCTTCATCACCCCAGGCCAATAGAATCTCTGTAATACCCTCTCTCGGGTTTTCTCTGTCCCCAGATGACCTCCAAGAATGTGCCCATGGGCCAACTCCAACACCAACTTCCTGTAAGGTTTGGGCACCACAAGCTGCTCAACGGTTTCTTCTGCCCTTTTTGCCACCCGATACAGTAGGTCCTTCTCTACGCTGAAGTATGGGTAAGTGCCGGTATTATCTGGGTTCACTAACTCGCCATCTATTTTCACTACGTTTTCCCGTGCCTTTATTAGGGCGGGGTCTTTCAACTGTTCTGTGGCAAAGTTTTCCCTGTGAACCTCAAGATCAGAAAACTCCACAGACGGTAGGTTTTCGTCTGAGGAGGTGGGCTCCTCTCCAGTTTCTTGAGTCTCCCCTGCCAATACTGACAAGGGAAATTCCGGAGAGTCCTCACCACTCTCAGGGGAGTTCTGGCTATCACATTCCTGGTACATAGGGGCACCAGTGGGGGGCTCAGGATCATCCCACAGTTCCCAGAACTTCGGAAAATCCCTTCCCACAATGGCGTCATGCGGTAACTGAGATACTAAGCCCACTGGATGAGAGAGGGTACCTCTGGGGGTCTCGAAACACACTGTAGTCACTGGATACTCTCGGGTGTCCCCATGCACACAAATAACGGCTACCTTGCTATTCCCAGAGACCTCTGTTTTAACTAACTCAGCCTTTATCAGGGTCACAAGGCTACCTGAATCCAGCAATACCACAACATTTCTACCATTAATACACATTTTGCATAAATGTTTCTCAGTTCCCCGAATGGCAGTGCATGCGACTGTCGCACACAGCGACTGACGTCTGCCCGTCAGAAAGTCACACTGCATGGGTTCCTCCACAACCGGGCAATTTGCTGCAATATGTCCCGCTTGCCGGCAGCGGTAGCAAACGATCCTTCTTGCGGCCTCTTGAGCCGCTGATTTCCCAGGCTGTTCTCGCCAAACTTGGGGTAGAGCTCCCACCCTCTCACTCTCTCCACCCTCACCCCTTGGAATCCTCTTATCCGCCCCTGGGGATGGTCTGGTCTTAGGGTGGAAAGTCCGAGTGTCTCTGGAAGAGGCCGTCAGGTTCTCTGTAGCCAAGTATTTCTCCACACGATCCACAAGACCATCGGCCGTCTCTGGGTCTCCATGGCTTACCCACTTTTGGATGGCAGTAGGAAGAGCTCTCAAAAACCGATCCATTACAACACGTTCCACAATCTTTGGTGCGGACAAAGTCTCTGGCTGTAGCCACTTTCTGCTCAGGTGAATGAGATCATACATTTGAGACCTGGGGGGTTTTCCAAGCTGGAAAGTCCAGTTATGCACACGCTGAGCCCGGACAGCCAGGGTGACACCCAGCCTTGCCAATATTTCAGCTTTTAGCATCACATAGTCTTTTGCTTGGTTAGGCTCTAGGTCATAGTAAGCTTTCTGCGATTCACCAGTTAACAGAGGAGCCACTAGTCCAGCCCACTGCTCCTCAGGCCACTTTTCTCTTTCAGCGGTCCTTTCAAATGTGGTCAAAAATACCTCTGGATCATCCTCTCCAGTCATTTTTGTCAATAAACGACTCACCCCAAAGGACGCGGTATTAGTGGGACGGCTTTCCTCACTGGTCTGCGGACGTTGCTGCATTACTGCTTCCATCTGTTGTTGTAGTCTCTGCTCTTGCTTCTGCAACAGGTCTATGAAGCGGGCCTCAGATTGCTGTTGGGCTTGTTGCTGAGCCTCCAGACTCTGTTGTAAAGTTGCAAGGCTCTGTTGATGAGCTTGCTGCTGGGCTGCAAGGCTCCTTTGCAAACCTGCATTTGTCTGCTGTTGATTGGCATTTGCTAGAGCCAGCTGTTTCAGTATCTCCTCCATGCTGGCTTAAAAAAAAACTGCCACTGGTTCTCCACCAACTGTGAGGGGGTTAGCTCGGCAGCGGGTGTGTGTGACCCCCGGGATGGGCTCCCCACCCAAAAACAGGCCCAGCAGACGGAGGTGGTGGTTTTCAAAATCAAAAAGGTGCGGTTTATTTTCTATTTACAGTGACAAAAACACAGCAAGGCAAAAAAAAACATAAACAAAATAAATCCTGGTCAACTTGACCTCTGACTAAACATACAGGTTTCCTAACTAACGACTGGGATCAGCCTAGTGCTGTCCTAGTCCCTGGTTTTAAATGTCCAAGCAAAATATAGCCACACAGGCTTTCTCTCACCGCACAGGGGTTCACTCTCCCTAGACAGTCCACACAGGTCTGCTTCCAGGCATGAGCTAACACCTAATGAATCTGGGAGTTTTTTTATAGAGGCCTAAATGAGCTGACAAGCTTCAGCTGGCCTCATCAACTCCCTGTCTGCACGACGCCCAGCCCTCTCCCTAGAGGTATGAGTCATCAATGAGCCCACTAGTCTCAGCTGGGCTTATACAACTCTCCACCTAGCTGTATAAGTCGGCGTAAAGCCTGAATCTGGGCGAAATATATCTACCCCCCTGGATGCAACCAGGTGACTTTACCTTCCTGCTGTCACAATATATAGACTGTAGTTTAGGATAAGTTTGGATTTCTTCTGGAGGAGTTTTAAGTGGACATAACTGATGTACCCCGCACAGCGGGGGCGGGCCTTAGAGAACAGAGGCCGCATTTGGGCAGCACAGAGGCTTAGTGGTGAGTCTTGCAGCACTGGGGTCCTCCGGTTTCCTCCCACACTACAAAGACATGCCACCTTTGCGTTGGTGGTGCAGTGGTGAGCATAGCTGCCTTCCAAGCAGATGACCCAGGTTCGATTCCCGGCCAATGCCATCTCCAATACTTGGAGTCCTCAGAGAGAAAAGCGCTATACAAGGTCAATGCTGAGTATATATTAGCGGTGGAATAAAGAATGAAGTGAATGTGTGGAAAGTTTGAGGAAGAAAATGTTCCCCCAGAATCTATAGAAGGAGAACCCAGCAACTGATCACACCTAGGCGTTCCGGATCACGGGCGGAATTACTGCGATTCCCAAATTGCCGCAAAACACGGGACACGCTTGTGATCCCGTTACTTTCACCCCAATCACCGGACAATATTGTCACCTGACAAATCCCACAAAAACAATCACAGGACGCCTGTTTCCCAAAAGCAGTCCTGTGATTTGTCAGGTGAAATCACACATCGATTGGGGTGATACTGAAAGTAAAGGGATCGCATATTACACCAATACCCCCCAGCAGGAATATTACCCCCATACTCCCCCCCAGCAGGAATTTTACACCAATACTCCCCCCCAGCAGGAATATTACACCAATACTCCCCCCAGCAGGAATATTACCCCCATGCTCCCCCCAGCAGGAATATTACTCTCATACTCCCCCCAGAAGGAATATTAAACCCATACCCCCCCCCCCAGAAGGAATATTACACCCATACCCCCCCCCCCCAGAAGGAATATTAAACCCATACTCCCCCCCAGCAGGAATATTACACCCATACTCCCCCCCAGCAGGAATATTACACCCATACTCCCCCCAGCAGGAATATTACCCCCATGCTCCCCCCAGCAGGAATATTACTCTCATACTCCCCCAAGAAGGAATATTACACCCATACTCCCCCCCCCAGCAGGAATATTAAACCCATACTCCCCCCAGCAGGAAAATTACACCCATACTCCCCCCAGCAGGAATATTACACCCATACTTCCCCCAGCAGGAATATTACACCCATACTCCCCCCAGGAGGAATATTACTCCCATACTCCCCCCAGAAGGAATATTACACCCATACTCCCCCCCCAGCAGGAATATTAAACCCATACCCCCCCAGCAGGAATATTACACCCATACTCCCCCCAGCAGGAATATTACACCCATACTCCCCCCCCAGCAGGAATATTACACCCATACTCCCCCCCAGCAGGAATATTACACCCATACTCCCCCCCAGCAGGAATATTACACCCATACTCCCCCCCCCCAACAGGAATATTACACCCATACTCCCCACAGCAGGAATATTACACCCAAACTCCCCCCAGAAGGAATAATCCACTGTGACAGCAGGAAGGTAAAGTCACCTGGTTGCATCCAGGGGGGTAGATATATTTCGCCCAGATTCAGGCTTTACGCCGACTTATACAACTAGGTGGAGAGTTGTATAAGGCTAGTGGGCTCATGGATGACTCATACCTCTAGGGAGAGTGTGGGGCGTCGTACAGACAGGGAGTTGATGAGACCAGCTGAAGCTTGTCAGCTCATTTAGGCCTCTATAAGAACTCCCAGCTTCATTGGATGTTAGCTCATGCCTGGAACCAGACCTGTGTGGACTGTCTAGGGAGAGTGAACCCCTGTGCGGTGAGACAAAGCCTGTGTGGCTATTTGCTTGGACATTTAAAACCAGGGACTTAGGGACTAGGACAGCACTAGGCTGATCCCAGTTGTTAGTTAGGAAACCTGTATGTTTAGTCAGAGGTCAAGTTGACCAGGATTTATTTTGTTTATGTTTCTTTTGCTTTGCTGTGTTTTGTCACTGTAAATAGAAAATAAACCGCACCTTTTTGATTTTGAAAACCACAACCACCGTTTGCTGGGCCTGTTTTTGTGTGGGGAGCCCATCTCGGGGGTCACACACACCCGCTGCCGAGCTAACCCCCTCACAGTTGGTGGAGAACCAGTGGCAGTTTTTTTTTAAGCCAGCATGGAGGAGATACTGAAGCAGCTGGCTCTAGCAAATGCCAATCAACAGCAGACAAATGCAGGTTTGCAAAAGAGCCTTGCAGCTCAACAACAGAACTTCGCAGCCCAGCAGCAAGCTCATCAACAGAGCCTTGCAGCCCAGCAGCAAGCTCATCAACAGAGCCTTGCAGCCCAGCAGCAGACAAACGCAACTTTGCAACAGAGTCTGGAGGCTCAGCAACAAGCCCAGCAGCAATCTGAGGCCCGCTTCATAGACCTGTTACAGAAGCAAGAGCAGAGACTACAACAACAGATGGAAGCAGCAATGCAGCAACGTCCGCAGACCAGTGAGGAAAGCCGTCCCACTAATACCGCGTCCTTTGGGGTGAGTCGTTTATTGACAAAAATGACTGGAGAGGATGATCCAGAGGTATTTTTGACCACATTTGAAAGGACCGCTGAAAGAGAAAAGTGGCCTGAGGAGCAGTGGGCTGGACTGGTGGCTCCTCTGTTAACTGGTGAATCGCAGAAAGCTTACTATGACCTAGAGCCTAACCAAGCAAAAGACTATGCGATGCTAAAAGCTGAAATATTGGCAAGGCTGGGTGTCACCCAGGCTGTCCGGGCTCAGCGTGTGCATAACTGGACTTTCCAGCTTGGAAAACCCCCCAGGTCTCAAATGTATGATCTCATTCACCTGAGCAGAAAGTGGCTACAGCCAGAGACTTTGTCCGCACCAAAGATTGTGGAACGTGTTGTAATGGATCGGTTTTTGAGAGCTCTTCCTACTGCCATCCAAAAGTGGGTAAGCCATGGAGACCCAGAGACGGCCGATGGTCTTGTGGATCGTGTGGAGAAATACTTGGCTACAGAGAACCTGACGGCCTCTTCCAGAGACACTCGGACTTTCCACCCTAAGACCAGACCATCCCCAGGGGCGGATAAGAGGATTCCAAGGGGTGAGGGTGGAGAGAGTGAGAGGGTGGGAGCTCTACCCCAAGTTTGGCGAGAACAGCCTGGGAAATCAGCGGCTCAAGAGGCCGCAAGAAGGATCGTTTGCTACCGCTGCCGGCAAGCGGGACATATTGCAGCCAATTGCCCGGTTGTGGAGGAACCCATGCAGTGTGACTTTCTGACGGGCAGACGTCAGTCGCTGTGTGCGACAGTCGCATGCACTGCCATTCGAGGAACTGAGAAACATTTATGCAAAATGTGTGTTAATGGTAGAAATGTTGTGGTATTGCTGGATTCAGGTAGCCTTGTGACCCTGATAAAGGCTGAGTTAGTTAAAACAGAGGTCTCTGGGAATAGCAAGGTAGCTGTTATTTGTGTGCATGGGGACACCCGAGAGTATCCAGTGACTACAGTGTGTTTCGAGACCCCCAAAGGTACCCTCTCTCATCCAGTGGGCTTAGTATCTCAGTTACCGCATGACGCCATTGTGGGAAGGGATTTTCCGAAGTTCTGGGAACTGTGGGATGATCCTGAGCCCCCCACTGGTGCCCCTATGTACCAGGAATGTGATAGCCAGAACTCCCCTGAGAGTGGTGAGGACTCTCCAGAATTTCCCTTATCAGTATTGGCAGGGGAGACTCAAGAAACTGGAGAGGAGCCCACCTCCTCAGACGAAAACCTACCGTCTGTGGAGTTTTCGGATCTTGAGGTTCACAGGGAAAACTTTGCCACAGAACAGTTGAAAGACCCCGCCCTAATAAAGGCACGGGAAAACGTAGTGAAAATAGATGGCGAGTTAGTGAACCCAGATAATACCTGCACTTACCCATACTTCAGCGTAGAGAAGGACCTACTGTATCGGGTGGCAAAAAGGGCAGAAGAAACCGTTGAGCAGCTTGTGGTGCCCAAACCTTACAGGAAGTTGGTGTTGGAGTTGGCCCATGGGCACGTTCTTGGAGGTCATCTGGGGACAGAGAAAACCCGAGAGAGGGTATTACAGAG
Source organism: Rana muscosa (assembly GCA_029206835.1). Taxonomy (NCBI): domain Eukaryota; kingdom Metazoa; phylum Chordata; class Amphibia; order Anura; family Ranidae; genus Rana; species Rana muscosa. Next base: position 331,257,328 of record CM055128.1, read on the forward strand.
ATTCTATTGGCCGGGGGTGATGAAGGACATAGAAAATTATTGTTCCTCCTGCCCTGTGTGTCAGAGGTCGGCCCCGATGCCACATTTCCGTAGCCCGCTGGTCCCTCTACCCATCATTGAGGTCCCGTTTGAGAGGATCGCCATGGATTTGGTAGGTCCTATAATCAAGTCCGCTAGGGGGCACCAGTACATATTAGTTATAATGGACTATGCCACCCGTTATCCAGAAGCGATCCCTCTCCGAAATACCTCGGCCAAAACCATAGCCAAAGAGCTATCTCTTGTGTTTAGCCGGGTGGGTATTTGTAAAGAACTGCTTACGGACCAAGGTACACCCTTTATGTCCCGGGTTATGAAGGAGCTGTGTAAATTGTTCAAAGTGACGCAATTACGTACATCTGTGTATCACCCCCAAACCGATGGGCTGGTTGAATGGTTCAACAAAACCCTAAAACAAATGTTGAAGAAAGTGGTGGATAGAGATGGAAAGGATTGGGACTGTCTACTTCCTTATCTGATGTTTGCTATTAGGGAGGTGCCCCAATCCTCTACGGGATTCTCCCCCTTTGAGTTACTGTATGGGAGACACCCAAGAGGGCTGTTGGATATTGCCAAGGAAACTTGGGAAAGTGAGAGTTCTCCCCACAGGAGTGTGATTGAGCATGTCGCCCTGATGCAAGACCGAATTGCACAGGTAATGCCCATCGTGAAGGAACATTTGGCCCAAGCGCAGTTAGCACAGCAGAGAGTGTACAACCGTGGAGCCAAGACCCGTACCTTTTCCCCGGGGGATAGGATACTGGTACTTGTCCCTACGGTTGAAAGTAAATTCCTTGCCAAATGGCAAGGCCCCTACGAGATAATGGAAAAAGTGAGCGAAGTGAATTACAAGGTCAGACAACCAGGAAGGCGAAAGCCCGAACAGATCTATCACGTTAATCTGTTGAAAGCCTGGAGGGATAGAGAGTCCCTAGTCGCAGACACTTAGTCACCAGCTCAAACTGGTTGCGTGATTCCGGAGGTTGGAATAGCAGCCACCTTGTCACAACCCCAACAACAGGAGGTTAAGGAGTTTGTGCTTCGCAACAAGGAGGTATTCTCTGAGCTGCCGGGACAAACATCTGGGGTAGAGCATGACATCATTACCCCGCCCGGTGAAAGGGTGAAGTTAAAACCCTATCGGATCCCAGAGGCCCGACGGGAGGCAATACGGGAGGAAGTACAGAAAATGCTGAACTTAGGGGTGATAGAGGAGTCCCAAAGTGATTGGTCTAGTCCCATTGTGTTGGTGCCTAAACCGGATGGGAGCTGGCGATTTTGTAACGATTTTCGACAGTTGAACAAAGTTACAAAATTTGACACCTACCCCATGCCACGTATAGATGAGTTGATCGACCGGCTGGGAACAGCCCGATACATGACGACTCTTGACCTCACAAAAGGGTATTGGCAAATCCCCCTGGCCAAGTCGGCCAAAGAGAAAACCGCATTTGTAACCCCAGACGGGGCGTTCCAATATAAAAGAATGCCGTTCGGGTTACAGAATGCGCCGGCCACATTCCAGCGGAAAATGGACCAGATGCTGAGGCCCCATCGGAAGTATGCTGCGGCTTACCTGGATGACATAATTGTCCATAGCACAGATTGGGCCTCACATCTGCCAAAAGTGCAAGCAGTCCTGGACTCTGTTCGGGAAGCGGGGTTTACGGCTAACCCCAAGAAGTGTACCATTGGGCAGGAGGAGGCCAAATATCTTGGGTACACCATTGGGAGGGGAGTAATAAAACCCCAACTCAACAAAGTCGAGGCCATCCAGAGTTGGCCACGTCCCAACAGCAAGAAGCAGGTACGAGCCTTTCTGGGAATCGCTGGGTATTATCGGCGATTCATTCCCCACTTTGCTTCTAGGGCTGTGCCCCTAACCAACCTGACGAAGGGGAAAGGGTCGGTCATGATTAAATGGACCCCCGAGGCTGAGGCAGCATTCCAATTCTTGAAACAAGCCTTATGTAGCCAGCCAGTGTTGTACTCACCCGACTTCTCTAAAGACTTTGTCGTACAAAGTGATGCGTCAGATGTGGGGTTAGGAGCAGTATTGTCCCAGGTCTGGAACGGGGAAGAGCACCCAGTCATTTACCTCAGCAGGAAGTTGAAGTCCCATGAGGTAAATTACGCCACCGTTGAAAAGGAGTGTTTAGCGGTGAAGTGGGCTCTAGATTCCCTTCGGTACTACCTGCTAGGTAGGCACTTTGACATGGTTACGGATCACGCTCCGTTAAAGTGGATGGCTCAAAACAAAGAAACAAATAGAAGAGTGAATAGGTGGTTCCTGGCCCTCCAGGAATTCAACTTCACAGTAAAGCATCGCCCTGGCGTTCAAATGGGGAATGTGGATGCTTTGTCTCGAGTACATGAATGCCTGATTGCTGGTGTTCCAACCCCGAGGTTAAAACAAGAGGGGGGGGTATGTGACAGCAGGAAGGTAAAGTCACCTGGTTGCATCCAGGGGGGTAGATATATTTCGCCCAGATTCAGGCTTTACGCCGACTTATACAACTAGGTGGAGAGTTGTATAAGGCTAGTGGGCTCATGGATGATTCATACCTCTAGGGAGAGTGTGGGGCGTCGTACAGACAGGGAGTTGATGAGACCAGCTGAAGCTTGTCAGCTCATTTAGGCCTCTATAAGAACTCCCAGCTTCATTAGATGTTAGCTCATGCCTGGAACCAGACCTGTGTGGACTGTCTAGGGAGAGTGAACCCCTGTGCGGTGAGACAAAGCCTGTGTGGCTATTTGCTTGGACATTTAAAACCAGGGACTTAGGGACTAGGACAGCACTAGGCTGATCCCAGTTGTTAGTTAGGAAACCTGTATGTTTAGTCAGAGGTCAAGTTGACCAGGATTTATTTTGTTTATGTTTCTTTTGCTTTGCTGTGTTTTGTCACTGTAAATAGAAAATAAACCGCACCTTTTTGATTTTGAAAACCACAACCACCGTTTGCTGGGCCTGTTTTTGTGTGGGGAGCCCATCTCGGGGGTCACACACACCCGCTGCCGAGCTAACCCCCTCACACCACCCATAATCCCCCCCCCCCAGCAGGAATATTACACCCATACTCCCCCCAGCAGGAATATTACACCCACACTCCCCCCAGCAGGAATATTACACCCACACTCCCCCAGCAGGAATATTACACCCATACTCCCCCCAGAAGGAATAATACACCCATAATCCCCCCCCCAGCAGGATTATTACACCCATACTCCCCCCAGCAGGAATATTACACCCATACTTCCCCCAGCAGGAATACTACACCCATACTCCCCCCAGCAGGAATATTACACCCATACTCCCCCCCAGCAGGAATATTACACCCATACTCCCCCCCCCAGCAGAAATATTACACCCATGCTTCCCCCAGCAGGAATATTACACCCATACTTACCCCAGCAGGAATATTACACCCATACTCTCCCCAGCAGGAATATTACACCCATACTCCCCCAGCAGGAATATTACACCCATACTCCCCCAGCAGGAATATTACACCCACACTCCCCCCATCAGGAATATTACTCCCATACTCCCCCCAGCAGGAATATTACACCCATACTCCCCCCAGCAGGGATATTACACCCATACTCCCCCCAGCAGGAATATTACATCCATACTCGCCCCAGCAGGAATATTACACCCATACTCCCCCCAGCACAAATATTACATCCATACTCCCCCCAGCAGGAATATTACACCCATACTCCCCCCAGCAGGAATATAACCCCCATACTCCCCCCCAGCAGGAATATTACACCCATACTTCCCCCATCAGGAATATTACTCCCATACTCCCCCCAGCAGGAATATTACACCCATACTCCCCCCAGCAGGGATATTACATCCATACTCGCCCAGCAGGGATATTACACCCATACTTCCCCCAGCAGGAATATTACACTCATACTCGCCCCATCAGGAATATTACACCCATACTCCCCCCAGCAGGAATATTACACCCATACTCCCCCCAGCAGGAATATTACACTCATACTCGCCCCAGCAGGAATATTACACCCATACTTCCCCCAGCAGGAATATTACACCCATACTCCCCCCAGCAGGAATAATACACCCATACTTCCCCCAGCAGGAATATTACACAAATACTCCCCCCCCCCAGCAGGAATATTACACCCATACTCCCCCCAGCAGGAATATTACACCCATACTCCCCCAGCAGGAATATTACACCCATACTCCCCCAGCAGGAATATTACACCCATACTCCCCCCATCAGAAATGTTACTCCCATACTCCCCCCAGCAGGAATATTACACCTATACTCCCCCCAGCAGGGATATTACACCCATACTCCCCCCAGCAGGAATATTACACCCATACTCGCCCCAGCAGGAATATTACACCCATACTTCCCCCAGCAGGAATATTACACCCATACTCCCCCCAGCAGGAATATTACACCCATACCCCCCCCCCAGCAGGAATATTACACCCATACTCCCCCCAGCAGGAATATTACACCCATACCCCCCCAGCAGGAATATTACACCCATACTCCCCCCCAGCAGGAATATTACACCCATACTCCCCCAGCAGGAATACTACACCCATACTCCCCCCAGCAGGAATATTACACCCATACTCCCCCCCAGCAGGAATACTACACCTATACTCCCCCAGCAGGAATACTACACCCATACAACCCAAGCAGGAATATTACACCCATACAACCCCATCCTGACACTGACCTCCCCCTAGCAGGAATAACAAAATAAGGATGATCCTCAGCTCCATCTAGTGGTCATAATGCAGTACATGTATGACAGGAAGCTACACAGACCAATAGGGTGGTTAGAGGGTTGGAAAGGGGAGGCCACGATGTGTCCATGCCCAGTAAGTACCAAAATATTTCCTCTACACTTAAGGCAAGGTCATTTACATTCTACCACCAGATATCATAGAAAATAAAGTGTGTCCCTGTGGGGAAGCCGGGGCTGTTATCTGCTAGTACTTACTCTTGGAGGATCTTCAGCGCTCTTTGTTGCTCCACTTCATCTTTCTCTTGATATTCACTCAACAAGGAGCTCAGGTATTCTACCTGTGACAAGAAGAAGGGAAGACGTAAGAAGAGTCCCTATCCTGGACAAGAAGAAGGGAAGACGTAAGAAGAGTCCCTATCCTGTGACAAGAAGAAGGGAAGACGTAAGAAGAGTCCCTATCCTGGACAAGAAGAAGGGAAGACGTAAGAAGAGTCCCTATCCTGGACAAGAAGAAGGGAAGACGTAAGAATAGTTCCTATCCTGTGACAAGAAGAAGGGAAGACGTAAGAAGAGTCCCTATCCTGGACAAGAAGAAGGGAAGACGTAAGAAGAGTCCCTATCCTGGACAAGAAGAAGGGAAGACGTAAGAAGAGTCCCTATCCTGTGACAAGAAGAAGGGAAGACGTAAGAAGAGTCCCTATCCTGTGACAAGAAGAAGGGAAGACGTAAGAAGAGTCCCTATCCTGGACAAGAAGAAGGGAAGACGTAAGAAGAGTCCCTATCCTGGACAAGAAGAAGAGAAGACGTAAGAAGAGTCCCTATCCTGTGACAAGAAGAAGGAAAGACGTAAGAAGAGTCCCTATCCTGGACAAGAAGAAGGGACGACGTAAGAAGAGTCCCTATCCTGGACAAGAAGAAGGGAAGAAGTAAGAAGAGTCCCTATCCTGGACAAGAAGAAGGGAAGACGTAAGAAGAGTCCCTATCCTGGACAAGAAGAAGGGAAGACGTAAGAAGAGTCCCTATCCTGAACAAGAAGAAGGGAAGACGTAAGAAGAGTCCCTATCCTGTGACAAGAAGAAGGAAAGACGTAAGAAGAGTCCCTATCCTGGACAAGAAGAAGGGACGACGTAAGAAGAGTCCCTATCCTGGACAAGAAGAAGGGAAGAAGTAAGAAGAGTCCCTATCCTGGACAAGAAGAAGGGAAGACGTAAGAAGAGTCCCTATCCTGGACAAGAAGAAGGGAAGACGTAAGAAGAGTCCCTATCCTGAACAAGAAGAAGGGAAGACGTAAGAAGAGTCCCTATCCTGGACAAGAAGAAGGGAAGAGGTAAGAAGAGTCCCTATCCTGGACAAGAAGAAGGGAAGACGTAAGAAGAGTCCCTATCCTGGACAAGAAGAAGGGAAGACGTAAGAAGAGTCCCTATCCTGTGACAAGAAGAAGGGAAGACGTAAGAAGAGTCCCTATCCTGGACAAGAAGAAGGGAAGACATAAGAAGAGTCCCTATCCTGGACAAGAAGAAGGGAAGACGTAAGAAGAGTCCCTATCCTGGACAAGAAGAAGGGAAGACATAAGAAGAGTCCCTATCCTGGACAAGAAGAAGGGAAGACATAAGAAGAGTCCCTATCCTATAACAAGAAGAAGGGAAGACGTAAGAAGAGTCCCTATCCTGGACAAGAAGAATGAAAAAAGACGTAAGAAGAGTCCCTATACTGGACAAGAAGAAGGGAAGACGTAAGAAGAGTCCCTATACTGGACAAGAAGAAGGGAAGACGTAAGAAGAGTCCCTATCCTGGACAAGAAGAAGGGAAGATGTAAGAAGAGTCCCTATCCTGGACAAGAAGAAGGGAAGACGTAAGAAGAGTCCCTATCCTGGACAAGAAGAAGGGAAGACGTAAGAAGAGTCCCTATCCTGGACAAGAAGAAGGGAAGACGTAAGAAGTGTCCCTATCCTGGACAAGAAGGAAAGACGTAAGTAGAGTCCCTATCCTGTGACAAGAAGAAGGGAAGAAGTAAGAAGAGTCCCTATCCTGTGACAAGAAGAAGGGAAGACGTAAGAAGAGTCCCTATCCTGGACAAGAAGAAGGGAAGAGGTAAGAAGAGTCCCTATCCTGGACAAGAAGAAGGGAAGACGTAAGAAGAGTCCCTATCCTGAACAAGAAGAAGGGAAGACGTAAGAAGAGTCCCTATCCTGGACAAGAAGAAGGGAAGACGTAAGAAGAGTCCCTATCCTGGACAAGAAGAAGGGAAGAAGTAAGAAGAGTCCCTATCCTGGACAAGAAGAAGGGAAGACGTAAGAAGAGTCCCTATCCTGAACAAGAAGAAGGGAAGACGTAAGTAGAGTCCCTATCCTGTGACAAGAAGAAGGGAAGAAGTAAGAAGAGTCCCTATCCTGTGACAAGAAGAAGGGAAGAAGTAAGAAGAGTCCCTATCCTGGACAAGAAGAAGGGAAGACGTAAGAAGAGTCCCTATCCTGAACAAGAAGAAGGGAAGACGTAAGTAGAGTCCCTATCCTGTGACAAGAAGAAGGGAAGAAGTAAGAAGAGTCCCTATCCTGTGACAAGAAGAAGGGAAGAAGTAAGAAGAGTCCCTATCCTGGACAAGAAGAAGGGAAGACGTAAGAAGAGTCCCTATCCTGAACAAGAAGAAGGGAAGACGTAAGAAGAGTCCCTATCCTGGACAAGAAGAAGGGAAGACGTAAGAAGAGTCCCTATCCTGGACAAGAAGAAGGGAAGACGTAAGAAGAGTCCCTATCCTGAACAAGAAGAAGGGAAGACGTAAGAAGAGTCCCTATCCTGGACAAGAAGAAGGGAAGAGGTAAGAAGAGTCCCTATCCTGGACAAGAAGAAGGGAAGACGTAAGAAGAGTCCCTATCCTGAACAAGAAGAAGGGAAGACGTAAGAAGAGTCCCTAAAGAAGAGTCCCTATCCTGTGACAAGAAGAAAAGAAGACGTAAGAAGAGTCCCTATCCTGGACAAGAAGAAGGGAAGACGTAAGAAGAGTCCCTATCCTGGACAAGAAGAAGGGAAGACGTAAGAAGAGTCCCTATCCTGGACAAGAAGGGAAGACGTAAGAAGAGTCCCTTTCCTGGACAAGAAGAAGGGAAGACGTAAGAAGAGTCCCTATCCTGGACAAGAAGAAGGGAAGACGTAAGAAGAGTCCCTATCCTGGACAAGAAGAAGGGAAGACGTAAGAAGAGTCCCTATCCTGGACAAGAAGAAGGGACGACGTAAGAAGAGTCCCTATCCTGGACAAGAAGAAGGGAAGAAGTAAGAAGAGTCCCTATCCTGGACAAGAAGAAGGGAAGACGTAAGAAGAGTCCCTATCCTGGACAAGAAGAAGGGAAGACGTAAGAAGAGTCCCTATCCTGAACAAGAAGAAGGGAAGACGTAAGAAGAGTCCCTATCCTGGACAAGAAGAAGGGAAGAGGTAAGAAGAGTCCCTATCCTGGACAAGAAGAAGGGAAGACGTAAGAAGAGTCCCTATCCTGGACAAGAAGAAGGGAAGACGTAAGAAGAGTCCCTATCCTGTGACAAGAAGAAGGGAAGACGTAAGAAGAGTCCCTATCCTGGACAAGAAGAAGGGAAGACATAAGAAGAGTCCCTATCCTGGACAAGAAGAAGGGAAGACGTAAGAAGAGTCCCTATCCTGGACAAGAAGAAGGGAAGACATAAGAAGAGTCCCTATCCTGGACAAGAAGAAGGGAAGACATAAGAAGAGTCCCTATCCTATAACAAGAAGAAGGGAAGACGTAAGAAGAGTCCCTATCCTGGACAAGAAGAATGAAAAAAGACGTAAGAAGAGTCCCTATACTGGACAAGAAGAAGGGAAGACGTAAGAAGAGTCCCTATACTGGACAAGAAGAAGGGAAGACGTAAGAAGAGTCCCTATCCTGGACAAGAAGAAGGGAAGATGTAAGAAGAGTCCCTATCCTGGACAAGAAGAAGGGAAGACGTAAGAAGAGTCCCTATCCTGGACAAGAAGAAGGGAAGACGTAAGAAGAGTCCCTATCCTGGACAAGAAGAAGGGAAGACGTAAGAAGTGTCCCTATCCTGGACAAGAAGGAAAGACGTAAGTAGAGTCCCTATCCTGTGACAAGAAGAAGGGAAGAAGTAAGAAGAGTCCCTATCCTGTGACAAGAAGAAGGGAAGACGTAAGAAGAGTCCCTATCCTGGACAAGAAGAAGGGAAGAAGTAAGAAGAGTCCCTATCCTGGACAAGAAGAAGGGAAGACGTAAGAAGAGTCCCTATCCTGAACAAGAAGAAGGGAAGACGTAAGAAGAGTCCCTATCCTGGACAAGAAGAAGGGAAGACGTAAGAAGAGTCCCTATCCTGGACAAGAAGAAGGGAAGAAGTAAGAAGAGTCCCTATCCTGGACAAGAAGAAGGGAAGACGTAAGAAGAGTCCCTATCCTGAACAAGAAGAAGGGAAGACGTAAGTAGAGTCCCTATCCTGTGACAAGAAGAAGGGAAGAAGTAAGAAGAGTCCCTATCCTGTGACAAGAAGAAGGGAAGAAGTAAGAAGAGTCCCTATCCTGGACAAGAAGAAGGGAAGACGTAAGAAGAGTCCCTATCCTGAACAAGAAGAAGGGAAGACGTAAGTAGAGTCCCTATCCTGTGACAAGAAGAAGGGAAGAAGTAAGAAGAGTCCCTATCCTGTGACAAGAAGAAGGGAAGAAGTAAGAAGAGTCCCTATCCTGGACAAGAAGAAGGGAAGACGTAAGAAGAGTCCCTATCCTGAACAAGAAGAAGGGAAGACGTAAGAAGAGTCCCTATCCTGGACAAGAAGAAGGGAAGACGTAAGAAGAGTCCCTATCCTGGACAAGAAGAAGGGAAGACGTAAGAAGAGTCCCTATCCTGAACAAGAAGAAGGGAAGACGTAAGAAGAGTCCCTATCCTGGACAAGAAGAAGGGAAGAGGTAAGAAGAGTCCCTATCCTGGACAAGAAGAAGGGAAGACGTAAGAAGAGTCCCTATCCTGAACAAGAAGAAGGGAAGACGTAAGAAGAGTCCCTAAAGAAGAGTCCCTATCCTGTGACAAGAAGAAAAGAAGACGTAAGAAGAGTCCCTATCCTGGACAAGAAGAAGGGAAGACGTAAGAAGAGTCCCTATCCTGGACAAGAAGAAGGGAAGACGTAAGAAGAGTCCCTATCCTGGACAAGAAGGGAAGACGTAAGAAGAGTCCCTTTCCTGGACAAGAAGAAGGGAAGACGTAAGAAGAGTCCCTATCCTGGACAAGAAGAAGGGAAGACGTAAGAAGAGTCCCTATCCTGGACAAGAAGAAGGGAAGACGTAAGAAGAGTCCCTATCCTGGACAAGAAGAAGGGAAGACGTAAGAAGAGTCCCTATCCTGGACAAGAAGAAGGGAAGACATAAGAAGAGTCCCTATCCTATAACAAGAAGAAGGGAAGACGTAAGAAGAGTCCCTATCCTGGACAAGAAGAATGAAAAAAGACGTAAGAAGAGTCCCTATACTGGACAAGAAGAAGGGAAGACGTAAGAAGAGTCCCTATACTGGACAAGAAGAAGGGAAGACGTAAGAAGAGTCCCTATCCTGGACAAGAAGAAGGGAAGATGTAAGAAGAGTCCCTATCCTGGACAAGAAGAAGGGAAGACGTAAGAAGAGTCCCTATCCTGGACAAGAAGAAGGGAAGACGTAAGAAGAGTCCCTATCCTGGACAAGAAGAAGGGAAGACGTAAGAAGTGTCCCTATCCTGGACAAGAAGGAAAGACGTAAGTAGAGTCCCTATCCTGTGACAAGAAGAAGGGAAGAAGTAAGAAGAGTCCCTATCCTGTGACAAGAAGAAGGGAAGACGTAAGAAGAGTCCCTATCCTGGACAAGAAGAAGGGAAGAGGTAAGAAGAGTCCCTATCCTGGACAAGAAGAAGGGAAGACGTAAGAAGAGTCCCTATCCTGAACAAGAAGAAGGGAAGACGTAAGAAGAGTCCCTATCCTGGACAAGAAGAAGGGAAGACGTAAGAAGAGTCCCTATCCTGGACAAGAAGAAGGGAAGAAGTAAGAAGAGTCCCTATCCTGGACAAGAAGAAGGGAAGACGTAAGAAGAGTCCCTATCCTGAACAAGAAGAAGGGAAGACGTAAGTAGAGTCCCTATCCTGTGACAAGAAGAAGGGAAGAAGTAAGAAGAGTCCCTATCCTGTGACAAGAAGAAGGGAAGAAGTAAGAAGAGTCCCTATCCTGGACAAGAAGAAGGGAAGACGTAAGAAGAGTCCCTATCCTGAACAAGAAGAAGGGAAGACGTAAGTAGAGTCCCTATCCTGTGACAAGAAGAAGGGAAGAAGTAAGAAGAGTCCCTATCCTGTGACAAGAAGAAGGGAAGAAGTAAGAAGAGTCCCTATCCTGGACAAGAAGAAGGGAAGACGTAAGAAGAGTCCCTATCCTGAACAAGAAGAAGGGAAGACGTAAGAAGAGTCCCTATCCTGTGACAAGAAGAAGGGAAGACGTAAGAAGAGTCCCTATCCTGAACAAGAAGAAGGGAAGACGTAAGAAGAGTCCCTATCCTGGACAAGAAGAAGGGAAGACGTAAGAAGAGTCCCTATCCTGGACAAGAAGAAGGGAAGAAGTAAGAAGAGTCCCTATCCTGTGACAAGAAGAAGGGAAGACGTAAGAAGAGTCCCTATCCTGAACAAGAAGAAGGGAAGACGTAAGAAGAGTCCCTATCCTGGACAAGAAGAAGGGAAGACGTAAGAAGAGTCCCTATCCTGGACAAGAAGAAGGGAAGACGTAAGAAGAGTCCCTATCCTGAACAAGAAGAAGGGAAGACGTAAGAAGAGTCCCTATCCTGGACAAGAAGAAGGGAAGACGTAAGAAGAGTCCCTATCCTGGACAAGAAGAAGGGAAGACGTAAGAAGAGTCCCTATCCTGAACAAGAAGAAGGGAAGACGTAAGAAGAGTCCCTATCCTGGACAAGAAGAAGGGAAGAGGTAAGAAGAGTCCCTATCCTGGACAAGAAGAAGGGAAGAAGTAAGAAGAGTCCCTATCCTGGACAAGAAGAAGGGAAGACGTAAGAAGAGTCCCTATCCTGAACAAGAAGAAGGGAAGACGTAAGTAGAGTCCCTATCCTGTGACAAGAAGAAGGGAAGAAGTAAGAAGAGTCCCTATCCTGTGACAAGAAGAAGGGAAGAAGTAAGAAGAGTCCCTATCCTGGACAAGATGAAGGGAAGACGTAAGAAGAGTCCCTATCCTGAACAAGAAGAAGGGAAGACGTAAGAAGAGTCCCTATCCTGGACAAGAAGAAGGGAAGACGTAAGAAGAGTCCCTATCCTGGACAAGAAGAAGGGAAGACGTAAGAAGAGTCCCTATCCTGAACAAGAAGAAGGGAAGACGTAAGAAGAGTCCCTATCCTGGACAAGAAGAAGGGAAGAGGTAAGAAGAGTCCCTATCCTGGACAAGAAGAAGGGAAGACGTAAGAAGAGTCCCTATCCTGAACAAGAAGAAGGGAAGACGTAAGAAGAGTCCCTAAAGTAGAGTCCCTATCCTGTGACAAGAAGAAAAGAAGACGTAAGAAGAGTCCCTATCCTGGACAAGAAGAAGGGAAGACGTAAGAAGAGTCCCTATCCTGGACAAGAAGAAGGGAAGACGTAAGAAGAGTCCCTATCCTGGACAAGAAGGGAAGACGTAAGAAGAGTCCCTTTCCTGGACAAGAAGAAGGGAAGACGTAAGAAGAGTCCCTATCCTGGACAAGAAGAAGGGAAGACGTAAGAAGAGTCCCTATCCTGTGACAAGAAGAAGGGAAGACGTAAGAAGAGTCCCTATCCTGGACAAGAAGAAGGGAAGACAAAGAAGAGTTCCTATCCTGGACAAGAAGAAGGGAAGACGTAAGAAGAGTCCCTATCCTGGACAAGAAGAAGGGAAGACGTAAGAAGAGTCCCTATCCTGGACAAGAAGAAGGGAAGACATAAGAAGAGTCCCTATCCTGGACAAGAAGAAGGGAAGACGTAAGAAGAGTCCCTATCCTGGACAAGAAGAAGGGAAGACGTAAGAAGAGTCCCTATCCTGGACAAGAAGAAGGGAAGACATAAGAAGAGTCCCTATCCTATAACAAGAAGAAGGGAAGACGTAAGAAGAGTCCCTATCCTGGACAAGAAGAATGAAAAAAGACGTAAGAAGAGTCCCTATACTGGACAAGAAGAAGGGAAGACGTAAGAAGAGTCCCTATACTGGACAAGAAGAAGGGAAGACGTAAGAAGGGTCCCTATCCTGGACAAGAAGAAGGGAAGATGTAAGAAGAGTCCCTATCCTGGACAAGAAGAAGGGAAGACGTAAGAAGAGTCCCTATCCTGGACAAGAAGAAGGGAAGACGTAAGAAGAGTCCCTATCCTGGACAAGAAGAAGGGAAGACGTAAGAAGTGTCCCTATCCTGGACAAGAAGGAAAGACGTAAGTAGAGTCCCTATCCTGTGACAAGAAGAAGGGAAGAAGTAAGAAGAGTCCCTATCCTGTGACAAGAAGAAGGGAAGACGTAAGAAGAGTCCCTATCCTGGACAAGAAGAAGGGAAGAGGTAAGAAGAGTCCCTATCCTGGACAAGAAGAAGGGAAGACGTAAGAAGAGTCCCTATCCTGAACAAGAAGAAGGGAAGACGTAAGAAGAGTCCCTATCCTGGACAAGAAGAAGGGAAGACGTAAGAAGAGTCCCTATCCTGGACAAGAAGAAGGGAAGACGTAAGTAGAGTCCCTATCCTGTGACAAGAAGAAGGGAAGAAGTAAGAAGAGTCCCTATCCTGTGACAAGAAGAAGGGAAGAAGTAAGAAGAGTCCCTATCCTGGACAAGAAGAAGGGAAGACGTAAGAAGAGTCCCTATCCTGAACAAGAAGAAGGGAAGACGTAAGTAGAGTCCCTATCCTGTGACAAGAAGAAGGGAAGAAGTAAGAAGAGTCCCTATCCTGTGACAAGAAGAAGGGAAGAAGTAAGAAGAGTCCCTATCCTGGACAAGAAGAAGGGAAGACGTAAGAAGAGTCCCTATCCTGAACAAGAAGAAGGGAAGACGTAAGAAGAGTCCCTATCCTGGACAAGAAGAAGGGAAGACGTAAGAAGAGTCCCTATCCTGGACAAGAAGAAGGGAAGACGTAAGAAGAGTCCCTATCCTGAACAAGAAGAAGGGAAGACGTAAGAAGAGTCCCTATCCTGGACAAGAAGAAGGGAAGAGGTAAGAAGAGTCCCTATCCTGGACAAGAAGAAGGGAAGACGTAAGAAGAGTCCCTATCCTGAACAAGAAGAAGGGAAGACGTAAGAAGAGTCCCTAAAGAAGAGTCCCTATCCTGTGACAAGAAGAAAAGAAGACGTAAGAAGAGTCCCTATCCTGGACAAGAAGAAGGGAAGACGTAAGAAGAGTCCCTATCCTGGACAAGAAGAAGGGAAGACGTAAGAAGAGTCCCTATCCTGGACAAGAAGGGAAGACGTAAGAAGAGTCCCTTTCCTGGACAAGAACAGCTCAGCAATCGAGGCTTTATAGAAGGTCTCCAGGCAGACCTCTCCTGAAGAAATAGAATATACCGTCTTCTCATTTCCCTTCTACAAGTGAAACAATGTAACTGGAAATATACAGAGCTGATAACTTTCTGGACTGTTTTCAGTCCCATTTTTCTATGTGGACTACAAAACATCACCTCACTATGTGATAGACAGGGGGAAGTATTCTGTAGTCCAAACGCACTTCCTGTCCTACGGTGATAACACAACGTCTCCATAGATTCAGTACAGTGAGTGTTGTCACCCTAGGACAGGAAGTGAGTTACTGGCAGGATCGCCAGGTGAAGACAAAGGAAAAGGAAAACGAATGCAGCCACCATATCTAAGCACCGGTCAGCTGCAGTATAGTATATTTTTGTATTTCGGATTCCCGATAGATCAGTTTCCCCATCAGTGCACCCCTACAAATCAATTACCCCATCAAAGTGCCCCCCATATATTAGTTGCCTCATTACTGTGTCCCCATAGATTAGTTACCCCCATCATAGTGCCCCCATAGATCATTTACCCCATCAGAATGTCCCCTTAGATTAGCTGCACCCATCAGAGTACATATATAGATCAGTTGCCCCATCAAAGTGCCCCCATAGATTAGTTGCCCCATCACAGTGCCCCCATAGAGTAATTGCCCCCATTGATTAGTTGCCTTAATACTGTGTCCCCATAGATTCGTTACCCCCATCAAAGTGCCCCCATAGATTAATTGCCCCACCAAAGTGCCCCCAATAGATTAGTTGCCCCATCACAGGGTTTCTTATAGATTAATTGCCAAATCACAGTGTCCCCATAGATTAGTTGCCCCATCACAGTGTCCCCATAGATTACTTACCCCATCACAGTGTCCCTATAGATTAGTTGCCCCCATCAGAGTACCCCCATAGATCAGTTGCCCCCTCACAGAGGAGAAGTCCCTATAGCCTGGCAGGCAGGAAGTGGGAGCTGGCAGGAGAAATGTGCTGCAGGGCACACAGCAGGCACGTGAAGTCATTGGTTGCTAGGCATGCCGGTATCCCTAGCAACTAATGACTGCTGCTCACTGGTGGTCCCCCATGTGAGTGAAGGCTCTATGAACCTATCAGTCAGTGCAGGAGGCGGAGCCAGGGACTTTATGTGGGAGGAGACTTATCTAATCTCTCAATGTAGGAGAATTCAGAATGAGTAGGGGGTGGAGCAGAATAGTTAGGGGTGGGGCGGAGGAGTAGGATGCAGTGTTGTAGGGGAGGTGCCAGGAGAGGGAGACTGTCACCTATGCCCTGCCCCCGAGCATAGTGCCCGGGTCATGTGACCCTTCTTCCTCCTTGTCTTGGCCCCCTGTTTCCAGTCATATGCTATTGATCTACAGAACCCCTCCCCCCCATAGATCACCTGCACTGTATGTACAATCACTCATTCCCCATACTTCGGGGAAAAGGAAAAATTAGAACAGGAAACCAAGAAAAATAAATGGAAATCTGGCGGAACACGGCACGCCGCGTGACAACTTTCCACCATATCAGTCTCCGGTCACATCTGTCAAATTTATTGTAAATGTCCTTCCAAAACGTGAGACCCCAATACAAGAAATGTGACAAAATGCGTGGAAATAAAACAAAGCGGAACGCGTCATGAGCTACTTTGTCACGCTTGTGGGGCAACGCACTGAAATCAATGGGGGGTGCTATGCTTGTTGGGTGTTTGCCATCCAAGTGTATGTCAGAGGAGTGACTGGGACCTCCATCATTTCACAAACTATAGAATGCTGGGAGAGAAGAAGAAATCAGCAAAAATCTCCCCCAGTGACTGAGCGCTCACCCCTCTCCCACCCCCCATAGCCCCATGTGTAATGTGCTGCACCCTCTTTTATACCGAGTCCCCACCATCCCCCACATACCAGATAAAAGAGAAATAAAGACAAACTTTTATTTTCATTTACAATACAGTAAGAAGGGACTATAACCCCTGTCAGGTTTAATTTGCCATCTGTGCCCCCATTGGGGGGATTTCCCTTCACTTCCTGTCCCATAGACAAAACAGGAAGTGAGAGAAATCCTCCCAAAAGGACATTTGTTTTTTAAAGATGCTAATTGTAAATGATATATCTTGTTTCTGTGCAGAGACCATATATATATAGAAAATCTCTTGTTAAAGATATATATATCATCTGCACAGAAAGAGGGAGATCATTTACAATTAGCATTGTTTAAAAAGTAAATACCTTTTCCAGAAGATACCCCATCATATTGCCCCCCATCAAAACTGTCCCATCAAAACTGCCCCATCCTATTGTCCCATCAAAACTGCCTTATCAAAACTGCCCCATCAAAAACTGCCTCCACCAAAAACTGCCCCCATCAAAAACTGACCCATCAAAAACTGCCCCCATCAAAATTGCTACATTTAAAACTGCCCCCATCAAAAATTGCCCCATAAATATTGCCCCATCAAAAATTGCCCCCATCAAAAATTGACCCATCAAAAACTGCCCCATCAAACCTGCACCATCAAAATTGCCCCATCAAAAATGGCCCCCAACAAAAACGGCCCCCAAAAAAAACTGCCTCCATCAAAAACTGCCCCTTAAAAATTGTCCATCAAAATTGCCACATTTAAAACTGCCCCCATACAAATTTGCCCCATCAAACCTGACCCCATCAAAAACTGCCCCAACAAAAATTATCCCATCAAAAACTGACCCCATCAAAAACTGCCCTCATCAAAATTGCCCCTTCAAAAATTGCCCTTTCAAAACTGCCCCATACTATTGCCCCATAAAAACTGCCCCATCAAAATTGCCACATTAAAAACTGCCCCATCAAAAATTGCCCCTATCAAAAACTGCCCCAATCAAAAATTGTCACATCAAAACTTCCACTATCAAAACTTCCCCTATCAAAACTGCCCCCATCCCATTGCCCCATAAAAACTGCCACATCAAAAACTGCCCCATAAAAACTGCCCCCATAAAAACTGCCCCATCAAAAACTGCCCCATCAAGTTGCCCCCATAAAAACTGCACCATCAAAACTGCCCCCATAAAACTGCACCATCAAAATTGCCCATCCTGTTGCCCCATCAAGACTGCACCATAAAAATTGCCACCATCTAAACTGCCCATATCCCATTTCCCCATTAAAAACTGCCCCCATAAAAATTGCACCATCAAAAACTGCCCCAACAAAACTGCCAAACCAAAATTGCCCCATCAAAAATTGCCTCATCAAAAATTGGCCCCATCAAAACTGCCCCATCAAAAATTGCCCCCATTAAAAACTGCACCCATCAAAGCGGCCCCATCAAAAACTGCCCCCATCAAAAACTGCCCCATGAAATTGCCCCGATAAAAACTGTACCATCAAAATTGCCCCCATAAAAACTGCCCCATCAAATTGCCCCAATAAAAAGTGCACCATCAAAACTGCCCCCATAAAAACTGCCCCATCAAAACTGTCCCATCAAAAAGAGCCCCATCAAAATTGCTCCTCCTATTGCCCCATCAAAAATTGCCCCAATAAAAACTGCCCCGTCAAATTCTGCACCATCAAAAGTGCCCCATCCTATTGCCTCATCAAAAACTGCCACTATTAAACCTTCCCCACTCTGTTATCCCCTCATAGTCCTCTATTATAAATTATTAGTAATGCTGTGGCTGTCCCCTCCCCCAGGCTCTGTAATCAGAGCTGAGATGCTCTGCCCCCCTCCCCCACCACCCATCAATGTGTATAAGAAGCTTTGGTAACCATGGCAACAAAAGCCCAGCAATGCTCATAAGAATAGAGTTCTTTATTTCAGCCATGGGACTGTAAGGGTTAAATCTCATTCACAATAACATCTTCTTAAAGGAGCCATATCCCTATTATATCCGTATACTGAGCCTACAGCCTGAATTCACAAAGCTCACAAATAAGGACGTGGCCCCTTTAAGAAAAATCGTCAGTTATTTTTTTTGCTGTCATCATGAGATTTAAATTTAAAAAAAAAGGTCACATGACCTGTGATGTCATCGGCTGAGCCTATATAAACAGGTGCAGGGAGGAAAGGCGGCAGAAGCTGAGTGTTCACTGACCAGTGAAGACGTGTTTCTGATCTCTCCTGAGATTTTTCTTGCGATTTCATTCGATTCGATTTCATTGCGATTTCTATTCTTGTACATTTAAAGTGCGTTTCTTTATTCTTAATAATGAGACAATTTAAATGTAAAAAGCTTTTTTCTCTCAAAAACACCAAAGAGAAAGCCAGCAAAGGAAGGGCAGTTATGGAAGGAGGTATCAGTGGCCAGCCTGCAGATACCCCAACCAAACAGCCCCCCAAAATGAAGAGGAGCCGGGCGTTTGTACGCGGCTGTTTCAGAGCCGTTGTTGGATGTTTCGGTTCCGGCTGTAAAGCCAAAGGACATCACCGGGATACCGACACCGAGATTGGTAAGTACTATGGATAGTGATAGATACAAAATGTACTCTGGGTAAGTCACCTTCACTCATCGATCGAATCACCTTCACCTCAAAATTATTCCAGAAGGAGATATTAAAGTGATTGTTAAGCCGTGATCTGATCTTTATATCATCCCCTCTGTCAGATACAAAGCTGCATCCTCGTGCCTGTGTGTTACTTATAAAGAAACGGTTTCTACTGGTATAAAGCGGAAGGAAACCCATCGATTTAACAGTTTCAAAAAACATTTCTATTCCCGGCATGCTGGGAGTGATAACTGTCACATTGGTTGTGCTCTCAACCCAACTGTCATAACGGATCACATGGGCAGCATTATGGCAGCTGGAGATTAAACAGAGGCCAAGATGGATACATTGCAATACAAGGAGATTATAAAGCACAGGCACAAGGATGCAGCTTTTTATGTGACAGAGGGGATGATATACAGATCAGGGATAGTGAGAGATGACAGGCAGGGAGGGGGAGGAGTGGAGGAGGGGGAGGATACACAGGGAGGGGGGATGGAGGGGGAGGGGGAGGAGGAGACACAGGGAGAGCTGCAGATAGCAGCGTATGATTGAGACACATACTGACTCATAAAACACTGCCCCCCCATATGTACACATGTATAGGGATTTCCATGGACATTGATGAGGGGTCCCCCCATGTATAGGATTTCCATGGACATTGATGAGGGGTCCCCCCCATATGTACATATGTATAGGGATTTCCATTGACTTTGATGAGGGGTCCCCCCATATGTACACATGTATAGGGATTTCCATGGACATTGATGAGGGGTCCCCCCCCCATATGTACACATGTATAGGGATTTCCATGGACATTGATGAGGGGTCCCCCCATATGTACACATGTATAGGGATTTCCATGGACATTGATGAGGGGCCCCCCATATGTACACATGTATAGAGATTTCAATGGACATTGATGAGGGGTCCCCCCCCATATGTACACATGTATAGGGTTTTTCATGGACATTGATGAGGGGCCCCCCCATATGTACACATGTATAGGGATTTCCATGGACATTGATGAGGGGTCCCCCCATATGTACACATGTATAGGGATTTCCATGGACATTGATGAGGGGTCCCCCCATATGTACACATGTATAGGGATTTCCATGGACATTGATGAGGGGTCCCCCCATATGTACACATGTATAGGGATTTCCATGGACATTGATGAGGGGTCCCCCCATATGTACACATGTATAGGGATTTCCATGGACATTGATGAGGGGTCCCCCCCCATATGTACACATGTATAGGGATTTCCATGGACATTGATGAGGGGTCCCCCCATATGTACACATGTATAGGGATTTCCATGGACATTGATGAGGGGTCCCCCCCATATGTACACATGTATAGGGATTTCCATGGACATTGATGAGGGGTCCCCCATATGTACACATGTATAGGGATTTCCATGGACATTGATGAGGGGTCCCCCATATGTACACATGTATAGGGATTGCCATGGACATTGATGGTTTTTGTCCTGTAAACAGAAATCTGCTGATTATTAAACCAAGAGAAGCAAACAGTAATTCTTGGCACTGTATACAGGGAGCCCCCCTCCCCCACCCCCCACCTCTCTCCACCTATCGGATCCTAACTGACTTTTTATTTTTTGAACAAGCTTTGCATTCCCCTCATTACAGGCTGGGCTGATCACCTCAGTGCCAACCAACTGCCAGAAATTGCCAACATGGACATTGTAGCCAACATAAAAAAAATTGTAATGTCTTTAGGGTGCAGGTGGTGCTGCACTCCCCAACAATTACAGTCCTGGCCTGTCCCTGATTGGTTGATATAGAATAGGCCAGAACATAAATTATTGGGAACTGCAGTGCAGAAGATCACTCCATCTGCACCCCAAAGGCATTAAATAGACCCTTTGTGCCCCTCCCCCTGCTCAACAAATGGGTCCCCAGTAGGTTCCTGCAGGGCTGTGCTGTAAAGCAGCTCCCACAGACAGTATCTATTTCATCATTTACATGGAATTCTGCTTGACACTCCGCCCACATTTGCCGATTTGGAATTTGCCGGCAGAAGTGCTGTGATTCTGCCTGTGATTCTAAATCATGGGAAAACAGGCCAAATGCTAAAAGCTGTGCTGAACTATAGGGGGGATTGGTTTCATAGATTGTGATGGGCATTTTGGAACCACATAATATGATGGTGGGCGGGGGGTACCCGTGCGGAACGATCACCTTCGCGTTTTCTTCGTTTACTGCTATACAACACCATTTGGAGGGGAGGGGGGAGAAGAGAGAGTGGTTAACAGTAGGATATGTGCCTTAATGTACTTTTTGTAATGTTTGTCTGATATTTTGTTGTTACATACACTGAATCTTTTTCTTTGCACTATGAGGAATGATCTGAGTCTGTGTAATGCACTGTGACGATTCTAATGTACTGTTTCTGCTTTATTCATGGACCTTTTTCATATACAGTGTGTATGGTATGTTTGATAACATTCAATAAAACTTTTTCTGATTAAAAAAAAAGAATCAGTTCCCTTTCTGACTCCATTTATTTTAGTGGGTCGGTATAACTGCCAGGCATCCAGAATTTTCATATGAATGCCACCATTAGTCATCCCTATGTCCCTGTCATGTCAGGTTTATTTATTGTCCCTGACACTGGAATATTATACTTTTCTCTCTATAATTTGATGTTGTATAACAAAAAAATTATATAATGTAGGTGAAGGTGCTAAATCTGAGTCTTCTTTTTTATTGCAGATGTACGCAGTATTTACTGCAGACACAGCTCACAAGGCAGGACTGCCCCAGTGAGCGAGACAGAATATGAAAGCTACATTGAGTCTCCACCAGCATGTGACGTTCACACGGAGGCTCCACCAGCATGTGACGTTCACACGGAGGCTCCAGCAGCATGTGACGTTCACATGGAGGCTCCAGCAGCATGTGACGTTCACACGGAGGCTCCAGCAGCATGTGACGTTCACACGGAGGCTCCAGCAGCATGTGACGTTCACACGGAGGCTCCAGCAGCATGTGACGTTCACACGGAGGCTCCAGCAGCATGTGACGTTCACACTGAGGCTCCAGCAGCATGTGACATTCACACGGAGGCTCCAGCAGCATGTGACGTTCACACGGAGGCTCCAGCAGCATGTGACGTTCACACGGAGGCTCCAGCAGCATGTGACGTTCACACGGAGGCTCCAGCAGCATTTGACGTTCACACGGAGGCTCCAGCAGCATGTGACGTTCACACGGAGGCTCCAGCAGCATGTGACGTTCACACGGAGTCTCCAGCAGCATGTGACGTTCACACGGAGGCTCCAGCAGCATGTGACGTTTACACAAAGGCTCCAGCAGTATGTGACGTTCACACGGAGGCTCCAGCAGCATGTGACGTTCACACAGAGGCTCAAGCAGCATGTGACGTTCACACGGAGGCTCCAGCAGCATGTGACGTTCACACGGAGGCTCCAGCAGCATGTGACGTTCACACTGAGGCTCCACCAGCATGTGACATTCACACGGAGGCTCCACCAGCATGTGATGTTCACATAGAAACTCCACCAGCATGTGAGATTCACACAGACACTCCACCAGCATGTGGAAGACTCAACAAAAAGTCTAAGGAACCCTCCCAGAGACCAGGTACGGCTGTACCAACACAGGTCCCTACACTGGTGGCGGCTGCCACTCCAGAAACTGGAGGGTCCTCCCATCAGCCCTCCATTTATGTTTTTAGAGCTTCTGAATCCCCAACTATCAATGTAGTTGGTCAAACAAGACGATTGGCTGTTCCTAGAAGAAGACTCAACAAAAAGTCTGAGGAACACTCTCAGGGACCAGGTACGGCTGTACAAACACAGGTCCCTACACTGGTGGTGGCTGCCACTCCTGAAACTGGAGGGTCTTCCCATCAGCCTTCTATTTGCCTTTCTGCAGCTTCTGAATCACCAACTATCAATGTAGTTGGACAAACAAGACAAATGGCTGTTCCTAGAAGAAGACTCAACAGAAAGCCTGACAAGCCCTCCAAGGAACCAGGGACAGATGTACCAATATGGGTCCCCACAGTGGTGGCGAATGCCACTCCAGCAACAGAAGGGTCATCCCATCAGCCCTCCCAGGGACCAGGTACAGCTGTACCAGCAGAGGTCCCCATACTGGTGGCAGCGGCCACTGCAGTAAACAGAGGGTCTTCTAATCAGTCCTCCCAGAGACCAGATATAGCTGTAACAACACAGGTTGCTACACCCGTGGTGTTTGCCACTCCAGCAACCAAAGAGACTTCCCGTCAGCGCTCCCAGGAACCTGGTACGTCTGTACCTAAACAGGACCCTACACTTGTGGCGGCAGCCACTGCAGTAACCGGAGGGTATTTTAATCAGTCCCCACAGGGGCCCGATATGACTGTAACAACAAAGGTTCCTACACTGGTGGCAGCTGCCACTGCTGTAATCGAAGCGTCTTCTAATCAGTCCTCCGAAATGTCTGATATGTCTGTAACACAGGTTGCTACACTGATGGCAGCAGCCACTCCAGCAACCGAAGAGTTTTCCCATCAGCCTTCTATTTCTCTTTCTACAGCTTCTGAACCACTGACTATCAATGTAAATGGACAAACAAGACGATTGGCTGTTCCTAGAAGACTCAACAAAATGTCTGAGGAACCCTCCCAGGGACCAAGTACGGCTGAACCAACACAGGTCCCTGCACTGGTGGCGGCTGCCACTCCAGTAACTGGAGGGTCTTCCCATCAGCCCTCTATTTTCGTTTTTGGAGCTTCTGAATCACAAACTGAGGCCAAACCTGCAAAAATAAGACAAATGGATGTTCATAGAAGAAGACTCAACAAAAAGTCTGAGGAACCTTCCAAGGGACCAGGTACGGCTGTACCAACACAGGTCCCTGCACTAGTGGCCGCTACCGTTCCAGAAACTGGAGGGTTCTACAATGAGCCCTCCATTTACGTTTTTGGAGCTTCTGAATCACCAACTATCACTGTTGTTGGTCAAACAAGACTATTGGCTGTTCCTAGAAAAAGACTCAAAGAGTCTGAGGAACCCTCTCAGGGACCAGGTATGGCTTTACCAACACAGGTCCCTACACTGTTGGCGGCTGCCATTCCAGAAACGGGAGGGTCTTCCCATCAGCCCTCCATTTTTGCTTTTCGAGCTTCTGAATCACCAACTATCAATGTAAATGGACAAACAAGACAATTGGCTGTTCCTAGAAAAAAACTCAACAAAGAGTCTGAGGAACCCTCCCAGGGTCCAGGTACGGCTGTACCAACACATGTCCCTACACTGGTGGCGGCTGCTACTCCAGAAACTGGGGGATCTTCCCATCAGCCCTCTATTTTTGAAGCTTCTGAATCACAACCCGAGGTCAAACCTGCAAAAATAAGACGAATGGATGTTCCTAG
The DNA here is from genome assembly GCA_029206835.1 of Rana muscosa. Taxonomy (NCBI): domain Eukaryota; kingdom Metazoa; phylum Chordata; class Amphibia; order Anura; family Ranidae; genus Rana; species Rana muscosa. The sequence goes on from CM055128.1 coordinate 331,281,435, forward strand.
AAGAAGACTTAACAGAAAGTCTGAGGAACCCTCTCAGGGACCAGGTATGGCTTTACCAACACAGGTCCCTACACTGGTGGCGGCTGCCACTCCAGAAACTGGAGGGTCTTACCATGAGCCCTCCATTTTTGTTTCTGGAGCTTCTGAATCACCAACTATCAATGTAAATGGACAAATAAGACGATTGGCTGTTCCTAGAAGACTCAACAAAGAGTCTGAGGAACCCTCCCAGGGACCAGGTACGGCAGTACCAACACAGGTCCCTACACTGGTGGTGGCTGCCACTCCTGAAACTGGAGGGTCCTCCCATCAGCCCTCTATTTTTGTTTCTGGAGCTTCTGAATCACCAACTATCACTGTAGTTGGTCAAACAAGACGATTGGCTGTTCCTAGAAAAAGACTCAACAGAGAGTCTGAGGAACCCTCTCAGCCCTCTATTTTCGTTTTTGAAGCTTCTGAATCACAACCCGAGGTCAAACCTGCAAAAATAAGACGAATGGATGTTCCTAGAAGAAGACTAAACAAAAAGTCTGAGGAACCCTCTCAGGGACCAGGTATGGCAATACCAACACAGGTCCCTACACTGGTGGCAGCTGCCACTCCAGAAACTGGAGGGTCTTACCATCAGCCATCCATTTTTCTTTCTGGAGCTTCTGAATCCCCAACTATCAATGTAAATGGACAAATAAGACGATTGGCTGTTCCTAGAAGACTCAACAAAGAGTCTGAGGAACCCTCCCAGGGACCAGGTACGGCAGTACCAACACAGGTCCCTACACTGGTGGTGGCTGCCACTCCTGAAACTGGAGGGTCCTCCCATCAGCCCTCTATTTTTGTTTCTGGAGCTTCTGAATCACCAACTATCACTGTAGTTAGTCAAACAAGACGATTGGCTGTTCCTAGAAAAAGACAAAACAGAGAATCTGAGGAACCCTCTCAGCCCTCTATTTTCGTTTTTGAAGCTTCTGAATCACAACCCGAGGTCAAACCTGCAAAAATAAGACAAATGGATGTTCCTAGAAGAAGACTAAACAAAAAGTCTGAGGAACCCTCTCAGGGACCAGGTATGGCAATACCAACACAGGTCCCTACACTGGTGGCAGCTGCCACTCCAGAAACTGGAGGGTCTTACCATCAGCCATCCATTTTTCTTTGTGGAGCTTCTGAATCCCCAACTATCAATGTAAATGGACAAATAAGACGATTGGCTGTTCCTAGAAGACTCAACAAAGAGTCTGAGGAACCCTCCCAGGGACCAGGTACGGCAGTACCAACACAGGTCCCTACACTGGTGGTGGCTGCCACTCCTGAAACTGGAGGGTCCTCCCATCAGCCCTCTATTTTTGTTTCTGGAGCTTCTGAATCACCAACTATCACTGTAGTTAGTCAAACAAGACGATTGGCTGTTCCTAGAAAAAGACTAAACAGAGAGTCTGAGGAACCCTCTCAGCCCTCTATTTTCGTTTTTGAAGCTTCTGAATCACAACCCGAGGTCAAACCTGCAAAAATAAGACGAATGGATGTTCCCAGAAGAAGACTTAACAAAAAGTCTGAGGAACCCTCTCAGGGACCAGGTATGGCAATACCAACACAGGTCCCTACACTGGTGGCAGCTGCCACTCCAGAAACTGGAGGGTCTTACCATCAGCCATCCATTTTTCTTTCTGGAGCTTCTGAATCCCCAACTATCAATGTAAATGGACAAATAAGACGATTGGCTGTTCCTAGAAGACTCAAAGAGTCTGAGGAACCCTCACAGGGACCAGGTACGGCAGAACCAACACAGGTCCCTACACTGGTGGTGGCTGCCACTCCTGAAACTAGAGGGTCCTCCCATCAGCCCTCTATTTTTATTTCTGGAGCTTCTGAATCACCAACTATCACTGTAGTTGGTCAAACAAGACGATTGGCTGTTCCTAGAAAAAGACTCAACAAAGAGTCTGAGGAACCATTTATTTTTGGAGCTTCTGAATCACAAACTGAGGCCAAACCTGCAAAAATAAGACGAAGGGATGTTCCTAAAAGTACGGCTGTACCAAAAGAGGTTATTAACTGGAGAGCCTTCTAATCAGTCCCCCCAGGGGCCCGATATGACTTTAATAACACAGGACCCTACACTGGTGGCGACTGCCACTTCAGCAACCGAAGAGTCTTCCCAGGAACCAGGTAAGGCTGTACCAAGACAGGTCTCTGCATCAACGATTCATCTACTGAGCTCACCTAAAAGATATTTCCAATTTTTCAGCCACATTTTTTACACCTACTTTATATTTGTTATGTGTTCCCATTCACATAGCATAGCTTTAAGAAGACTGTAAAATATTCTGCTCACCATTAAAGGAGGAACCCCTCGGAAAAAAATGAAAAAATAAATAAAAATAAACATGGCCACCCAAAATCCAGACCCTTACTGAGCATGCATCAAGGCAGGTCAGGAAAGGGGGGGAGGGGGGTGAGCATGCACCGCCCTCTTCTCCTCACCCATACCAGGCCACATGCCTTCGACATTGGGGTGGTGCCTTGTCAGGGGGGTCCCCCTTTGCAAGGACCACTCCCCATGTTGGGGGCATGTGGTCTAGTATGGCTCAGTGGAGGGGGGTGCACGCTCATCCCCCCCTTTCCTAGCCTGCCAGGCTGCATGCCCGGTTAGGGTTCTGGTATCAGATTTGTGGGGATCATGTTTTTTTGTCATTTTTCCCACACGATTCCTTCCTTAAAGGTGAGCAGCAAACGTTATAATTTTTATTAAGTTTTACTCTGTGAATGAGAACATGTAACAGATATAAAGTAGGTGTCATCCCAATATGGCTGCAAATGTGGAAATACCTTTTGATGAGCATCAAAGAATTAGCGCTGGTGTCCCATTCAAATGGTCACCATTCAGACGCCCATAAAAACAGCAGAGGCCGGCCAGCAGACCTGGGCACGGTAGGTGGAGCTGGTAGCAGCTCCACAGACAATCATAGACAATGATGATGGACCATCAGGGCATCCTTGTTGCCCAATCCACCATAGTGGGAATAGACTCTCTACCATCTATGAAGAGCCAGGCTTCCACATTCATGTGAGTTGTCCTGTCCCTGTCTGTCTACATTTCAGTTCACACTCATGGCTAGCTCATGTTCTCTTACATAAGACAGAGCTTATCCATAGAGACACTATACAGAGCAGAGGGCATGTATTTGTCCCACTCCACACAAAGGACAGGAGGGAAAGCGCAACTTCCCTTTATAGGTGAAGTTCTGCTTTAAGATCAGGCAGCACAGAGGCTTAGTGGTTAGCACTTGTGCCTTGCAGCACTGGGGTGTTTGGTTCATATCCTGACCAGGACACTGTCTGCATGGAGTCTGCATGTTCTCCCTGGGCTTGTGTTGGTTTCCTCCTACAGCCCAAAGACATGCTGGTAGGTTAAATGGCTCCATTCGGTGCACCCAAGGTGGCTGCTTCACCTCCTAAGCGCTTTGAGTGGACATTACTGGTTTACCCCGCTCAGCGGGGTCGGGCCTCAGAAAACAGAGGCCGCATATGGGCAACACAGAGGCTTAGTGGTTAGCCTTGCAGCACTGGGGTCCATGGTTCAAATCCTGACCAGGAAACTATCTGCATGGAGTTTGAATATTCTCCCTGTGCTTGCGTGGGTTTCCTCCGGGTACTCCGGTTTCCTCCCACACTCCTCACGTTGGTGGTGCAGTGGTAAGCATAGCTGCTTTTCAAGCAGTTGACTCGGGTTCGATTCCCGGCCAACGTAATCTCACAAGATGGCTGTCTCCCCTGGTAAGTGTCACCCTTCCCCCTTCCCATTATATCTGTATATACAATGTTCTCTCTATAGTACTGTGCAAAAATTTATCCAGGTTTGAACAAATGCTGTAACCATAGGGGCCATGTGATCTCTTCCTGGCTTTGTCCTGGTCAGAGATCACTATGAACCTACCATAGGGGCCATGTGATCCCTTCCTATCTATGTCCTGGTCAGAGATCACTATGAACCTACCATGGGGGCCATGTGATCCCTTCCTATCTATGTCCTGGTCAGAGATCACTATGAACCTACCATAGGGGCCATGTGATCCCTTCCTATCTATGTCCTGGTCATAGATCACTATGAACCTACCATGGAGGCCTTGTGATCCCTTTCTGGCCTGGTCAGAGATCACTATGAACCTACCATAGGAGCCATGTGATCCCTTCCTATCTATGTCCTGGTCAGAGATCACTATAAACCTACCATAGGGGCCATGTGATGCCTTCCTGGCTATGTCCTGGTTGGAGATCACTATGAACCTACCATAGGGGCCATGTGATCCCTGCCTGGCTATGTCCTGGTCAGAGATCACTATGAACCTACCATAAGGGCCATGTGATCCCTGCATTGCTATGTCCTGGTCAGAGATCACTATGAACCTACCAGAGGGGCCATGTCATCCCTTCCTGGCTATGTCCTGGTTGGAGGTCACTATGAACCTACCATAAGGGCCATGTGATCCCTGCATTGCTATGTCCTGGTTGGAGATCACTATGAAACTACCATAGGAGTCATGTGATCCCTGCCTGGCTATGTCCTGGTTGGAGGTCACTATGAACCTACCATAAGGGCCATGTGATCCCTGCATTGCTATGAAACTACCATAGGAGTCATTTGATCCCTGCATTGCTATGTCCTGGTTGGAGATCACTATGAACCTACCATAGGGGCCATGTGATCCCTGCATTTCTATGTCCTGGTCAGAGATCACTATGAACCTACCATAGGAGTCATGTGATCCCTGCATTGCTATGTCCTGGTCAGAGATCACTATGAACCTACCATAGGAGCCATGTGATCCCTGCCTGGCTATGTCCTGGTTGGAGGTCACTATGAACCTACCATAGGGGCCATGTGATTCCTTCCTATCTATGTCTTGGTCAGAGATCACTATGAACCTACCATAGGGGCCATGTGATCCCTGCATTGCTATGTCCTGGTTGGAGATCACTATGAACCTACCATAAGGGCCATGTGATCCCTGCATTGGTATGTCCTGGTTGGAGATCACTATGAAACTACCATAGGAGTCATGTGATCCCTGCATTGCTATGTCCTGGTTGGAGATCACTATGAACCTACCATAGGGGCCATGTGATCCCTGCATTGCTATGTCCTGGTCAGAGATCACTATGAACCTACCATAGGAGTCATGTGATCCCTGCATTGCTATGTCCTGGTCAGAGATCACTATGAACCTACCATAGGAGCCATGTGATCCCTGCCTGGCTATGTCCTGGTTGGAGGTCACTATGAACCTACCATAGGGGCCATGTGATTCCTTCCTATCTATGTCTTGATCATAGATCACTATGAACCTACCATAGGGGCCATGTGATCCCTGCATTGCTATGTCCTGGTCAGAGATCACTATGAACCTACCATAGGGGTCATGTGATACCTGCATTGCTATGTCCTGGTCAGAGATCACTATGAACCTACCATAGGAGCCATGTGATCCCTGCCTGGCTATGTCCTGGTTGGAGATCACTATGAACCTACCATAGGAGTCATGTGATCATCACATTGATCAAATCATTTATTTTTCAACATTTATCAAAAAACAACAAAAAGATTGAAAAAAATTATCAAATGGAAAAATTGTACGAGATTTACCAAATCCAGACAATATAAGGGAATGATCACTCCACCTTGATGTCTGCTTTCAGTATAGTGACTGTTATTCTCGGCAAATTGCCATATTGGATAACAGCGGGTAAAATAAGTATTGAACCCGTCACCATTTTTCTCGGTAAATATATTGGTAAAGGTGATAGTGATATGAAATGTTCCCCACATGTCGGTAACAATCCATACAATCCATACATACAAGACACCAAAACAAACCCGTTCAGAAATGAAGTTCTGTGTAATAAAATGGAAGGACACAGCAAAAAGTATTGAACCCCCAACTGAAATGTATTTAATATTTGGTACAAAATCCTTTGTTGGGAATGACAGCTTCAAGACGCTTCCTGTATGGAGGAACGAGTCGCATGCGTTGTATGGAGGAACGAGTCGCATGCGTTGTATGGAGGAACGAGTCGCATGCGTTGCTCAGGTGGGATTTTGGTCTTCAGATCTTGAAGGTTCCGGGGGTCTCTTCTATGAACTCTGATCTTTAGTTCTTTCCAGAGATTTTCTATTGGATTCAAGTCATGTGATTGGCTGGGCCATTCTAGCAGCTTTATTTTCTTCCTCCTTGGCTTTGTGTTCGGGATGATTGTCCTCCAGAGATTTCCGCCCTCCTTTCATCTTCATCATTCTGGTAGATGGCAGCAGATTTTTATCACCATTCATCCGTCCTTCAATGATATGAAGTTTGCTGAAAATCAGCCCTGCCCACACCATGACGCCGACATGTGGGGAACATTTCAATATGTCAATATCATCTGTAGCGACCTCACCCCTCTCACCCCTTCTCATTCACGGCTTGTTTGTCTCGTCTAGGGGTTAGTACTGGGGGGAGGGATAAGATACACCACGGCCCATGTCCTCCAAGGTGTAGAGGTGAAGGCGAGAACTATCGGGCTTTGTGTATGTGTCCCAGAGTCAAATCCTTTACTGAATGACCACCCTTTGCTTCCAGTAACTGAAGTTCCACACACTGAAAATGGTCCAACTCGTATTTATTCTTCTCAATAAATAGTCATTCAGCACAGACAGGTTGGGACCCAACGAGCAGTTGAGTATTTGTAGGGAGTAGGTCGAGGCACAATCCTTTTAGATAGAGCTAACCACTGCGGTGTCACCAATGGCGAATAGTCACTGCCACTGACTATATTGAACAGAACATGGATTACCTTCGCTAACGTAGCCCCTATCAGGGGAAGGACATCCGTCCAAGACAGTTACCGGAGGCCTCTCCATCACCAGCAATGCTGCGCTGGACTCTCCGGAGAAGTTCTGCACACCGGCCTCCTCGTCTCAGACACGGGCACCCAAGGAGTTAGGGCCCCCTCGGATTCCTTCACCCTTGCGGAACTCAGTCGAAGGTACTGAGCTCCAGGCTTCCGCCATAGTACCTCACCCCAGGCTAAAGGTGCCTGAGATGGACTCCATCTCCCGCTCCGGCCAGGTCGAGGGCACCTGGGCCCGGAACTCCGGAATGCCAGCACCCAGGCTGAGGGTGCCTGAGTGCGGCCGCGTCCTCAGACTCCGAACCCCGTGGTAAGGGCGTCCGCCCCTTTTATCTCCTCTCCCTTTGTGTCACAGCGGGTTCCCCGCCCCGCTGTACAAGTGCCAGGATAGGACAAAAAAAGGCACAGTCTTGCGGTGTGAGCTCAACCCCGTGCCAAGGCGACAGTGCCACCTGTAGGCCACAGGGAACCTCACACCACCAGAGTCCTCCAGACTGTAAATAGTTCCCAATTCTCTAGCAATCAGGGTGCATTGGATCATACTACCACCCATGCACTTCCCCCTATATTTTAGACCCCCGCTACACATCTTTACCAATATATTTACCTAGAAAACTGGTGACGTCTTCAATACTTATTTTACCTGCTGTATATGTGCTATATTGCCAAAAGTATTGGGATGCCTGCCTTTACACACACATGAACTTTAAAGGAACACTAAAGGCAACATTTTTTTTTTTTTTAAATAACAAACATGTAATACTTACCTCTACTGTGCAGCTCGTTTTGCACAGAGTGGCCCTGAACCTGGTCTTCTGGGGTCCCTCGGCGGCTGCCTCGGCTCCTCCCCGCAAGAACTTTCCACATTCATGCGAGCTCTCATGGTGGAAAGTTCTTGCAGGCGCGCTCCCGTGATACAGCTGGTGGCCATAGCCGCTCACTGTATCACTCGGCCCCGCCCCCTGGCGCGCCGTGTCATTGGATGTGATTGACAGCAGCGAGAGCCAATGGCTGCGCTGCTTTCAATCTACCAATGAATGAGCCAAGAAACCGACCGAGAAGCCAGCGCCGTGGGTTTTTCGAGGGGTCAGGTAAGTAAACGGGGGCTCGGGGTGGCCGCTAATCGTCGGATGTTTTTTCACCTTAATGCATAGAATGCATTAAGGTGAAAAAACTTTTGCCTTTAGTGCTCCTTTAATGGCATCCCAGTCTTAGTCCGGAGGGTTCAATATTGAGTTGGCCCCGCCCTTTGCAGCTCTAACAGCTTCACCTCTTCTGGGAAGGCCGTCCACAAGGTTTAGGAGGGTGTCTATGGGAATGTTTGACCATTCTTCCAGAAGTGCATTTGTGAGGTCAGGTACTGATGTTGGACGAGAAGGCCTGGCTCGCAGTCTCCCCTCCAATTCATCCCAAAGGTGTTAAAACTGGGATGCCATTAATGTGTGTGTGTAAAGGCAGGCGTCCCAATACTTTTGGGAATATAGTGCGTATACTTTCCTATCTTCAGCCCGCTCCAGACTAAAAAAAAGCCCAAATGATTGTTCACTTTCTGTGTCCCTTTAAAGGTATTTCCAATTTTTCAGCCACATTTTTTACACCTACTTTATATTTGTTACGTGTTCCCATTCACATAGCATAGCAATAAGAAGACTGTAAAATATGCTGCTCACCATTAAAAGAGGAACCCCTCGGAAAAAATGAAAATAAAAAATAAATAAATAAAAATAAACATGGCCACCCAAAATCCAGACCCGTACTGAGCATGTATCCAGGCAGGCCAGGAAAGGGGGGTGAGCATGCACCGCCCTCTTCTCCTCACCCATACCAGGCCACATGCCCTCAACATGGGGGGGGGGGGAGGGGGGGTCCCCCACAGACCGGAGGACATGTATTTGTCCCACTCCACACAAAGGACATGACCGATATTGGTGAAATAACCACTGAGGCCCACAACAGCTGAAGGACTCAGTAGCCTCCGGTCTCTCTACAAAAAGGATCGGCATCTCTAGGTCACTTAACCCCTTCAGCCCCGGACCATTTGGCTGGCCAAAGACCAGAGCACTTTTTGCGATTCGGCACTGCGTCGCTTTAACTGACAATTGCGCGGTCGTGCGACGTGGCTCCCAAACAAAATTGACGTTCTTTTTTCTCCACAAATAGAGATTTCTTATGGTGGTATTTGATCACCTCGGCGTTTTTTATTTTTTACGCTATAAAAAAAAATAGAGCGACAATTTTGAAAAAAATTCAACATTTATGACTTTTTGCTATAATAAATATCCCCCAAAAATATATAAAAAAACATTTTTTTTCCTCAGTTTAGGCCAATACGTATTCTTCTACATATTAAAAAGCGTTTATTGATTGGTTTTGCGCAAAAGTTATAGCGTCTACAAAATAGGGGATAGTTTTATGGCATTTTTATTAATAATTGTTTTTTTTTTACTAGTAATGACGGCGATCAGCGATTTTTTTATCGTGACTGCGACATTATGGCGGACACATTGGACACTTTTGACGCCATTTTGGGACCATTGTCATTGATACAGCGATCAGTGCTATAAAAATGCACTGATTACTGTAAAAATGACACTGGCAGTGAAGGGTTAACCTGAAGGGGGCACTGAAGGGGTAAAGTGTGTCCTAGGGAGTGATTCTAACTTTTGGGGGCGTGGCTTGCCGTGACACGTCACTGATCGCTGTTCCCGATGAGAGGGACATGTCACTAGGAAGAACGGGGAGATGTTGTCTTTACACTGACATCACCCCGTTCTGCAGCTCTGTGACACATGATCGCGGGACACCGGCGGACATCAAGTCCGCGGGCACGGTCACGGAGCTGGCGGCAGGGGTGCGTGCGCGCCCGCCTGGCGGGACTTTTAAAGTGACGTGTATATATGTTACTCTGCCCAGCCGTGCCATTCTACCGACGTAAATGTACAGGAGCCGGTTGGGAACAGGTTAAAAATATCGTAACCCAAGGAGAATGAACGGGAAATATGGACGGTTCATGGGTAGGGTGGATGGAATGAGAACTGTTCATACAAACTCCCCCTACAGGACAGAATATGAAAGATTCATAAGGAAATTTAAAGCCGAAAGAGGAAGATGTGGAAAAGCGGAACTTCCCTTTATAGGTGAAGTTCTGCTTTAAGATTGGGCAGCACAGAGGCTTAGTGGTTAGCACTTGTGCCTTGCAGCACTGGGGTGTTTGGTTCATATCCTGACCAGGACACTGAATGGAGTCTGCATGTTCTCCCTGTGCTTGTGTGGGTTTCCTCCTACAGCCCAAAGACATGCTGGTAGGTTAAATGGCTCCATGCGGTGCGCCCAAGATGGCTGCTTCACCTCCTAAGCACTTTGAGTGGAGATCACTGATTTACCCCGCTCAGCGGGGGCAGGCCTCAGAAAACAGAGGCCGCATATGGGCAACACAGAGGTTTAGTGGTTAGCCTTGCAGCACTGGGGTCCATGGTTCAAACCCTGACCAGGAAACGATCTGCATGGAGTTTGAATATTCTCCCTGTGCTTGCGTGGGTTTCCTCCGGTTTCCTCCGACACTCCTCACGTTGGTGGTGCAGTGGTAAGCATAGCTGCTTTTCAAGCAGGTGACTCTGGTTCGATTCCCGGCCAACGTAATCTCACAAGATGGCTGTCTCCCCTGGTAAGTGTCACCCCCCCCCCATTTCCCATTATATCTGTATATACAATGTTCTCTCTATAGTACTGTGCAAAAGATTTATCTAGGGTTAAACAAATGCTGTAACCATAGGGGCCATGTGATCTCTTCCTGGCTTTGTCCTGGTCAGAGATCACTATGAACCTACCATAGGGGCCATGTGATCCCTGCATTGCTATGTCCTGGTCAGAGATCACTATGAACCTACCATAGGGGCCATGTGATCCCTGCATTGCTATGTCCTGGTCAGAGATCACTATGAACCTACCATAGGGGCCATGTGATCCCTGCATTGCTATGTCCTGGTTGGAGGTCACTATGAACCTACCATAGGGGCCATGTGATCCCTGCATTGCTATGTCCTGGTCAGAGATCACTATGAACCTACCATAGGGGCCATGTGATCCCTGCATTGCTATGTCCTGGTCAGAGATCACTATGAACCTACCATAGGGGCCATGTGATCCCTGCATTGCTATGTCCTGGTTGGAGGTCACTATGAATCTACCATAGGGGCCATGTGATCCCTGCATTGCTATGTCCTGGTCAGAGATCACTATGAACCTACCATAGGGGCCATGTGATCCCTGCATTGCTATGTCCTGGTCAGAGATCACTATGAACCTACCATAGGGGCCATGTGATCCCTGCATTGCTATGTCCTGGTTGGAGGTCACTATGAACCTACCATAGGGGCCATGTGATCCCTGCATTGCTATGTCCTGGCCAGAGATCACTATGAACCTACCATAGGGGCCATGTGATCCCTGCATTGCTATGTCCTGGTCAGAGATCACTATGAACCTACCATAGGGGCCATGTGATCCCTGCATTGCTATGTCCTGGTCAGAGATCACTATGAACCTACCATAGGGGCCATGTGATCCCTGCATTGCTATGTCCTGGTCAGAGATCACTATGAACCTACCATAGGGGCCATGTGATCCCTGCATTGCTATGTCCTGGTCAGAGATCACTATGAACCTACCATAGGGGCCATGTGATCCCTGCATTGCTATGTCCTGGTCAGAGATCACTATGAACCTACCATAGGGGCCATGTGATCCCTGCATTGCTATGTCCTGGTTGGAGATCACTATGAACCTACCATGGGGGCCATGTGATCCCTGCATTGCTATGTCCTGGTTGGAGATCACTATGAACCTACCATGGGGGCCATGTGATCCCTGCATTGCTATGTCCTGGTCAGAGATCACTATGAACCTACCATAGGGGCCATGTGATCCCTGCATTGCTATGTCCTGGTTGGAGATCACTATGAACCTACCATGGGGGCCATGTGATCCCTGCATTGCTATGTCCTGGTTGGAGGTCACTATGAATCTACCATAGGGGCCATGTGATCCCTGCATTGCTATGTCCTGGTCAGAGATCACTATGAACCTACCATAGGGGCCATGTGATCCCTGCATTGCTATGTCCTGGTCAGAGATCACTATGAACCTACCATAGGGGCCATGTGATCCCTGCATTGCTATGTCCTGGTTGGAGGTCACTATGAACCTACCATAGGGGCCATGTGATCCCTGCATTGCTATGTCCTGGTCAGAGATCACTATGAACCTACCATAGGGGCCATGTGATCCCTGCATTGCTATGTCCTGGTCAGAGATCACTATGAACCTACCATAGGGGCCATGTGATCCCTGCATTGCTATGTCCTGGTCAGAGATCACTATGAACCTACCATAGGGGCCATGTGATCCCTGCATTGCTATGTCCTGGTTGGAGATCACTATGAAACTACCATGGGGGCCATGTGATCCCTGCATTGCTATGTCCTGGTTGGAGATCACTATGAACCTACCATGGGGGCCATGTGATCCCTGCATTGCTATGTCCTGGTCAGAGATCACTATGAACCTACCATAGGGGCCATGTGATCCCTGCATTGCTATGTCCTGGTTGGAGATCACTATGAACCTACCATGGGGGCCATGTGATCCCTGCATTGCTATGTCCTGGTTGGAGGTCACTATGAATCTACCATAGGGGCCATGTGATCCCTGCATTGCTATGTCCTGGTCAGAGATCACTATGAACCTACCATAGGGGCCATGTGATCCCTGCATTGCTATGTCCTGGTCAGAGATCACTATGAACCTACCATAGGGGCCATGTGATCCCTGCATTGCTATGTCCTGGTTGGAGGTCACTATGAACCTACCATAGGGGCCATGTGATCCCTGCATTGCTATGTCCTGGCCAGAGATCACTATGAACCTACCATAGGGGCCATGTGATCCCTGCATTGCTATGTCCTGGTTGGAGGTCACTATGAACCTACCATAGGGTCCATGTGATCATCATATTTTTCAAATCATTTATTTACAACATTTATAAAAAAAAAAAAAGATTAATAAAAATGATCAAATGGAAAAATTGCATGAGATTTACCAAATCCAGACAATATAAGGAGACGATCCCTCCACCTTGATGTCTGCTTTCAGTATAGTGACTGTTATTCTCGGCAAATTGCCATATTGTATAATAAGTATTGAACACGTCACCATTTTTCTCGGTAAATATATTGGTAAAGGTGATATTGACATGAAATGTTCCCCACATGTCGGTGACAATCCATACAATCCAGACATACAAAGACACCAAAACAAACCCGTTCAGATATGAAGTTCTGTGTAATAAAATGGAAGGACATGGGAAAAAGTATTCAACCCCCAACTGAAATGTATTTAATATTTGGTACAAAATCCTTTGTTGGGAATGACGGCTTTAAGACGCTTCCTGTATGGAGGAACGAATCGCATGCGTTGTATGGAGGAACGAGTCGCATGCGTTGTATGGAGGAACGAGTCGCATGCGTTGCTCAGGTGGGATTTTGGTCTTCAGATCTTGAAGGTTCCGGGGGTCTCTTCTATGAACTCTGATCTTTAGTTCTTTCCAGAGATTTTCTATTGGATTCAAGTCATGTGATTGGCTGGGCCATTCTAGCAGCTTTATTTTCTTCCTCCTTTGCTTTGTGTTCGGGATGATTGTCCTCCAGAGATTTCCGCCCTCCTTTCATCTTCATCATTCTGGTAGATGGCAGCAGATTTTTATCACTTTTCATCTATCCTCCAATGATATGAAGCTTGCTGAAAAACAGCCCCGCCCACAACATGATGCCCCGCCTCCAAACCTCACTGTTGGTATGGGGGGTGTTTTTGGGGTGATGTGACCTCCAAACATGGGGTGTATTATTATGGCCTCCAAAGATTTCCATGTTGGTCTCCTCTGACCAGACGATATTCTCCCCGTATTTCACAGGATTGTTTAAATGTTGTGCAGCAAACTTTAACCTTCACCACCATGCTTCTTCTTCAGCCATGGAGTGTTGTGTGGTGAGCGTGTATACAGGACATGGCGGGTGTGTGGTGAGCGTGTATACAGGACATGGCGGGTGTGTGGTGAGCGTGTATACAGGACATGGCGGGTGTGTGGTGAGCGTGTATACAGGACATGGTGGGTCTGTGGTGAGCGTGTATACAGGACATGGCGGGGGAGGGGTGAGCGTGTATACAGGACATGGCGGGTGAGTGGTGAGTGTGTATACAGGACATGGCGGGTGTGTGGTGAGCGTGTATACAGGACATGGCGGGTGTGTGGTGAGCGTGTATACAGGACATGGCGGGTGTGTGGTGAGCGTGTATACAGGACATGGTGGGTGTGTGGTGAGCGTGTATACAGGACATGGCGGGTGTGTGGTGAGCGTGTATATAGGACATGGCGGGTGAGTGGTGAGCGTGTATACAGGACATGGCGGGTGTGTGGTGAGCGTGTATACAGGACATGGCGGGTGTGTGGTGAGCGTGTATACAGGACATGGCGGGTGTGTGGTGAGCGTGTATACAGGACATGGTGGGTGTGTGGTGAGCGTGTATACAGGACATGGCGGGGGAGGGGTGAGCGTGTATACAGGACATGGCGGGTGAGTGGTGAGTGTGTATACAGGACATGGCGGGTGTGTGGTGAGCGTGTATACAGGACATGGTGGGTGTGTGGTGAGCGTGTATACAGGACATGGCGGGTGTGTGGTGAGCGTGTATACAGGACATGACGGGTGTGTGGTGAGCGTGTATACAGGACATGGTGGGTGTGTGGTGAGCGTGTATACAGGACATGGCGGGTGTGTGGTGAGCGTGTATATAGGACATGGCGGGTGAGTGGTGAGTGTGTATACAGGATATGGCGGGTGTGTGGTGAGCGTGTATACAGGACATGGCGGGTGTGTGGTGAGCGTGTATACAGGACATGGTGGGTGTGTGGTGAGCGTGTATACAGGACATGGCGGGTGTGTGGTGAGCGTGTATATAGGACATGGCGGGTGAGTGGTGAGCGTGTATACAGGACATGGCGGGTGTGTGGTGAGCGTGTATACAGGACATGGCGGGTGTGTGGTGAGCGTGTATACAGGACATGGCGGGTGAGTGGTGAGCGTGTATACAGGACATGGTGGGTGTGTGGTGAGCGTGTATACAGGACATGGCGGGGGAGGGGTGAGCGTGTATACAGGACATGGCGGGTGAGTGGTGAGTGTGTATACAGGACATGGCGGGTGTGTGGTGAGCGTGTATACAGGACATGGTGGGTGTGTGGTGAGCGTGTATACAGGACATGGCGGGTGTGTGGTGAGCGTGTATACAGGACATGGTGGGTGTGTGGTGAGCGTGTATACAGGACATGGTGGGTGTGTGGTGAGCGTGTATACAGGACATGGCGGGGGAGGGGTGAGCGTGTATACAGGACATGGCGGGTGAGTGGTGAGTGTGTATACAGGACATGGCGGGGGAGGGGTGAGCGTGTATACAGGTCATGGTGGGTGAGTGGTGAGCGTGTATACAGGACATGGTGGGGGAGGGGTGAGCGTGTATACAGGTCATGGTGGGTGTGTGGTGAGCGTGTATACAGGACATGGCGGGGGAGGGGTGAGCATGTATACAGGTCATGGTGGGTGTGTGGTGAGCGTTTCGAAAAAATGAAGATTAGGACAGCCGCACTCCAATCCAACTTGGCTTTATTTGAAAAGTAGAAATGAACAGGCACTACATGTCACAGTAATGAAAAAAGCTTCAGGACAGCTAACGCGTTTCACACTTAGAAGTGCTTGCTCATTTAGGTATGGTGGGGTTAGGGTGGGTTGGGGGCATTACTATATGGTCTTTCCATCAGTATTTATATAGTGGGTTGTTGACATGGTATGTGTTATGTCCCTTAGACACGGGGTCTCTCAGAGTGTTGCTAGCAATGCTGCCAGTATCTGCTCAGCAAGTTACACACAGGCCGGATCAACTTCTTAACCATGGAAGGGTTTATTACTCACTCAGAACATGATGACTTGTTACATAGAGTCCTAATACAACAGGATTTTGTCATTACCAGATGTAATCCCTTCTGTGCATCATGCTGCTGCTTCCCAGTTCCACACACCACTCTTACTACTTCCTGGTACAGCCCCTTCCCCAGCATGCATCAGGAGAAAAAGGTGAAGGGTCACACAGTGTTCCAGCACAAACATCACATCTCCTCTTTTTCCCATAAAAAAAAAAAAAAAAAAAATAGAAAAAAAAAAAAAAAACATAACAGGAAAACAAAATACTCAACACATAAAATAACAAGGCAAGCAGGATCAGTTCAGCAAGTAGTATCTCCAACTCAGTTCTGTGGCTCCCGCATCACGTTATGAGCCCTTTGTCTCTGTTTCCTGACCTCCTAAGTGTCCCGTAAGATTTCAGTGCTTTGCCAACGAGGTGTTTGATGTCTTTGGCGGGCAGACTTACGAAGTGGCACAGCACCAGAAGGGGTAGAGGCTGTAAAAGGTTCTGGAGGTGTCAGTGGGTGTCCAACAGACAAATCAGTCTCTGCAACTCCAGGCACATGTCCGGGCTCCTCAGGAATACGGTCACCAACCGCTTCAGGGGTTGGTTGTAAAGTTGTGGGATCATGCCAGACACCATGCCATATGTCACCAGTAGAGACCTGAGTAGACTCTGGTGGGTGGGTAGAAAGAGAGGTCGGGTTTGTTTCTACTGACAGGCAAATGCGCTTTCTTAATTGCGAAAGGTGTCTTCGAACACAAACGCCATTCTCCAGGCGAACAAGGTACATCCAAGAGGTCCATCAATAATGCCAGGAAGGCAATGAGGCTAAACTCTGTAATTCCGAAACCATACAAGATCACCAGCACGGAATCCAGGACGGCCTGGCGGAGGAGGTGTCGGTGACTGTTCCTGTGGACGAACTAAATCCAGTTTGGTGCGGAGATGCCTGACAAACATAAGAAAAGCTGGTGACAGCCCAGTAGTAGCGTGTTTTGTGTTTCGGTACATGGTCAAGAACTCCAGAAGCTTCTCCTCTGACATTCCGACCTGGTCCAGAGTGGACAGTAAGTGCTTCTTAAACGTCTGCACAAACCGTTCTGCCAGCCCATTCGAGGCTGGATGATAAGGAGCTGTTTTGTAGTGTTGGATGCCCAAGCCACTGAGGAAGGATTGAAACTCATGCGATGTAAATTGAGTCCCATTGTCCGAGACTATGGCTGTTGGCAAGCCATATTGAGCAAAGAGCTTCCTTAAGACTAGAATGGTAGTAGCTGAGGTAACAGAAGGCATTTGAAAAACCTCTGGCCATTTTGAATGTGCATCTACAACGATCAAATACATTTTACCCTGGATTGGGCCAGCAAAATCAAGATGGAGTCTTGACCACGGTTCTGTCGGCCATGGCCAAGATAGCAGGGTTCCTTTCTTTTGGGGTCGCTGAGCTTGACAGCACCCAGGACATTGAGCCACATAATCTTCAATTGCTGTGTCCATTTGTGGCCACCAAACATAGCTCCGGGCTCGCTGCTTCATGCGCACCACACCAGGATGGCCCTCATGCAGTATCCTTAGCATGGTTGGTTGCAAATACTGAGGTATAATCACTCTGTTGCCCCACTGTAGGCAACCAGCATTAGTCACAAGCTCACTGTCAGGGTCACCTGTGGCCAGGTGACAGATGCACACCGTAGGGGGACAGGAGTGCACCGCGAGGTAGTGAACCCTATGGCTGGCTTCTGTGGATAGGAAACTGGGTGGTTGTGGAAAGCGGGACCAGAGGAGCACAACCGGGATCCCAACGGAAGCGAGAGCCAAGATTCCCCAGGGCGCGGAGTCTAAGACCCAGCTGGTCTTCTCCAGGGCCTCTAGTGGTGAGGATGTTACGCTGCAGGCTGGGACCAGGTCGCGGCCCCTGGAGTTTCCTAGCTCACGCCCCGTAGGATAAGGGGAAGCAGCAGCACACGATAGAGAGAACCGAATAACAAGCCGAAGGTCAGGGGCCACAAGCAGACAAGGATAACGAAGAACGAGCCGAAGGTCAAGGGTCACGAGCAGACAGGGATGGTCAGGGACAAGCCAATAACGTAACAGAGAGACAGACGTAGCACACGGCAGGCAGGAACCCAAACACACAATGCCTAACAAACACGTTGATCAGCAAAGCAGGCTTGCAGTGCACAGGTTAATATAGTGTTCTGTGATAGGGCCTGGGGTGGAGTCAGGCTGGGAGGAGATTATAAAGGAAGCCAGGTGAAAGGGCTCAGGCCTCTAAGATGAACACATGGGAAGGAAGGTAAGCTGACAGACAAACACTGCTGCATATCCATGACAGTACCCTCCCTCTTATGGGCCCTCCCCCGCCTGGACCCAGGCTTAAAGGGAAATCTCTGATGAAACCTTCTCAACAGATGAGGTGCAGCGACATCAGATGCAGCAATCCAAGACGCCTCCTCAGGACCAAAACCTCTCCAATGCACAAGGTACTGAAGAATGCCTCTGCAGAGCCGAGAATCCAGAACTTGTCTAACCTCATACTTAAGATTATCCTCAGAGACCGAAAATGAGGTAGGGAGATGACAAGAAGATCTATTGAGGACCAAAGGCTCTCTAGGAATAAGCAAGGGCATGAGAGGATCAACAGGAATCTGAGGGGGGTCCCCTAGACCCTTAAAGGGGAACTGGTCATCTTGCACAGGACCATCAGACTGGGCAGATGTCAGTGGAACCCTGAAGTCAGGTTGGTTAGAAGGTGACATGTCGCAGGAGTCAAGCTGAATAGCTGAAGGACAAGCAGAATGTCCCGAACAAGAAAAAGTAGGAGGCTCACTGGGCATGGGCTGGACTGGCATAACTAGTACAGAGGCAGAGTGAATAGCTGAGTCAGGTGTAGCGACTACCTGAATCGCATCGCAAGACGTAGCGACTGCAGGACTTGTAGACAAGCTAGCCTGGCTGTGCGTCCAAGGGTGGTTAGGGACAGAGAAATGTAAATGGTTATGCAACCTGGAATGAATGACCGGCTCAGATTCACAGGGGGCAACCTTGGGTAGGCAGGACGAGGAACAGGAGGGACCCCAAGCCAGGATCTGTCCAGTAGTCCAGTCCACATGAGGAGAATGAAGCTGTAACCATGGGAGACCCAAAATTATAGGCGTTGAGGCCTTGGGTAAGATAAGGAAGGATATCCACTCCTGGTGGAGTGTCCCTACCGACATCTTAACAGGGAGGGTCTGGAAGCGGATAGGTCCCCCTGGGAGAACAGTACCATCAATCGCCAAGACCACCAATGGCGTGGTGAGGGGCAAAAGAGTAAGTCTCATGGACGATGCGATTTCCCAGTCCATGAAATTACCAGCGGCTCCGGAATCCAGATATGCTGAGACCGAATGAGAAGAAGCACCAACATGAAGGAACACAGAAAGCAGAAGACGAGAAGGGGAAGGTGATATTTCTGGGTCCAATACTCCACTTTCCAGATGAAGTGGACCCGAACGTTTTTCTGGACAAAGAGAGCAAGTGTCACGAAAATGACCTTTGCCCCCACAGTAAAGACACAGACCAAGAGTTCTGCGCCTAGCACGTTCCTCGGGGGATAGCCTGGTCCGACCCAGCTGCATGGGTTCCTCAGCTGGTAGGAGATGCTCTACGGGTCGAAGAGAGGGGAGCTCAGGCTGACTAAGAACCAAGGACTGCTGGCGTTGCTTTTCTAAGGTCCTCTCCTGAAAGCGAATATCGATCTGGTTACACAAGGAGATAACGCCGGCCAGATCAGTGGGGATGGTTCTTCCTGCTAATTCATCCTTCACTCTATCAGACAGGCCATGCAAAAAGGTTGCGACTAAGGCCTCATTGTTCCAGCTCAACTCAGCCGACAGTATGCGGAAATGAAGGGCATACTGTCCCACAGAAGCAGACTCTTGGCGGAGACGTAAAAGGGCGCTGGCCGCTGAAGAGACACGAGCCGGTTCTTCGAAGATATTCCGAAAAAGTTTCAAGAAGCCAGACAGGCTAGAAACCACTGGATCATTCAGTTCCCACAGAGGGGCTGCCCAGGCTAAAGCTTCACCAGAGAGGAGGGAAATGATATAGGCTACCTTAGCCCGATCAGACAGGAAGTTTTGGGGCTGGAGCTCAAAATGAATCGTGCATTGGCTAAGGAACCCCCTGCAAGCCTTGGAGTCCCCAGAGAAACGGGACGGAGCTGGCAGTTGTAGTGAGTGTGTGGCTGCGACTGGTGCAATAGGTGCAGCCGCTGATTGTATTTGAGGTTGCGGATTCAGGGTTCCCAAGGAGGCCTGAAGCTGCTCGAAGCGAGAAGCCAGATCCTGGAGGAATCGCATCACCTGAGTCTGATTCGATTCCTGGGTTTCAAGTCTGCAAACTATGCCCTGCAATGGATCATCCGCGGGTAGCGGGATGTCAGCCGGGTTCATGGCTGATCAAACTGTCAGGGTCACCTGTGGCCAGGTGACAGATGCACACCGTATGTCAGGGAAATCCGTCCAACGGCGCCAATCAGCGCCCAATGCGCACGCGCGGCGGAATGATGCTTCGGCGCATGCGCGTGCGCGGGACGGCGCTTCTACGTCCTCGGGTGCGCGCGCCGACGCAGCGGCGCGCGCGCATGCGCGGCGGCGCACCAATAGGAATCCAGGCGGGCCTATTTAAAGAGATCCAGTTGCACTGACAAGTTGCTGGTTTGTCAGCTTTCCTGTATACCCAAGACTCTGGAAAACTATCTTGAAAATCTCCTTGTGACCCGGACTGGCTTGACTCCTCTGATCTCTCTCCTGGACCTGACCCTCGGCTTGCTATACGGACTTCTGCCTTCTCCTGTGTTTGACCCTCGGCCTGTGACTCGGATCCGCTGCTTGTCTACAATCCTTGACCTCCTGTTTGTACCTTTTGGACTTCCGCGTTTCCTTTGAACTCCTGCCTGGTTCCCGGTATTCTCTGGACTTGTTGCCTTTTACTGTGCTAGACCCCCAGCCGGGACTGTTACCTTGCAATTGCAACCCGGACTCAACCTGCACCGGCTTCCATTATCTCCTGCTGTTTGAACTTTACCAATCCGACTAGTTCCCGCTTGAAGCCTGTTTCTTCAGTCTACTCAACACTACCGGACCGTCTAAAAGTACCCACCACCTGCCGGTAGCCGGTGCCGCTTCTCGCCATCCACTCCCTGTCTCAACTCCAGGGGGTGGAGTGCGTCAAGTCGCAAAGGTGAACCACTCTCGGCATCTCGGCCTCGGTAAGTACATACCCTTACAGTACAAACCAGCCAGATGTCTGAGGCCGACAGGGTGCGTTCACCGTTCGAGACCCTATGTCAGCAAGTCACCGCACTAACCGATGCGGTTCAGAAATTACAAGAAGGTTATGTCCAAATGGATGGCCGCTTTCAGCTACTTACTGGAGCTACAGGACCAGCATCACCAGCTGCTACCGTTGCCAATGTTGCCTCCACGTCTCAAAATCAGGCAAATCCCACCGTAGTAATGGCTACCCCTGAACCCAGGGTCCCCCTGCCTGAGCGATTTTCTGGCGTCCGTAAGAAATATCGGGCTTTCAAAAATGCATGTTCTCTTTACTTCGCCCTTCAACCCAGGACTTTCTCTTCAGAAGTGGTAAAGGTGGGGTTCGTCATCTCCCTTCTAACCGACGAACCCCAGGCCTGGGCCCATGGCCTGATGGAGCAAAGCAGCCCCATACTAGATTCCGTGGACACCTTCTTCGAGAGTATGGCGCAGCTGTATGACGATTCTCAGCGATCAGCTACAGCTGAGTCTGTTCTCCACAGTTTAACCCAGGGGAGAAGGCCGGTGGAGGACTACACGGCCGAATTCCGGAAATGGTCAGCTGACACTGGCTGGAATGAGACGGCCCTTAAATACCAATATCGCCAAGGACTGTCTGAGGCTCTTAAAGACGAGCTGGCCAGGATTGGCGTTCCAACTACTCTGGAAGATTTGATCCAGTCTGTCACTCAGCTTGACAGACGCCTGCGGGAGCGGCGTTCCGAGCGTTTCCAGACTACCCGTCCAAACTGGACTTTGCCCCGATCAGCTCCTGCCTACCCACCCATCCAAGTTCCTACAGCATCTTCTCCTCCCGAGCCTGAACCCATGCAGCTTGGTCTGGTTCGTCCTCCCCTTTCTCCTGAGGAAAAACAGCGCAGACGTCAGGCCAATCTGTGCCTTTACTGCGGGGGTACTGGCCATTTCCTTCGGAGCTGCCCAGTGAGACCTAGTAAGTGTACCCTCAAAGACACTTTGAACTACCAAGTTTCTGGCTTACCACAGACTTATGTTGTTCTTTCCATTTCTCTACAGCTACCAACAGGAGCAACCCGCCTACCGGCGATTATTGATTCAGGAGCCTGCAGCTGCTTTCTGGACTCTTCACTTGCTTCCCAACTTCACTTTCCTCTGCAAACCAAGGACCGTTATCTTCAGGTTCGTCTGGCGGATGGATCCCTGCCTCGTTCAGGGGTAATTACGCAAGAAACAAAACCCATCCTTGCTATCACGGATTCAGGCCACCAAGAATACCTTCGATTTGACCTCATCCCATCTCCCATGTTTCCCATCATCTTGGGCCTCCCCTGGTTACAAGCACATGAGCCTCATATAAACTGGGCCAAAAGGGAAGTTAACTTCACTTCTTCATATTGTTCCCAACACTGTCTTCCCGCACTTCCCACTGTCTGTGCTACTTTAACCCCTCAACCGGATAACCTACCACATGTTCCATCAGCATACTTAGAATTCCAGGACGTCTTCGACAAACAGCAGGCTGACCGCCTACCTCCACATCGTCCCTACGATTGTCCCATTGACCTTCTGCCTGGCTCCAAAATTCCATTCGGCCGCATCTTTCCCTTGTCCGAATCTGAGTTGAAGGCCCTCAAGTCTTACATTGAGGAAAATCTGGAAAAGAAATTCATTCGCCCCTCTTCTTCCCCAGCCGGTGCCGGTATCTTTTTCGTTGAAAAAAAAGACGGGACTCTGAGGCCCTGCATTGACTATAGGGAATTAAATAAAATTACTATTAAAAATAGATACCCGCTTCCTCTCATCCCGGAGTTGTTCCAACGATTCCGATCAGCTCGGATCTTCTCTAAACTGGACCTTCGAGGGGCCTACAACCTCATCCGGATCAGGGCTGGAGACGAATGGAAGACGGCTTTTAGATCTAGGTTCGGTCATTTTGAATACTTGGTCATGCCATTCGGGCTTTGCAACGCCCCAGCTACTTTCCAGCACCTGGTCAATGACATTTTCCGTGAACACTTGGACGACTTCCTAGTAGTCTACTTAGATGATATTCTTATTTTTTCGTCCTCCCTTGAACTGCACCGAATCCATGTCATCAAGGTCCTCACTATTCTCCGAGAACATAGACTTTACCTCAAGGCCGAGAAATGTGACTTTGAGAAAACCACTGTGCAATTTTTGGGATTTATTATTTCTACCAATGGGGTCGCAATGGACCCGCAGAAAGTCAAAGCTATCCAGGAATGGCCAGCCCCAACAGACAAGAAAGGGGTACAACGGTTTATAGGTTTCGCCAACTTCTACAGGAGGTTCATTGTGGGGTTCTCCTCTATTGTGGCACCTATAACCCAACTGACACGCCAGGGCTACCGCTTTCACTGGTCACCGGAAGCTCAGGATGCCTTCGATAAACTAAAAAATGCATTCACATCGGCACCTGTATTGAAGCATCCAGATCCGCTACTGCCATTTACTCTGGAAGTAGATGCTTCAGAGTCAGCCACTGGGGCCATCCTCTCTCAAAGGCAGGGCCCCAAATCCCTTCTTCATCCAGTAGCCTTTGCCTCTCGTAAATTAACTTCTCCAGAACGTAATTATGACGTCGGAGACCGGGAACTATTAGCTATCAAATTCGCCCTGGAAGAATGGCGATACCTTCTGGAGGGAGCCCCTCACCCTGTCATGATATTCACGGATCATAAGAATCTAGAATATCTGAGAACAGCAAAACGTCTTCGACCCAGACAAGCCCGATGGGCCCTCTTCTTCACCAGGTTTAACTTTCATATCTCTTATAGGCCCGGTTCCAAGAACGTGAAGGCGGATGCACTCTCTAGGATGTTTCCCGAGACCCCTCAAGCAGAGGAACCAAGTACCATCCTATCAGCACAAAACTTTCTGCTCATTCCACAGGCTGATCTACTAACTTCCATAAAAGCCGCCTCTAAGCATTGTCCTGACCAAGTAACCTCTTCCCTAGAGAAGCATAATGACTTGCTCTGGTCCCAAGGTAAAGTCTTCGTCCCTCTGGAAACAAGGCAACTGATTCTGAAAACTTTCCACGACCACAAACTAGCTGGTCACTTTGGAACCAAAAAAACCATGGAACTAATCTCTCGCTCCTTCTGGTGGCCTGGTTGGAGACAAGATTGCAAGTCCTATGTTGCCTCCTGTACCCGTTGCCAACGGTATAAGGGACCCAAAACCAAGAGTTGGGGACTACTCAAACCTTTGCCTATCCCTGAACGTCCGTGGGCAGATGTGTCCATGGACTTCATTGTAGATCTACCGCCCTCTGGAGGTTTTACCACGATTCTGGTCGTAATTGACCGCCTCTCCAAAATGGCACACTTCGTGCCCATGATCGGTACCCCCTCTGCTGCAGATACAGCCAAAGCCTTCTTTCAGGAGATAATCAGGCTCCATGGGGTGCCTAAGAGCATCACCTCTGACAGAGGCGTTCAATTCACGTCGAAATTCTGGAAGGAACTTTGCAAATCTTTAGAAGTCAAGATTTGCCTATCATCGGCATATCACCCCCAGAGCAACGGACAGACAGAGAGAACCAATCAAACCCTAGAACAATATCTCCGTTGTTTTTGCTCAGCCTCACAAGACGATTGGTCCTCCCTATTATCCTACGCTGAATTTGCATATAACAACTCGGTGCATTCAGCCACCAGTCAAACTCCTTTTTGGGCCAACTTTGGCTTCCATCCTTCCTTCCTCCCTGATGACATTCCGGAGAGCTCTGTTCCTGCTGTTCAAGATCGGATAGCCTTTGTTCAATCTAATTTTCTGAGACTCCAGGAAATGATGCAAAACGCCCAGGAGTCTTACAAGAGATACTATGACAAGGGTAGGAAGGAAAATCCAGTCTTCAAAGTTGGGGAGGAAGTATGGCTCTCCGCCACCAACCTCAAATTACCGATCCCTTCACGGAAATTGGGACCAAGATTTATAGGCCCTTTTAAAATCAAGCGAGTAATCAACCCTGTGGCCTTTGAATTGGCACTGCCCGACTCCTACAGGATACACCCGGTCTTCCACACGTCTCTGTTGAAACCAGTAGTCTCCAGCTCCTTCCCGGGAAGGGATGAGCCACCTCCTCCACCTGTGGAGGTTGATGGTGAAGATGAGTATGTGGTGGAATCTATCTTGGGCTGCAGGAAAAGAGGCAGGCAGTTGCAGTATTTAATCAAATGGAAGGGGTATCCCCCAGAGGACAACTCTTGGGAACCATCTAGGAACCTACATGCTCCCCGCCTAATTAGAGTCTTTCACCAGGAACATCCCGAGTTGATGTCTAGTCTGGGCGTCCGGAGTCCGCCCCTAGGAGGGGGGCACTGTCAGGGAAATCCGTCCAACGGCGCCAATCAGCGCCCAATGCGCACGCGCGGCGGAATGATGCTTCGGCGCATGCGCGTGCGCGGGACGGCGCTTCTACGTCCTCGGGTGCGCGCGCCGACGCAGCGGCGCGCGCGCATGCGCGGCGGCGCACCAATAGGAATCCAGGCGGGCCTATTTAAAGAGATCCAGTTGCACTGACAAGTTGCTGGTTTGTCAGCTTTCCTGTATACCCAAGACTCTGGAAAACTATCTTGAAAATCTCCTTGTGACCCGGACTGGCTTGACTCCTCTGATCTCTCTCCTGGACCTGACCCTCGGCTTGCTATACGGACTTCTGCCTTCTCCTGTGTTTGACCCTCGGCCTGTGACTCGGATCCGCTGCTTGTCTACAATCCTTGACCTCCTGTTTGTACCTTTTGGACTTCCGCGTTTCCTTTGAACTCCTGCCTGGTTCCCGGTATTCTCTGGACTTGTTGCCTTTTACTGTGCTAGACCCCCAGCCGGGACTGTTACCTTGCAATTGCAACCCGGACTCAACCTGCACCGGCTTCCATTATCTCCTGCTGTTTGAACTTTACCAATCCGACTAGTTCCCGCTTGAAGCCTGTTTCTTCAGTCTACTCAACACTACCGGACCGTCTAAAAGTACCCACCACCTGCCGGTAGCCGGTGCCGCTTCTCGCCATCCACTCCCTGTCTCAACTCCAGGGGGTGGAGTGCGTCAAGTCGCAAAGGTGAACCACTCTCGGCATCTCGGCCTCGGTAAGTACATACCCTTACACCGTAGGGGGACAGGAGTGCACCGCGAGGTAGTGAACCCTATGGCTGGCTTCTGTGGATAGGAAACTGGGTGGTTGTGGAAAGCGGGACCAGAGGAGCACAACCGGGATCCCAACGGAAGCGAGAGCCAAGATTCCCCAGGGCGCGGAGTCTAAGACCCAGCTGGTCTTCTCCAGGGCCTCTAGTGGTGAGGATGTTACGCTGCAGGCTGGGACCAGGTCGCGGCCCCTGGAGTTTCCTAGCTCACGCCCCGTAGGATAAGGGGAAGCAGCAGCACACGATAGAGAGAACCAAATAACAAGCCGAAGGTCAGGGGCCACAAGCAGACAAGGATAACGAAGAACGAGCCGAAGGTCAAGGGTCACGAGCAGACAGGGATGGTCAGGGACAAGCCAATAACGTAACAGAGAGACAGACGTAGCACACGGCAGGCAGGAACCCAAACACACAATGCCTAACAAACACGTTGATCAGCAAAGCAGGCTTGCAGTGCACAGGTTAATATAGTGTTCTGTGATAGGGCCTGGGGTGGAGTCAGGCTGGGAGGAGATTATAAAGGAAGCCAGGTGAAAGGGCTCAGGCCTCTAAGATGAACACATGGGAAGGAAGGTAAGCTGACAGACAAACACTGCTGCATATCCATGACACTCACATTTTCTGGCAAACTACGGACGAAATTCACCTGGGACTTTCTCTGGCCATCCAGCCTGAACATATAAGAATATCTGAGACAGGACGGGATCTGTGACTGTATGTCTGGCAATTAAGGAGGTGGACATGCAGGATTTCGGCCTGTGTATTTCCACTATGCGTACGTCTCTTGGTGAGTGGTCTCCAATAGGCAATCTGGAAAATGCATCTGCATTGCCATGGGCATCATGGGAGCGGTATCTGATAAAATAAGTATAAGCTCCCAAGAATAAAGCGTACCTTTGTAAGCGAGATGCGGTTGTTGTAGAAATTCCTTTCTGAGGGTTCAGTATTGACAACAGAGGTTTGTGGTCAGTGATAAGTGTAAACTCCCGACCATAGATGTACGTATGAATTTTTTTTGTGGCCCATACAATGGCCAAAGCTTCCTTGTCTATCTGGGAGTAGTTTTGCTCTGCTGAGGTTAAAGACCTGGAGGCAAAAGAAATGGGGTGCTCTGTGCCATATGGCATGACATGGGAAAGCACAGCACCCAGTCCATAAGGCGAGGCGTCACAAGCCAAGGTGATGCGTTTCTTTAAATCATAGTGGACCAGAACTCGAGAAGACAGAATGAGTTCTTTAGAAAGCCGAAGCGCTTCTTCACATTTGGCTGTCCATATCTATTTAGCTCTTGCATCCAGTAAGCAATGTAATGGGTAAAGCTGGTGTGCTAGGTTCGGCAAGAAACGGTGGTAGTAATTTAGGAGGCCAAGGTAGGACCTCAGCTGTGTTACATTCTGGGGAGAAGGGGCATGGGTAAGGGCTTTAACCTTTTCTTCAGTAGTGTGTAACCCATGTCTGTCCACAATGTGGGCACAAAATTCCAGTCGAGACTTTAGAAATTCGCATTTTGAAAGATTGACACGTAAACCATAACTTTGGAGTCTCTCTAGCACAGTTTCAACATTCTTTCTGTGTTCTTCATCAGTGGGACTAGGGATGAGCTTCGAGTTCGAGTCGAACTCATGTTCGACTCGAACATTGCCTGTTCGCCCGTTCGCCGAACAGCGAACAAATTGGGGTGTTCGCGGCAAATTCGAAAAATCTATGGGAGAAATCTAAAGT
Source organism: Rana muscosa (assembly GCA_029206835.1). NCBI lineage: Eukaryota > Metazoa > Chordata > Amphibia > Anura > Ranidae > Rana > Rana muscosa. Next base: position 331,309,502 of record CM055128.1, read on the forward strand.
GCTAATTATAAAGGCTTATATGCAAGTTATTGCCCTAAAAAGTGTTTGGGGACCCGGGTCCTGCCCCAGGGGACATGTATCAATGCAAAAAGAAGTTTTAAAAACGGCCGTTTTTTCGGGAGCAGTGATTTTAATAATGCTTAAAATGAAAAACTAAAAGTGAAATATTCCTTTAAATTTCGTACCTGGGGGGTGTGTATGATATGCATGTAAAGTGGCGCATGTTTCCCGTGCTTAGAACTGTCCCTGCAAAAAATTTCATTTTTGAAAGAAAAAAATGCATTTAAAACTGACTCGCGGCTATTAATGAATTGTCGGCTCCCGGCAATACATACAAAAGTCATTGATAAAAAAAAAAAAAAAGCGTGGGGGTTCCCCAGAATTCAATTACCAGGCCCTTCAGGTCTGGAATGGATATTAAGGGGAACCCCGCCACAAATTTAAAAAAAAAATTGACGTGGGGTTCCCCCAAATATCCATTCCAGGCCCTTCAGATCTGGCATGGATTTTAAGGGGAACTCCACCCCAAATAAAAAAAAAAATGGCGTGGAGTCCCCCTAAAAATCCATACCAGACCCCTTATCCGAGCACGCAACCTGGCCGGCCGCAGGGGAAAAGGGGGGGATGAGAGAGCGGCCCCCCCTCCCTCCTGAACCGTACCAAGCCACATGCCCTCAACATGGGGAGGATGTCCCCATGTTGATGGGGACAAGGGCCTCATCCCCACAACCCTTGCCCGGTGGTTGTGGGGGTCTGCGGGCGGGGGGCTTATCGGAATCTGGAAGACCCCTTTAACAAAGGGGACCCCCAGATCCCGCCCCCCCCCCATGTGAATTGGTAAGGGGTACATTGTACCCCTACCATTTCACGAAGAAAGCGTAAAAAAATGTTTAAAAAAACACACAAACACCTTGAAAAAGTCCTTTATTTAAAAAAAAAAAAAAAAAACATTCCAGCGGTGAAATCCAGTGTCCCGCGGCGATCCCGATGTCCAGCGCTGTCCTTCATTGGTTGTGCCTGAGCGGACCTGATGGGGAACTCCCTCTCAGTATTTTAAATGTATAGACCCGCCCCTTCTAAAGTTCCCCATCAGGTCCGCTCAGCGGACCAGATGCGGAACATGAGAAGGGGCGGGTCTATACATGTATTACCAAAGTGAGAGCAGTTCCCCATCAGGTCCGCCCCCTCGGTATGTCGGACCCGCCTACGTCATTGGCTTGAGCGGGGAACTTCCTTCACTATGTAAATTTAAATTACACAGTGAAGGAAGTTCCCCGCTCAAGCCAATGACGTAGGCGGGTCCGACTTACCGAGGGGGCGGACCTGATGGGGAACTGCTCTCACTTTGGTAATACATGTATAGACCCGCCCCTTTTCATGTTCCGCATCTGGTTCGCTGAGCGGACCTGATGGGGAACTTTAGAAGGGGCGGGTCTATACATTTAAAATACTGAGAGGGAGTTCCCCATCAGGTCCGCTCAGGCACAACCAATGAAGGACAGCGCTGGACATCGGGATCGCCGCGGGACACTGGATTTCACCGCTGGAATGTTTTTTTTTTTTTAAATAAAGGACTTTTTCAAGGTGTTTGTGTGTTTTTTTAAACATTTTTTTACGCTTTCTTCGTGAAATGGTAGGGGTACAATGTACCCCTTACCAATTCACATGGGGGGGGGCGGGATCTGGGGGTCCCCTTTGTTAAAGGGGTCTTCCAGATTCCGATAAGCCCCCCGCCCGCAGACCCCCACAACCACCGGGCAAGGGTTGTGGGGATGAGGCCCTTGTCCCCATCAACATGGGGACATCCTCCCCATGTTGAGGGCATGTGGCCTGGTACGGTTCAGGAGGGAGGGGGGGACGCTCTCTTGTCCCCCTCTTTTCCCCTGCGGCCGGCCAGGTTGCGTGCTCGGATAAGGGGTCTGGTATGGATTTTTAGGGGGACTCCACGCCATTTTTTTAAAAAATTTGGGGTGGAGTTCCCCTTAAAATCCATGCCAGATCTGAAGGGCCTGGAATGGATATTTGGGGGAACCCCACGTCAATTTTTTTTTAAATTTGCGGCTGGGTTCCCCTTAATATCCATTCCAGACCTGAAGGGCCTGGTAATTGAATTCTGGGGAACCCCCACGCTTTTTTTTTTTTTTATCAATGACTTTTGTATGTATTGCCGGGAGCCGACAATTCATTAATAGCCGCGAGTCAGTTTTAAATGCATTTTTTTCTTTCAAAAATGACATTTTTTGCAGGGACAGTTCTAAGCACGGGAAACATGCGCCACTTTACATGCATATCATACACACCCCCCAGGTACGAAATTTAAAGGAATATTTCACTTTTATTTTTTCATTTTAAGCATTATTAAAATCACTGCTCCCGAAAAAACTGCAGTTTTTAAAACTTATTTTTGCATTGATACATGTCCCCTGGGGCAGGACCCGGGTCCCCAAACACTTTTTAGGACAATAACTTGCATATTAGCCTTTATAATTAACACTTTAGATTTCGAATGTTCGAGTCCATTGTATTTAATAGGGTTCTAAAGTTTACACGAACATTTTGTCTGTTCGCAGGTTCTGGTGCGAACCGAACAGGGGGGTGTTCGGCTCATCCCTGAGTGGGACCAGTGATGAGCATGTCATCTAGTAGACATTGAGTGAAAGGTATGCCTGCCAGGACCTCATCCATGATTCGCTGCCAGATTGCTGGAGCTGGGGCTATACCAAAAACCATGCGGTTATATTGGAATAATCCTTTATGAGTGTTAATGGTCAACAGATGGCGTGAATCTGGGTGTACTTGCAGTTGCAGGTAAGCTTGCTTTAAGTCTATTTTTGTAAACTTTTGCCCCCCAGCCAATGAGCTAAATAGATCTTCAATTTGAGGCAATGGGTATTGATCCACAAGAAGTTGGTTGTTCAGGGCAACCCTGAAATCTCCACAAATTCTAATGTCTCCATTCTTTTTCTTGACAAGCACAATTGGCGATGCCCATTCACTTCTATCAACTTTCGTTATGATCTTTTCAGCCAATAGGTGGTCCAGCTCTGCTTCCACTTTCTTTCTTAAGGCAAAAGGTACTGATCTTGCCTTACAAAAACGAGGTGTAGCCCAAGGCTTCAAGAGGAGGTGGGCCATTTTTCCTTTTACTGTGCCCAAAGAGTCCTCAAAAACCCCCTTAAAGCATGACTTCAGGGATTCCACCCAATGGTCTACCTCAGAAAGCAATGTACATTGGGCAATGGCAAGAGGAGGCATGCCCAGGGCTTTGATCCAGTCCCTACCGTACAGCGGAGGACCTCCTTTATTGACAACATAAAGGCGTAGAGTTTGACTGCGGTTGCCTAATGTAACAAGGGGTTTCACATAACTCAAGGGCTGTAGTAGTTCCTTGCTGTAGGTTTGTAGTGTGAGATTTGTAGGTTGGAGCGGTAAGGACAGACCCGATACCTTTAAATCAGTCCATGAAATTACAGACACTGCCGCCCCTGTATCAACATCCATGGAGACAGGACAGCCATTGAGTGTGACATCCACTTTTATCGCAGGAGTACTCCCAGCTACCCAAAACAGTCCAACATGCTGGACACAGGTTTCCTCATCAGAGCTGGAGCCGTGATTGTCAGTATCCATATGAAATGTCTGTTTACGTTTAACTTTTGTGGTAGTGTTCGGGGAGCGTGAGCTGCGGCAAAACACGCCCAATATAGCCAGTCTTTCCACAAAGAAAACAAACGACATCCTTGAACTTGCAAGCAGGTGCACTGTGAGTAGTGTTACCACAACGGTAGCAAGTTGGTGTCCTAGAGACAGAAGAATTAGGGTGGCGAGGTTTAGGCAGATTTGGAGACGGCCGTCTTGGGTGTCGGGTGATAGCAGAGTGGAACATAGGTGTGCGCAGTCTATTGCATTAGGGTGTGCACCTCAAAGCTCAAACACACACACTACTGATCACTCACGATGTTCATTCAGAAAGGGAAGGGGATGGTCAATTACATATTTACCGGCCCCTTCCTCCATTCATCCTAAAACATCCTTGCAGCAACAGCTGGCAGGAGAGGAGGGAAGCTGTTAGCACTGCAGGGGGAAGGAGGGAGCCAGGGAATTGGGGGGAATCTGTGCTGTAAAGGGTGATTAGGGTGTGCCTGGGCACACCTGTGCGCACGCCTATGGAGTGGAATATTTCCTCTCCCTGGCTTGCAGGAGTTTCAGGTGGTGCCTTCAGTAGGGTGGCGTCCCGTGTAGCCAACTCCATGACCGTAGCAAGGTCAGTGGCTTTCGTCAGAGTCAAGTCGGGTTCTGTGAGTAAACGTTTCTGTATGGCTGGGTCGCAGAGTCCCATAACAAACATGTCACGGAGGGCCGTCTGCAGGAAGTCTCCAAACTGACAAGTGGCAGCTAGTTTACGTAAAGCAATGATATAAGTCTTTATGTCCTCCCCGGCATGCTGCCTTCTACTGTAAATTTTAAAATTTAAACCGCTCTGCAATCTCTAATGGCTTTGGGTTGTAGTGCTCATGTAGCTTCTGAATTAACTCAGGCAGGGGCTTAGAGGCCGGCTTGTCTGGAGAAATGAGGTCTCTGAGAGTGCCATATGCAGCTTGACCCAATATTGTGAGGAAAACTGCAACTTTCTTTTCTGCAGCCACACTATTTGCTTCCATATACTGCTCCAGCCTCTCCACCCAGGAGCTCCATGATTCAGCAGCAGGATCAAATGGTTGAATAAACCCTATGAAGGCCATGTGTGCTAAAATCCACAATCCTCGTCGCCACTGTTATGTCCCTTAGACACGGGGTCTCTCAGAGTGTTGCTAGCAATGCTGCCAGTATCTGCTCAGCAAGTTACACACAGGCCAGATGAACTTCTGTTTAAAGCAGAGTTCCACCCAAAAATGGAACTTCCACTTTAAGTGAAGGTGACCCCCTGACATGCCACATTTGGCATGTCATTTTTTTTTTTTGGGAGAGCGGATACCATCTTTTTGGAGGCATCCAGCTCCCACTTCGTCCCGGGGCTCCGCGGAGCTGGAAGGAAGATCACCTCTCCTCCTCCCTCTGTGCAATATTCTGGGACACGTCACAGGTCCCAGAAGATTGCCCTGCCAATCACAGCACGACTCACGCATGTGCAGTGCGTGCCTGGCTGTGAAGCCACAGTCGGGCGCCCACAGTCAGAATGTCGGCGTCGCGGAGAGGAGCGGGGCTTCGTTCGCTCGCATCGCTGAACTATGGGACAGGTGAGTGTCAATTTTTGTAGCTGCTGACTTTTATATGGGTGGAACTTCGCTTTAAGTAAAAAAACTTTCTGCAAAGTAATGTGTGACATATCTCTCCGGAATGTAAATTTAACTTGTATTGTTTGTCGGTTCTCAAAAAAACCTTTTTTCTGAAAAAAAGGGGTTGTAAAAGTATTTTTTTTTTTTTTTTTTAGAACAAACGTGTCTATACTTATCTACTCTGCACAGAGCGGCCCCGAACCTCCTCTTCTTGGGACCCTCGCCAGTGCTTCTGGCTCCAACAATGCAAATTCTCCCACTGCTGACGATCGCAGAGATACCACATATGTGTATGTTATTTGTTGTTTGTACCCGTGGTACAGCCGAGAAAAAATTGACTTTTTTTTTTTTCTTCTTGTCCTACCTAAAAACACACCTACACTAACTAACACTAATTAAGATTTGTGTCTGGTCTCGTCGGATCTACTTTCCATGGTATCAGAGGTTAAATACCTCCCTAGGGCGATATCTGACCATTCTCCTTTGATGGTGGACCTCGACCTGGGCCCCTCCTCCTCCTATCGGGTGTGGCGACTGAGCCCACTGTGGTTGGCGGATGAGATTGTGGTGAACCAATGTATGACGGAGATGAAATCATACTGGCTACTTAATAAACAGAGTGCATCCGTTCCAGTGGTATGGGATGCCTTTAAGCCCGTTACACGTGGCTCTTTTGCTGCAGCGGTTGGTCAGACACGCAAGGCCTCTATGTCCAAGTTGATAGATGCAGAGGGGGCTCTCAGGGAGGCAGAAGCCGCTTATACCACGACTCCCTCTCCTGAGACACATGCTGCCTGGAAGCATGGGTCCAGAGAATTGGACCTAGTGCTTTTGGAACACACCCAGAAGAAGCTGTTATACCAGAATCAGCGAATCTTTGAGTTTGGTGACAAGAACAGCCGTTTGTTGGCATCTTTCTAAACCTGACTATCAGCCATGCAGCATACCCAGAATTAAGAGCGCAGAGGGCATAGTGGTAGAACAGAACAATGAGATCATGGAAGCCTTTATCTCCTTTTACTCCTCCCTATATGCTACTAGAGCTCACTACACGATTGTGGAATTGGATGACTATCTTGCGGACATTTCGTTGCCCAGACTTCAGACCCAGCAGGCGTCAGATCTTGACGCTCCTCTGACGACTGAGGAAATTGGGGAGGCTATCCAATCCTTTGTCAAAAACAAAACGCCGGGACTGGATGGGTTCCCCATCGAGTGGTATTTGCAATACAAAGATTTGCTTATACCCCATCTAAGCAGGGTATATGATTTTGCTATGAAAACGGGACAGCTACCCCCCTCTATGTCGGAGGCATTGATTGTCCTCATTCCTAAACCACATAAGGATCACCTCCTATGCGAATCTTACAGACCAATATCACTCATCAACTCGGATGTTAAGATTTTGGCCAAGGTGCTCGCCCGGCGATTGAACACAGTTATTACTACCATCATTGGTGCGGATCAAACTGGGTTCATCCCTGGGCGATCGACCTCCATCAACCTGCGGAGATTGTTCACCAATCTTCAGGCCACTCATGCGGGGATGGGTTCCAGGGCTGTTCTGGCCTTAGACGCACACAAGGCATTTGATTCAGTCGAATGGCCTTATCTGCTGGAGGTCCTGGCAAAGTTTGGTTTTGGCGGTACCTTCATCAGATGGGTCCAGCTGTTATATTCGAACCCACTGCTCGACTGAGGGTGAACGCAGCCGTGTCTGATCCCTTTCCGATAAAGAGAGGCACCAGACAGGGGTGCCCTCTGTCGCCGTTGCTCTTTGCACTGGCGATAGAGAACTTGGCAGCACTGATAAGATCTTGCGGGGAGGTTGCGGGACTGACGATTGGGGGTCTGGAGGAGAAGGTGTCTCTTTATGCTGACGACATGTTGATCTATTTGTCGGACCCCCAGTCGTCTCTCCCAGTCCTGCTGGAGATTATTGGCAAGTTTGGGCATTTCTCCGGGTTCCGGGTTAACTGGAACAAGTCCATCCTATTTCAGATTGACCAGGCAGACCCACCCAGGCTAACTTCCTCTTGCCCACTACAAATAGTCACCTCCTTCCGATATTTAGGAGTTATGGTACAGCTCCCTATTACCTCTTATGCTAAACTCAATATAGACCCCCTTATAGGGAGAATGAAGACCACATTCAAAACCTGGGCAAATCTCCCACTTACCTTACTGGGCAGGATTAATATTTTTAAAATGATATTCCTGCCACGATTTCTGTATGTATTGGGTAATTCACCAATATATGTCACTAAGCTTAAATTTAAAGAAATAGACTCCATCCTTACTTCCTTTTTATGGAGGGGGGGAGTAGTCAGGATTGCCAAGACCACCCTCCAGTTACCGGTAATGGAGGGCGGATTGGCCTTACCCTGCCTCCACACCTATTATATTGCCTCACAATTAGCTCATGCACATTGGTGTTTTTTTCCTGAAGCCAACAAGGCAGCCACTGCTTTGGAGGCTGCTATCCTTACCTCCTATGAATCCCTGCAGAACCTGATTTATCGTATGTCCCTTAGAGGGCGGGAGGGTACGAGTGTCCTGGCAATGACTATAAGGCTTATTAAGCTGATAAAACTACAGTCGTTCGCTGACAGTAATACTTACTCGCCGAACACTCCACTCTGGGGGAACCCGACTCTACCAGAGTTCTTCCGCAGATCCGACGGGGGATTCTGGTCGAAAAGGGGGGTAAAAACTATTCTGCATTTATTCTCAGACAATGTGTTTCATTCTTTTGATGAATTTCGTAGAGATTACAATCTACCACGCACAGCTTACTTCCTCTACCCACAGATACGCCACACTGCAGCAACGCAGTTTGGTCTTCGCAACATATCTATTCAGCTCTCCCCCTTTGAACTTATGTTGACCGACTCCTCTCACACCAAGCTAGTTTCTACATATTATAGGTCCCTTCTGCATTCCACGACTCAAAGGCTGAGCAAGACGGCTGCCAGCTGGAGAGCTGATATTCCTGAGCTGACGGAGGAAATGTGGCAGGAGCTTTTGCCCCTCCAGGTTCCCTCTGTCATCTCTTCTCGTGATAAAGTAATACAAATGAAATTGTTATACAGATCCTACTTTACTCCATGCTTACTATTTAAACTGAATAGGTTGCCCTCTGCATTATGCTCTCGTTGCGGCATGGCTGATGGCACGTTCTTTCATTTAATGTGGGAGTGTGCTCCGATCAGACAGTTCTGGTCGGAGGTCACGGCCTTCATTAGTTCATTGACACAATTACCTAATGTCTGTAATCCTTTAAGGTGTTTACTGGGCTATATTGATGATGATAGTATATCCGAGAATACACAAACATTTCTGAGAATAGTATTGTTTTATGCTAAGAAAGCAATAACCTTCCATTGGAAGTCTCCATCCTTACCCACTATTGCCTTTTGGCTCACAAATATTAACCATGCTGTATCATTATACAAACTGACATATGAGGCTAGAGGGTGTCCGAAAAAATTCAGGAAGGTTTGGGGCTACTGGGTTGATTCTGAGAGCACCGTCTCTCCTGCTCCTTAACCACTTAAGCCCCGGACCATTTGGTAGCTAAAGGACCAGAGGTGAATTCAGAATTTTGCACTGCGCTGCTTTAACTGTAAATTGTACAGACATGCAATGTTGTACCCAAACGAAATTTGCGTCCTTTTCTTCCCACAAATAGAGCTTTCTTTTAATGGTATTTGATTGCCTCTGCGATTTTTATTTTTTGCAATATAAACGGAAATAGACCGAAAATTTTGAAAAAAAATTATATTTTCTACTTTTTGTTATAAGACAAATCGAATAAACTCAATTTTAGTCATACATTTAGGCCAAAATGTATTCAGCCACATGTCTTTAGTAAAAAAAATGTCAATAAGCGTATATTTATTGGTTTGCGCAAAAGTTATAGCGTCTACAAACTAGGGTACATTTTCTGGAATTTACACAGCTTTTAGTTTATGACTGCCTATCTCATTTCTTGAGGTGCTAAAATGGCAGGGCAGTACAAAACCCCCCCAAATGACCCCATTTTGGAAAGTAGACACCCCAAGGAAATTGCTGAGAGGCCTGTTAAGCCCATTGAATATTTTTTTTTTTGTCCCAAGTGATTGAATAATGACAAAAAAAATAAAAAAATTACAAAAAGTTGTCACTAAATGATATATTGCTCACACATGCCATGGTTATATGTGGAATTACACCCCAAAATACATTTTGCTGCTTCTCCTGAGTACGGGGATACCACATGTCTGGGACTTTTTAGGAGCCTAGCCGCGTACGGGACCCCGAAAACCAAGCACCGTCTTCAGGATTTCTAGGCACAAATTTTTGATTTCACTCCTCACTACCTATCACAGTTTCGAAGGCCATAAAATGCCAAAATAGCACAAAAACCCCCAAAATGACTCCATTTTGGAAAGTAGACACCCCAAGCTGTTTGCTGAGAGGCATGGTGAGTATTTTACAGCTCTCATTTGTTTTTGAAAATGAAGAAAGAAACAATTATTTTATTTTTTTTCAATTTTCAAAACCTTGTGACAAAAAGCGAGATCTGCAAAATACTCACAATACCTCTCAGCAAATAGCTTGGGGTGTCTACTTTCCAAAATGGGGTCATTTGGGGGGGGGGGTTTGTGCCATCTGGGCATTCCATGGCCTCCGAAACTGTGATAGGCAGTGAGAAGTGAAATCAAAAATGTACACCCATAGAAAGCCTGAAGGCGGTGATTGGTTTTTGGGGTCCCGTACGTGGCTAGGCTCCCAAAAAGTCTCACACATGTGGTATCCCCATACTCAGGAGAAGCAGCAGAATGTATTTTGGGGTGTAATTCCACATATGCCCATGGCATGTTTGAGCAATATATCATTTAGTGACAACTTTGTGCAAAAAAAAAAAAAAAATGTATTTTTTCCGCAACTTGTGTCAACATATAAAATATTCCATGGACTCGACATGCCTCTCAGTATATAGCTTGGGGTGTCTACTTTCCAAAATGGGGTCATTTGGGGGGGTTTTGAACTGTTCTGGCATTTTATACACAACATTAGGAAGCTTACATCCACTCTTCTAACCACTTGAAGACAAAGCCCTTTTTGACACTTTTTGTTTACATGAAAACATTTTTTTTTTGCAAGAAAATTATGTTGAACCCCCAAACATTATATATATTTTTAAAGCAAAGGCCCTACAGATTAAAATGGTGGGTGTTGCATTTTTTTTTTCTACACAGTATTTGCGCAGCGATTTTTCAAACGCATTTTTTGGGGAAAAAATACACTTTTTTAAATTTTAATGCACTAAAACACACTATATTGCCCAAATGTTTGATGAAATAAAAAAGATGATCTTAGGCCGAGTACATAGATACCAAACACGACATGCTTTAAAATTTCGCACAAACGCGCATTGGCGACAAACTACATACATTTTTAAAAGCCTTTAAAAGCCTTTACAGGTTACCCCAGTAGATTTACAGAGGAGGTCTACTGCTAAAATGACTGCCCTCGATCTGACCTTCGCGGTGATACCTCACATGCATGGTGCAATTGCTGTTTACATATGACGCCAGACCGACGCTTGCGTTCGCCATTGGGCAAGAGCAGGGCAGGACAGGGGTGCTTTTTTTTTTATTATTAATTTTGCTTTTTTATTTTATTTTTAAATTGTTCCTTCCATATTTTTTTTAGTTTTATCATTTTTATTGTTATCTCAGGGAATGTAAATATCCCCTATGATAGCAATAGGTAGTGACAGGTACTCTTTTTTTGAAAAAACTGGGGTCTTCTAGACCCTAGATTTTTCCTCTGCCCTCAAAGCATCTGACCACACCAAGATCGGTGTGATAAAATGCTTTCCCAATTTCCCAATGGCGCTTTTTATATCCGGGGGGGGGGGGCATTCCCTCCCACTGCTTGTAAAAGCAGTCCAGAGGCTAATTAGCCACTAGGATTGCTTTTACATGAAAGCCGGCCGCAGGCTGAAAAGAATGATACCAAGATGATACCTAAACCCGCAGGCATCATTCTGGTATAAACATTCAAAGTCCAGCAACATACCAGTACGTTGCTGGTCCTTGTTGGACATGTATTGTAATCTTTTTTTTTCATGCAGCCAGTTGGCTGAACGACAAAAGAGATTGATCGGTGGGTATGCCCACCATTAGAATACCGCCCTTCATCCACCCACTTCTAATGATGGGCATACATGCACCATTTATATATGTCGAAGCATGGGGGCATCCTCCCGCAAAAAAGTTATGCCGCACACACATGGTCAGACTTTTCCACGGGCAAGCCTCCGTCGGAATTTCGACCGTATGTACGCGGCATTAGGAGCAAAATCGCTCCTCCGCCCCTGCTGCCCCAATGCTTCGGCATATTTGCTTTTTTTTTTTAACTGTGGTGGTGAAATCACCTCCTACAGCACTGGAGTCGCAGGGATCAGGCCTGTCTCTGCGAACGCTGCAGTTATGTGTGTTGTGTTTTGTAAGTGACAGTGATCGATCGATACTGCACTTGGGTGGCCTGGGCTGGACGGAGGGGCAAAACGCAGGTGCCAGCAGGTATCTGGGCTGATCCCGCTAACACTGCGTTTTTGGGAACCCTAAACTGCTGGGGACGCTAGTATAGATCTGATCAGATCAGATATTGATCTGTTCAGATACTATACCACTAAGGGGGGTGTATGCTTCACGTGTGGGTGTTAGCGCTACTGGCACTAACCTGACGCTGCCTGGGGTGTGACGCAGACCCTCTCTGACGCTAAAACCTAATTGATATCACCCGCCGGGCGATCAGGGGATTAAACCTTTATTGGGTTATATACGGCGGGTGCCCTGACACTATAAAAAGCAAACTAACTAACCAGCGTCACCCGTAACACTTATATGATGATTACTGGTGAAAGGGTTAACTAGGGGCAATTAGGGGGTTAAAACCTTTATTAGATAATATATGGGGGTACCTGACGCTATAAAAACCTGCGGCGAACCTAAAAAAAATTACTGGCTACCGATCTGCATCACCGACGCTAAGACAGCGATCAGAAAAATGATCGCTTAGCGACAGTGGTGATAGGGGGTGAAAGGGTTACCTGGGGGGCGATCAAGGGGGTTAAACCTTTATTAGATAATTTATGGGGGTACCTGACGCTATAAAAACCTGCGGCGAACCTAAAAAAATTACTGGCTACCTATCGGCATCACCGACAATAAGACAGCGATCAGAAAAACGATCGCTTAGCGACAGTGGTGATAGGGGGTGAAAGGGTTACCTGGGGGGTGATCAAGGGGTTAAACCTTTATTAGGTAATATATTGGGGTACCTGATGCTATAAAAACCTGCGGCGAACCTAAAAAAAATAACTGGCTACCGATCGGCATCACCGACAATAAGACAGCGATCAGAAAAACGATAGCTTAGCGACAGTGGTGATAGGGGGTGAAAGGGTTACCTGGGGGGCGATCAAGGGGGTTAAACCTTTATTAGGTAATATATGGGGGTACCTGACGCTATAAAAACCTGCGGCGAACCTAAAAAAAACTGCCTACCGATCGGCATCACCGACAATAAAACAGCGATCAGAAAAACGATCGCTTAGTGACAGCGGTGCTAGGGGGTGAAAGGGTTACCTGGGGGGGCGATCAAGGGGGTTAAACCTTTATTAGATAATTTATGGGGGTACCTGACGCTATAAAAACCTGCGGCAAACCTAAAAAAAATAACTGGCTACCGATCGGCATCACCGACGCTAAGACGGCGATCAGAAAAATGATCGCTTAGCGACAGTGGTGATAGGGGGTAAAAGGGTTATCTGGGGGGCGATCAGGGGGTTAAACCTTTATTAGGGGGGTTAGGGGGCTACACTGGACCTAAAACTAAACTTTGGTGACATTTTTACAGTCACAAATGTCACTGATTGCAGTGATCAGTAAATAAATGGTCACTGCAATCAGTGACACTGTGGCTGGGGGCTGGGGGGGTGATCTGGGGGGTGATCTGGGGGTGTCTGGGGGGGCGATTTATGTGCCCTTGTGTCCTGGTGTCAGTGTTGTGCTTGTGCACTAACCTGCATCTTCTCCTGTACGGCACTCGGTATATGTGAGCGCCCCAGGAGAGATGACATCACTTCCTCCTGCCTGTGTAAACATTACACAGGCAGGGGAAGCTCTCTCATTCGCCGGGAGCGATCGAGAGGGGGTGGCGGGAATCGAACGGCCGTCCCCTCATGCCTGATCGCTCCCGATCAGTTAACCACCGCTCACTGTAAAGAAGGGGGGTCCGATCGGACCCCCCAACTATACAAAGGCGATCACGTAGATATACGTGATTCTGCCTGTCGGTGCCATTCTGCCGACGTATATTTACAGTGGGCGGTCGTTAAGTGGTTAAAAATGTGACTGAATATTGTCTTCCTGATATTTGCCAATTGTTTACCAGCTTTCTAGAGAACATTTTTTGCACTGTACTGGATTCTGCGATGTTCGCTCCATGTGTGTCTGTTTGTTGTCTATTGTGTGTCTTGTTTTGAAAAAAAACTTAATAAAAAATGTACCTTTAAAAAAAAAAACTAACACGAATTAAAAAAAATAAAAAAAATCCTTTCCAAAATATACTGACACAGACCTTTGACCCCTACTTGACCCAAACACTGACCTAGAACCAACCTTGATCTAGATATTTCTCTTAATTTTTTATTTTATTATTTATTAAAAAAAAAAAAAAAATACAAACTTTTTTTCCCCTTTTCTGCAAGGAGCGAGAAGATACATTGTATCCTTCTTCTCCATTCACAGAAAGAAAAAAAACACAGGGACGGGCTTCACAGTGACTGATCACTGTGGTAGATAATCAGAGGCTACCACAGCGATCAGGTGACCGGGAATCGGGAGATCAGGGTCCCGATCGTTAGTACGGGGCCCAGGCCTCTCGGTAAGACCCCGGTCTCTGTTCTGGGAGCGTGCCGCAGCACAAAGGGAGCAACACATATATGCGGCCCCACGTATAAAAAAAAAGCCCAGTCCAGTGAGGCCACATATGTGTTACGTCGGTATGAAGTGGTTAAAGTGGTTGTAAAGGCACAAAGCCTAACGCATGAAAAACTTTCTGTGTGCAGCAGCCCCCCCTAATACTGTCAAGTAATTGCCAGACCATTGTTCCTAATTTTTACTGACAGTCTACTGACTGGAATTGTACCAGCTGATTGGAGAAAAGCCAATGTAGCACCAATATTTAAAAAAAGGGCCAAAATACATTCCTGGGAATCACAGAGCAGTCAGCCTAACATCAATAGTATGTAAGCTCTTGGAGGGGATGATAAGGGACTATATACAAGATTTTAGTAATGAAAATGGTATCATTAGCAGTAATCAGCATGGATTCATGAAGAATCGTTCTTGCCAAACCAATCTATTAACCTTCTATGAGGAGGTAAGTTGCCATCTAAATAAAGGAAGGCCCGTAGACGTGGTGTATCTGGATTTTGCACACAGTTCCCCATAAACATTTACTGTACAAAGTAAGGTCCATCGGCATGGACTATAGGGTGAGTACATGGATTGAAACTGGCTACAAGGGCGAGTTCAGAGGGTGGTGATAAATGGGTAGTACTCGGAATGGTCAGGGGTGGGTAGTGGGGTCCCCCAGGGTTCTGTGCTGGGACCAATTGTATTTAATTTATTCATAAATGACCTGGAGGATGGGGTAAGCAGTTCAATCTCTGTATTTGTGGACGATACTAAGCTAATCAGGGCAAAAACTTCTCCGCAGGATGTGGAAACCTTGCAAGAAGATCTAAACAAATGAATGTGGGGGGGGGGGGCAACTACATGGCAAATGAGGTTTGATGTACAAAAAATTTAAATAATACATTTGGGTGGCAAAAATATGAATGCAATCTATACACTTGGGGGGAGAACCTCTGGGGGAATCTAGGATGGAAAAGGACCTGGGGGGGGGGGGGTTCTAGTAGATGATAGGCTCAGCAATGCCAAGCTGCTGCTAACGAAGCAAACAGAATATTGGCATTAAAAAGGGGAATAATTCCAGAGATAAAACCGTAATTCTCCCGCTCTGGTCCGGCCGCACCTGGAGTATGCCGTCCAGTTCTGGGCACCAGTCCTCAGGAAGGATGTACTGGAAATGGAGAGAGTACAAAGAAGGGCAACAAAGCTAATAAAGGGTCTGGAGGATATTAGTTATGAGGAAAGGTTGTGAGCGCTGAACTTATTCTCTCTGGAGAAGAGACGCTTGAGAGGGGATATGATTTCAATGTACAAATACAATGTTTAAGCTTTAGAGCCACTATAAATGAAAATCGTTAGTTCTGTTCACGTACGATAATTTTTTGGGGAGTTTGTCCATTTAAAAAGTCTGAATCTGATGTAGAGAATTGTGTACCCACTGTACGAGATTGTTCCTTCTGATTTTCTCATACTCTGTATCTAGCTTATAGAAGACAGTTGCCTCCACTTCAGAGAGATTTATCCAAAACGAACTATTCTCTACTCCAGCCTTTTTCAACCGGGGTGTCTTCTGGGTTCTTCGGGGCTGCCTTGGCAAAATGCCTAAAACTTGCCCTCAAAAATTGTCAGCAAGGCAGAGGATGGATCAAGCCTGCCTTTTTGTTACACAAAGTCAAAGATCTTTTTATTGAGTAGCATTAAAAACCTTGGGCACCGCGTGGGCCAGCTAACCACCGATGACATGATAGGTTGATAAAGACGATGTTGGGTGCCCAAAGAGGTCCTTGTTTGCCCCTCTTGTCAGCACCGTGCCCATGTTATCTGAGGGAGAGAAATGGAGGGAGAAGAGAAATGCTGAAAAAAATACTAGTCAGTACCAATATGCAAAGGTGTATTTGCTTTGGAGGAATAAGTCACCTATAATGTTGGATGTCCTACGTTTGTAGATGCTGCTTTTCCTTTTCTTACATTTTAGAATGGGGTGCCTGGAGGCTGTGTGGAATTTCATAGGGTGCCTTGACTGAAAAAAAGATTGAGAAACTCTTCTCTACACTGTCACACTGTGTGCAGTACAAACAGAAGTGCTACACCCAACCCTGTGTATAATAGAACGTGCCGAGAGTTCAAACATAAACATGTGTGACTACTTCCTCCTCCAGCCGTCCTACACTGAGCTAACTTCCCCCTCTTCCTCCTCCACTGAGCGGACTTCTCCCCTCTTCGTCCTCCATTGAGCAGACTTCTCCCCTCTTCCTCCTCCACTGAGCTGACTTCTCTCCTCTTCCTCCTCCACTGAGCTGCCTTCTCCCCTTTTCCTCCTCCGCTGAGCAAACTTCTCCCCTCTTCCTCCTCCACTGAGTGGACTTCTCCCCTCTTCGTCCTCCACTGGGCTGACTTCTCTCCTCTTCCTCCTCCACTGAGCTGCCTTCTCTCCTCTTCCTCCTCCACTGAGCTGACTTCTCTCCTCTTCCTCCTCCGCTGAGCTGCCTTCTCCCCTTTTCCTCCTCCGCTGAGCAAACTTCTCCCCTCTTCCTCCTCCACTGAGTGGACTTCTCCCCTCTTCGTCCTCCACTGGGCTGACTTCTCTCCTCTTCCTCCTCCACTGAGCTGCCTTCTCTCCTCTTCCTCCTCCACTGAGCTGACTTCTCTCCTCTTCCTCCTCCACTGAGCTGCCTTCTCCCCTTTTCCTCCTCCACTGAGCTGCCTTCTCCCCTCTTCCTCCTCCACTGAGTGGACTTCTCCCCTCTTCGTCCTCCATTGAGCAGACTTCTCCCCTCTTCCTCCTCCACTGAGCTGACTTCTCTCCTCTTTCTCCTCCACTGAGCTGCCTTCTCCCCTTTTCCTCCTCCGCTGAGCAAACTTCTCCCCTCTTCCTCCTCCACTGAGTGGACTTCTCCCCTCTTCGTCCTCCATTGAGCAGACTTCTCCCCTCTTCCTCCTCCACTGAGCTGACTTCTCTCCTCTTCCTCCTCCACTGAGCTGCCTTCTCCCCTTTTCCTCCTCTGCTGAGCAAACTTCTCCCCTCTTCGTCCTCCACTGGGCTGACTTCTCTCCTCTTCGTCCTCCACTGGGCTGACTTCTCCCGTCTTCCTCCTCCACTGAGCTGACTTCTCTCCTCTTCCTCCTCCACTGAGCTGACTTCTCTCCTCTTCCTCCTCCACTGAGCTGCCTTCTCCCCTTTTCCTCCTCTGCTGAGCAAACTTCTCCCCTCTTCCTCCTCCACTGAGTGGACTTCTCCCCTCTTCGTCCTCCACTGGGCTGACTTCTCTCCTCTTCCTCCTCCACTGAGCTGCCTTCTCCCCTTTTCCTCCTCCGCTGAGCAGACTTCTCCCCTCTTCCTCCTCCACTGAGTGGACTTCTCCCCTATTCGTCCTCCACTGGGCTGACTTCTCCCGTCTTCCTCCTCCACTGAGCTGACTTCTCTCCTCTTCCTCCTCCACTGAGCTGCCTTCTCCCCTTTTCCTCCTCCGCTGAGCAGACTTCTCCCCTCTTCCTCCTCCACTGAGCGGACTTCTCCCCTCTTCGTCCTCCACTGAGCTGACTTCTCTCCTCTTCCTCCTCCACTGAGCCGACTTCTCCCCTCTTCCTCCTCTATTGAGCTGCCTTCTCCCCTCTTCTTCCTCCTCCATTGAGTGGACTTCTCCCCTCTTCCTCCTCCATTGAGCTGCCTTCTCCCCTCTTCTTCCTCCCCCACTGAGCTGACTTCTCCCCTCTTCCTCCTCCACTGAGCGGACTTCTCCCCTCTTCCTCCCCCACTGAGCTGGCTTCTCCCCTCTTCCTCCTCCACTGAGCGGACTTCTCCCCTCTTCCTCCTCCACTGAGCTGACTTCTCCCATCTTCCTCCTCCACTGAGCTGACTTCTCCCCTCTTCCTCCTCCACTGAGCTGACTTCTCCCCTCTCCCTCCTCCTCTGAGCTGACTTCTCTCCTCTTTCTCCTCCACTGAGCTAACTTCTTCCCTCTTCTTTCTCCATTGAGCTGCCTTCTCCCCTCTTCTTTCTCCACTGAGCTGACTTTTCCCCTCTTCTTTCTCCACTGAGCTGACTTCTCCTCTCTTCCTCCTCCATTGAGTTGCCTTCTCCTCTTCCTCCTCCACTGAGCTGACTTCTATCCTCTTCCTCCTCCACTGTGCTGACTTCTATCCTCTTCCTCCTCCACTGAGCTGACTTCTATCCTCTTCCTCCTCCACTGAGCTGACTTCTATCCTCTTTCTCCTCCACTGAGCTGCCTTCTCTCCTCTTCCTCCTCCACTGAGCCGACTTCTCCCCTCTTCCTCCTCCACTGAGCTGCCCTCTCTCCTCTTCCTCCTCCACTGAGCCGACTTCTCTCCTCTTCCTCCTCCACTGAGCTGCCCTCTCCCCTCTACCTTCCTGCAGTAGTGTCAGCTCCGTCCTCTCATCATTGGCTGCACGTCTCTCCTGCGACCTGTGAGCTTGCAATCAGTCAGAGTCCCCACACAGGAGATCGGGTCAGTTCTATGTCTGTTTGTCTCTCTAGAAGCCAATATGTAGTCCAGCCCTCCGCTATGAAAAAGTAGAGCCTCACTCTCCTCTAACCATTGCTCACATTCCACCAACATCTATGCTAGGATATCGAGTGTGGGTGGGGGAGGGGGGCTGGTCATGTCAGCACTGTATCAGGCACTTTAAAAATACTGTTATACAGAACGGTGTGAAATTAGCCAAATGGGTTGCTATTGGGAAATGGACAATTTGTATTTCTTTTAAGCTTTTCGCTGCCAGAGATGTTTTAGCATTTTTAGCCCTGAAAGTTACATGAAACCCCCCTGAAAGCAGGCACCTTAGAGAATAAAATAGTGGTAGTACCAATTTTTTTACGTCACACGCTATTACCGAAAATTTCAGAAAAAAATAAAACACACACTAAAGTTAATTTTAGGGGCACAAACGCAATAAATTACCCAGATTTTTGGTAAAATATAAAAGATGAGGTTGCGTCGAGTAAATAGATACCCAACATGCCAAACCTTAAATTTGTGTGTACCCGTGAAATGGCGACAAACTTCAGTACCCTTTATATTTTCTATAGGCGACGTTACAAAAGCACCTTATAGGTATCAGTTTAGTTACGAAGGAGGTCTTGCGCTAGAATTATTGCTCTCACAGCGATGTGCAACATGTACATCGCAATTGAAGTTTTCACACATAGGCGCCCCGACCTATTCGTTTACATTCCTACGTGCGTATATGTGGAGGTGAGGGCGCCTCAATTTTTTGGGAGAGTGATTTTATGTGCTTGGGTGTAACTTTTTTTTTTTCTTCATCACATAGAGGGCAAAAAGTCCCCTATGTGATGTTTTTTAGGTGACAGGTTCTTATAAAATGAGACATGCAGGGTCTAAAAGACTCCCAAAATCTCCACTGATCACAAGAAGAGGCTGACCCGGAGGTGACATCATACACATTCGCTTTCCAAGTCACGACAAGAAGGGTAGGGGAGTGAATGTGTGTCCCATCTCCTCCCCCCGCCATGCTGGTCCAGGGCGCCCAGATGGGCAAGTGGAGCCCAGAAAGGATGGCGGGGCGTCTGAATGCTTTCACCTGACAGGCTAAAATATCTGCCTGTCCTGTCCGTTTTACACACAATCACGGTGGCTGAAGCCCAACCCCCCACTCTACTACGTATGCACCTGGCAGCGAAAGGGTTAAGTGAAGATTTTTGCAGGTTTGATCCCGGATGGTTGGAGCATCGGACACTACGGGGGGGGGGGGGGGGAGAATTTACTAAAACTGGAGAGTGCAGAATCTGGTGCAGCTGTACATGGGATCCAATCAGCCAACTTCAGCTTCTTCAATGAAGCTTTGACAATAAAACCTGGAAGCTGATTGACTCCCATGCAGAGCTGCACCAGATTCTGCACTCTCCAGTATTAGTAAATCTCTCCCACATCTACAACCCTTTAGGTCAGGAACAGTAGAATAAGGACTTGATGGCAGGGCCGGGACAAGGGGTGGGCAGGAGGGGCGGCTGCCCCTGGCGCAATGGTTTATTGCAGGGATGGGGGGGCACCCAGACCCTAACCCTAAAGGAAAAGGGGGCGCAGTTTGGCATCTTTGCCCTGGGCGCTTGATGACCTTGTCCGGGCACTGCTTGCTGGTCAATGAAGATGAAATACGAGGAGAATAATGCAACCAACTGCCCCCCACATAGAATTTGTTTGAACACCTAAAACTGTTCAAAGTCCATAGAGGGAGGAAACCTCCTGCAGGACACATTGTGACGTGAAGTCTTCTCCTGCCTAGGATGAGGTCCTTCCTGCACACAGCCTGGTTCTTCCTCGCCGAGCAGCCGGTGACGGTGACATTGGTGTTTGTGGTTCTTATCGCTCTACTTCAGGCTCTATACCACTTGGTATCTAACAGGAAGCTGCACAGAGAACACGAGCAACTGCTGCACGACGTGGCCCACCTGAGCCTAGAGAAGACAGAGCTGGAGGAGGACAGTCTCCATCTAATAGAGGAGAACTGTAATCTGACACAGAGGATAGACATCATCAGGTAAGTGCACCTGTCACCCTGTACTAGGTGGATTGCACAGCTCAGTGTACAGGAAGGTAAGAAACGTCAATGTAGAAGAGACTTTGTATATCAGTCTGCATTCATATCACACATTACACCGGGGGGGTCCCCACATTCTACACATAACTTTACTGTCCTTCTGAGTTTAGGGGGAGCCGATTGTGGCCAGTCAGTGTAGAAGAAATAATGCCTCAGGCTTGGTGATCAGTGGGAGGAATAGTGCCCCATCATTGGTGTCAGTGGGAGAAATAGTGTCCCATCATTGGTGTCAGTGGGAGGGATAGTGCCCCATCATTGGTGTCAGTGGGAGGAATAGTGACCCATCATTGGTGTCAGTGGGAGGAATAGTGTCCCATCATTGGTGTCAGTGGGAGGAATAGTGCCCCATCATTGGTATCAGTGGGAGGAATAGTGTCCCATCATTGGTGTCAGTGGGAGGAATAGTGCCCCATCATTGGTGTCAGTGGGAGGAATAGTGTCCCATCATTGGTGTCAGTGGGAGGAATAGTGTCCCATCATTGGTATCAGTGGGAGGAATAGTGTCCCATCATTGGTGCCAGTGGGAGGAATAGTGTCCCATCATTGGTATCAGTGGGAGGAATAGTGTCCCATCATTGGTGTCAGTGGGAGGAATAGTGTCCCATCATTGGTATCAGTGGGAGGAATAGTGTCCCATCATTGGTGTCAGTGGGAGGAATAGTGTCCCATCATTGGTGTCAGTGGGAGGAATAGTGTCCCATCATTGGTATCAGTGGGAGGAATAGTGTCCCATCATTGGTGTCAGTGGATGGAATAGTGTCCCATTATTGGTGTCAGTGGGAGGAATAGTGCCCCGCCCATCATTGGAGCACAGGTGTGTCAGGAAGAAGGTGCCTCTGAAGCTGCTCTGTGAGAAGGGAGTGGTGGTGAAATCTATCCCAGCTCCCTGGCCCCCTTTCTGGGGAGGCCATGGAGGGCAGTGGGGCTTCTCCTGCTGGAGGCTCCCAGCCATCTCCTGGGCCATCAGGTGAACTGCCTGCCTCTGCACAAGCCGATCTCTCTGCCCCTGGTGAGGATGAAGGCTCGGAGGCCATTCGGGAGCGAGTGGTGGCCGGGATTAAGGTCCTGAACAGGGAGAGGGACAAGCTCTATAAGCTGAGAGCGGAGCTGAAGCGCCTGCCAAGGCAACGTGAGGGCTTACATAGCCAGAAACGGGGATCCATGGATCCGGAAATCCTACTGGCCAAGGTCCGTGTGGATCATCAGGAGACCATCGTGGCCATGATGGAAGGCAGAGATGGGCCCTTCAAAGAAAAATTTTGTAACGACAAAAGGTTTGGAAGGGTGACAAAGATGGAGGTGGAGGAGGAGGAGACCCCCAGTTCTGACCCCCTGCCCCCCCAGGGAGAGGTAAGCAGCCCCAGGCCTTCCCAGGAATCTGGAGGCATGCTGAGGGCCATCCAGGTAATGGAGTCTCCTATGCGGGGAGATCAGATGATATTTAATGAGGAAGACATTACTGATGATGTACCTGATAAGGTTAAGCCTGCTAAGTCCCATGTTGTGGATAAGACTGTTTTTGTTCCTTTTAACACTGTGACTGACAATGTGCCTAATGACAATCAGGCTGCTAGTCCTGTGTGCAGCAATGTTGTGCCTGCTGAGGCTGCAATGCAGCAAGAGTTACATTTAAAAAATGTCATTTCTGTGGATGGACTGCAAGTGTCAGCACAGCCCATTAACCCTTCTTTGGCTGAGTCCAAAGCTGTTTGCCCCACTGCTGCTGAGGACTCTACAGTGCAGCATCAGGAGACAACTGGTATTGCAGCCACTGTGACTATTCCTGATGGGAATTTGAATAGTTCTGTGACTGATAACAATCACCCCAGTACCAGTGTGATGAACAATCCTGCTACAGATCCTGCCATTTCAGTTCATACAGTTGATAATAATAATAATATACAGAGTGATGTGGCTTCAGTGTCAGCCCTTGGCCCTGATAAACCTACTTTTGCACAGGTGGCACACTCTGCTCCTGGTAGTCCCGCTCCCAAGCGGGGTTTTCCACTGCAAGCTGCCACCTTGAGCACCCCAAGATCTGGTCTTGGGTCTCTGGCTTCTGCTGGGGGTCCAAGACGTAATGTAGTTATCCTGAAATGGGAAGGTGGTGCCATCCCTCCAGCACGGCGTGCAGTGGTGGACTTGATATTGGAGATGGGTTTTGGTGCAAATGACCTGTATGCCTTTATACACGTAGCTGGGACAAGGGACTATACGGTTAGTTTCACCAGGCCAGAGGGTCTTGACCTGTTCTGGGAGCGATATGAGGCTCGGTGCAGGTCAAGACCTGAATGGGAAGGTCTGGTCCCAGTTGCGGTTTCTCAGAGGTCAACAGTAAAAAAAATAACCATTGTCCTGACCAATGAGAGTGTTCCTGCTCGGGATCTAGAGGTCTGGTTAAGGAACTATGGGGAAGTTTTGACCAAACCTAATAAAATCCATGATGAGCGTAACATCTGGACTGGGGGATGGTCGGTAACAGTCAGGTTGGCCAGGGATGGGAATGTTGTCCGTCACTTGCCCTCCTCAGCTTTCATAGGGAGGGATAGGATGACTGTTTTCTACCCTGGTCAGCCGAAGCTGTGTCACCGCTGTGGAGAAAAGGGGCACTTGAGCTCCTCCTGTTCAGCCTTGATGTGTTCAGTGTGTCGGGGTCAGGGTCATATGGCTAAGGACTGCACTAAGATGATCAGGTGCAATCTGTGCCTGCGCCTTGGCCACCCCTACAGCAGATGTCCTGAAGCCTGGCACAATATGGAGAAGGAGGTAGTAGAGGACATGTCAAGGCTGGACAGGATGGAGGGTGAGACCCCTGGTGTACCATCCTCCTCTGCGGTGACCCCCTCCCCTGGTCCTGCTCAGGATCCCTCTCCAGTTCCTGTGGCCACCCCTCCTGTGTCTGTAAGTACTCCTTCTGTTTCTGTCTCTGTGTCCCCCCAGCCTACTGTACCCTCTCCTCTTGTGTCGGAACCTTCCAAGTCTGTGCCCCCCGAGTCTGTTACCCCCCAGGAGTCTACCCCTCCTGAGTCTGACTTAAAGGGATCACCCCCCCCACCAGCGTGTACTAAAAAGGGCGCCCCTTCTTCTGTAAAGAAGTCTTGTGGAAAGACATTAAAGAAAAAAATAAGAGATGAGGGCATCTCTGAGGCTGACCTGCGGTACCTGGAGGAGAGAAGGAAGGTTGGGAGGCGGAAGAGGCAGGCGGTGAGGACGGAACGGGGACGAGAAGCTCCAGTTCCTGTCTCCAGCCGTCATAGGTCCTCCAAGTGGGATATCTCTTCATCTGGAGCTTCTTCTGAAAGAAGTTCCGATTCTGAAATGGACTTTGAGGCGGCCTCTAGAAAGAGAGAGGCTTCTGGTGATGAGCAGCAGAGGGGAGCTAAGAAGCAATCCACCCAATAACCCAAATGGCGGTTCCCCCTCCGTTAAAAGTGGTGACAATTAATGTCGCCAGCATTAAGTCAGTAAGAGCTCGTTCTATGGCCTTCTTTTTGTTCAGCCAATTAGATGCTGAAATTTTATTTTTGCAAGAGACTAGGCTCACCTCCTTGGCAGATATTCATATGGCCAAGAGAGAGTGGAGGTATGGTCCATCTTACTGGTCTCTTGCGGCCGAGCCTTACGGCGGTGTGGCGGTGTTGTTTAAAACCGGCATGGTAACTGTCCGGCGGGTTATTGAGGTGGAGATTGGGAGATGTATGGTCTTAGACGTCCTTGTGGGAGGGCAGGACCTGCGCCTAATCAATGTTTATGGGCCGCACACAAAGTGGGACAGGAAATGCCTTTTTACAAGGATCAAGCCATTTCTTTTTACATCCCGGCAAGTGGTCTTTGGAGGTGACTTTAATACAATAACTAGGCCCAAGGACAGGAAGGACTTCAAGGACAGGCTGGGATATGGTAGCGTTTTTTTAAATAGTATGGTTAGGGATGCTGGTCTTGTGGATGTGCACATTAAGCACCTCCCAGATGACACCGGGTTCACTTTTCATCGTGGTAATAGTCAGAGTAGGATAGATAGGTTTTTTTTGAAGGAGGCCTCTGCTTTCTCGCCCCCAGTGGTGCAAGCAGTAGAGTTCTCTGATCACTGTATGCTATCTGTGGTACTGAATGCTTCAGACGCCCCTCAGAGGGGCAAGGGCATCTGGAGATTAAATTCGACACTACTCAAGGAAGAACATGTTAGACAATCCTTTGAGGAATTCTTTCAGGCACAGGTGACCATCCTGGACTTTTGTAGCAGCAAGGCTGAGTGGTGGGAGCTGACCAAAAAGAGGATCGCTGGATTCTTCAGGGGCCTAGCCAATAGAAATCAGTTTAATAAATACATGACCTACCAACGTTTACGGAGGAAGCTGGATATTCTTGTCTCGAGAGGAGGAGATCCTGGGGCAATCTCCGAAGTGAAACTCCTTCTCAGGAAGTGTCAATATGACCGGCATGCCTCTTTGGTTCTGGAGAGGGACTATGGGAAGTACCACTCGCCTGACCCTTACCAGAACTGCAAACAAGGTGTAGCTGTTAAAACGGTCGTTGGCCTTAAGGACAGTACAGGTTCCTTGACAAAGTCCAGGTCAGGGATTCTGGAGGTCGTGAGGTCCTTTTATGCCGACCTTCTTGGGAGGAAAGAGCTTGATCGTGACAAGATGGAAAGCTTTTTGGACTCTACTCCAGGTCTAAATGGTGGAGATGTTCCATTGATGAATTTGACAGAGGAGATCACAGTCGAAGAGGTGATGAGGGCAATTGAACAGCTTGCCATCAAAAAGTCGCCTGGACCAGATGGCTTGACGGCTGAGTTTTACAAAGCCTTTAAGTCTATTCTGGCCCCGCATTTGGTAGAGGTTTTTAACAGTTGCCTTGCTGAGGGGGTGCTTTCCCCTTCCATGAGGCACTCGGCTGTGATTCTTCTTTCAAAGGGTAAAGATCCTTCGATGATTGAGAATTGGCGCCCCATCAGCCTTCTTAATGTCGATAGAAAGATACTGGCAAAGATATTTTTCTGGCGCCTATCGTCAGTGGCAGAGTCTTTGCTTTCTCGCCATCAGCACTGTTCGGTCCAGGGTAGGAGCACCTTCACAGCGGTTTTAGCTGTCCGGGAGGCCTTGGAGCGGTGCAGGGCTGCAGGCTGGGGAAAGTATTTGCTGACATTGGATCAGGCAAAGGCTTTTGATCGTGTTAACCATGAGTACCTGTGGTTGCTCCTTAGTAAGTACGGTCTGCCGGGTGGTTTTGTCGATTGGCTGAAAGTCTTGTATAAAGGGGCAGAAAGCTTCCCTCTTGAGGAAAGGAAGGTGCGCCAAACTAAGTGCAGTATTAACGTTTTAATAACCATTAATAAAAACAGCCAAATGGCTACTCACAAATAGGAAGAAGTAATCAGGCATGTAGAGTGTAAATAGCATACAGGGTCCGGTGTCATCAACAGTCCGAGGGAAAGATGTAGGTCCCAGATGGAGAATAAGGCTGAAGGCTGAAGGCAGATGTAGTGTCAGCAATGGAAGTCCTGGGCGTAGAGATGCTGTATGTATGTTGTTATTCTTCCTGTAGTGGAGGAAGAGCCAGGACGATGCGCATCAGCGTGCGCTTCAGCGTGGAGCGCAGCGTGCCGTCGGACCGGAAGTGACCGGAAGTGACGTGGTAAGAAGAACGGACCAATAGGATGACGCGTTGGACAGTTGGAATGGTTGGGTTGGACAGTCCTTTGGGGTTGGCTCCGGGTGCGCCAGGGTTGTCCCCTGAGTCCCCTGCTCTATGTGTTTGCAATCGACCCCTTCATCAGGAGGCTAGAGAGCGGCATGTTGTGTGGGGTACCAGTGGGGCTCCCGGGTGAGCCGCCATTGAGGGTTGTTGCCTATGCGGATGATGTGTCGGTGATTGTCAGTGGGACGGATGAAGCGGAGGAGGTGGTCTCTCTGACATCACGGTATTCTGAAGCATCAGGCTCCAAGATCAATCAGGAAAAGACTGAAGTTTTCTGGATGGGAAAGGATGGTGAGGGTTTTGATCTCCCGGACACCTTTCCAGTGCCCCAGGAAAGAATTAAGATACTAGGCATTGAATTTGGACCCGGCGATTATGGCCTCAAAAACTGGGAAGGCAGACTGGAAATTGCCAATACTAAGGTGGTCAGCTGGAAGAGATGGAAGTTATCTATGAGGGAAAGGGTTGATCTGATTAAGACTTACCTGATTCCGATCTTCTTGTATGTCAGCTTTGTCTGCATCTTGCCAGTGTCTCTCTATGCTAGGGTCAGTAGTGTGTTCTTCCAGATGCTGTGGGGGAACAGACTGAACCCCATCAAGAGGAATGTCACCTACCTATCCAGGAGGGAGGGTGGCTTAGGTATGGTCAACCCAGTTCTTTTCTTTTCACTGCTATTTCTAAAGTTTAACATTGGTAATATGCTTGCAGTGGAACCTCCTGGATGGGTAGGCATATTTAGATCTTGGTTTAGGCCTTTTCTACGACTTTGGGAAGAAGGTGGCCAAGTAAAGAATCGCAGGGGTCATCGTGGTCAGCTACCAGCCTATGTCGCTCCGTGCCTGAAGTTACTGCGGCAGTGGCGATTGTCGGCTGAAGATCTCAGATCGGTTCCAAGGAAAGTCCTTATGAGTCGAGTCTTGAGCGAAGTCTTTCATGACCCACTGGCCTTAAGGGATTGCCCGGGCCCAGTTTTGAGGGCGGGGTTAAGACTGATTAATTTGGATAGAGTACCCCCTAAATTTAGGGATCTGGCCTGGTTGTGCTTCCATGGGAAGCTCTATGTTCGGGGCAATTTGAAATTCCGCAGTGGGATGGATCGTAGCTGTCCTCGGGAGGAGTGTGCAGATGAGGAGGAGACTATGGATCATTTTCTGCTTCATTGCCCTTTTAACATAGAGGTGTACAAACAGGTGGGGCGGGCCCTCGGTGTTCCTTTCCTCTCCAGGCTGGGTTATGCTGAGTGGGTGTACGGAGCATTCAATACCGGTGGAGTTTTTTGTTTGGATACACTTTTTTTAGTTAGCCTAGTAGTCCGTTATTTCACCTGGAATGCACGGTGTCAGGTCAGCATTCGGCAAAAACTCCTTCCTGTTGAGGTGGTGGTGTATGACATTTTGCATGAGGTGGGGAAGATTCGGGAGCTTGAGAGAGACAAGCGGGGTCAGGGGGCTTGGTTGAAGGCGTGGAGGGGTTTCAAGCCTCCCTGACTGCCAGGAGTCTCTTTCCCGGGTGTGGCTGTCTGTCTCTTATCACCCTAGATTATCAGTATTTTTGATGAATTTTTGATAAATGGCTGCGTACATAGGTGATGGGTTGTGCCTCTTAGGCCCTCTCTGCTGTGTTATGTAGATAGTTTTCTAGGGATGTTTTGGTAGTGGATTATGTATATATTGTATATATTCTGAACATGGATGTGTATTCCTTTGTTTTCTGTTGAAGTTTTGTACTATGGTTTTGTTTTTTACTTTTGTATAAAATTGGTTGCTTGATTCTTTTCAATAAAAGATCAATAGTGTCCCATCATTGGTATCAGTGGGAGGAATAGTGTCCCATCATTGGTATCAGTGGGAGGAATAGTGCCCCATCATTGGTGTCAGTGGGGGGAATAGTGCCCCATCATTGGTGTCAGCGGGATGAATAGTGCCCCATCATTGGTGTCAGTGGGGGGAATAGTGTCCCATCATTGGTGTCAGTGGGAGGAATAGTGTCCCATCATTGGTATCAGTGGGAGGAATAGTGTCCCATCATTGGTGTCAGTGGGAGGAATAGTGACCCATCATTGGTATCAGTGGGAGGAATAGTGACCCGCCCATCATTGGAGCACAGGTGTGTCAGGAAGAAGGTGCCTCTGAAGCTGCTCTGTGAGAAGGGAGTGGTGGTGAAATCTATCCCAGCTCCCTGGCCCCCTTTCTGGGGAGGCCATGGAGGGCAGCGGGGCTTCTCCTGCTGGAGGCTCCCAGCCATCTCCTGGGCCATCAGGTGAACTGCCTGCCTCTGCACAAGCCGATCTCTCTGCCCCTGGTGAGGATGAAGGCTCGGAGGCCATTCGGGAGCGAGTGGTGGCCGGGATTAAGGTCCTGAACAGGGAGAGGGACAAGCTCTACAAGTTGAGAGCGGAGTTGAAGCGCCTGCGAAGGCAACGTGAGGGCTTACACAGCCAGAAACGGGGATCCATGGATCCGGAAATCCAGCTGGCCAAGGTCCGTGTGGATCATCAGGAGACCATCGTGGCCATGATGGAAGGCAGAGATGGGCCCTTTAAAGAAAAATTTTGTAACGACAAAAGGTTTGGAAGGGTGACAAAGATGGAGGTGGAGGAGGAGGAGACCCCCAGTTCTGACCCCCTGCCCCCCCAGGGAGAGGTAAGCAGCCCCAGGCCTTCCCAAAATTCAGGAGGTATGCTGAGGGCCATCCAGGTAATGGAGTCTCCTATGCGGGGGGATCAGATGGTGTTTAATGAGGAAGACATTACTGATGATGTACCTGATAAAGTGAAGCCTGCTAAGTCCCATGTTGTGGATAAGACTGTTTTTGTTCCTTTTAACACTGTGACTGACAATGTGCCTAATGACAATCAGGCTGCTAGTCCTGTATGCAGCAATGTTGTGCCTGCTGAGGCTGCAATGCAGCAAGAGTTACATTTAAAAAATGTCATTTCTGTGGATGGACTGCAAGTGTCAGAAGAGCCCATTAACCTTTCTTTGGCTGAGTCCAAAGCTGTTTGCCCCACTGCTGCTGAGGACTCTACAGTGCAGCATCAGGAGACAACTGGTATTGCAGCAACTGTGACTATTGCTGATGGGAATGTGTGTGTGGCTGAAAAAAATCCTCCCAGTTCAGGTGTGATGAACAATGGTCCCAGTACAAGTGTGATGGACAATCCTACCAACTCTGTTCATGCAGATAATGTGCAGACTAATGTGACTTCAGTGTGGGCCCCTGGCCCTGAGAAACCTACATTTGCAGAGGTGGCACACTCTGCTCCTGGTAGTCCCGCTCCCAAGCGGGGTTTTCCCCTACAAGCTGCCACTTTGAGCGCCCCAGGATCTGGTCTTGGGTCTCTGGCTTCTGCTGGGGGTCCCAGACGGAATGTAGTTATTCTGAAATGGGAAGGTGGTGCCATCCCTCCAGCACGGCGTGCAGTGGTAGATATGATATTGGAGATGGGATTTGGTGCAAATGACCTGTATGCCTTTATACACGTAGCTGGGACAAGGGACTATACGGTTAGTTTCACCAGGCCAGAGGGTCTTGACCTGTTCTGGGAGCGATATGAGGCTCTGTGCAGGTCAAGACCTGAATGGGAAGGTCTGGTCCCAGTTGCGGTTTCTCAGAGGTCAACAGTAAAAAAAATTACCATTATCCTGACCAATGAGAGTGTTCCTGCTCGGGATCTAGAGGTCTGGTTAAGGAACTATGGGGAGGTTTTGACCAAACCTAATAAAATCCATGATGAGCGTAACATCTGGACTGGGGGATGGTCGGTAACAGTCAGGTTGGCCAGGGATGGGAATGTTGTCCGTCACCTGCCCTCCTCAGCTTTCATAGGGAGGGATAGGATGACTGTTTTCTACCCTGGTCAGCCAAAGCTGTGTCACCGCTGTGGAGAAAAGGGGCACTTGAGCTCCTCCTGTTCAGCCTTGATGTGTTCAGTGTGTCGGGGGCAGGGTCATATGGCTAAGGACTGTACCAGGAAGATCAGGTGCAACCTGTGCCTGCGCCTTGGCCACCCCTACAGCAGGTGTCCTGAAGCCTGGCACAATATGGAGAAGGAGGTAGTAGATGACATGTCAAGGCTGGACGGGATGGAGGGTGAGACCCCTGGTGTACCATCCTCCTCTGCGGTGACCCCCTCCCCCGGTCCTGCTCAGGATCCCTCTCCAGTTCCTGTGGCCACCCCTCCTGTGTCTGTAAGTACTCCTTCTGTTTCTGTCTCTGTGTCCCCCCAGCCTACTGTACCCTCTCCTCTTGTGTCAGAACCTTCCAAGTCTGTGCCCCCCGAGTCAGTTACCCCCCAGGAGTCTACCCCTCCTGAGTCTGACTTAAAGGGATCACCCCCCCCCCACCAGCGTGTACTAAAAAGGTTGCTTCTTCCTCTGTAAAGAAGTCTTCTAGAAAGACTTTAAAGAAAAAAGTAAGAGATGAGGGCATCTCTGAGGCTGACCTGCAGTACCTGGAAGAGAGAAGGAAGGTTGGGAGGCGGAAGAGGCAGGCGGTGAGGACGGAACGGGGACGGGAAGCTCCGGTTCCTGTCTCCAGCCGTCATAGGTCCTCCAAGTGGGATATTTCTTCATCCGGAGCTTCTTCTGAGAGAAGTTCCGATTCCGAAATGGACTTTGAGGCGGCCTCTAGAAAGAGAGAGGCTTCTGGTGATGAGCAGCAGAGGGGAGCTAAGAAGCAATCCACCCAATAACCCAAATGGCGGTTCCCCCTCCGTTAAAAGTGGTGACAATTAATGTCGCCAGCATTAAGTCAGTAAGAGCTCGTTCTATGGCCTTCTTTTTGTTCAGCCAATTAGATGCTGAAATTTTATTTTTGCAAGAGACTAGGCTCACCTCCTTGGCAGATATTCATATGGCCAAGAGAGAGTGGAGGTATGGTCCATCTTACTGGTCTCTTGCGGCCGAGCCTTACGGCGGTGTGGCGGTGTTGTTTAAAACCGGCATGGTAACTGTCCGGCGGGTTATTGAGGTGGAGATTGGGAGATGTATGGTCTTAGACGTCCTTGTGGGAGGGCAGGACCTGCGCCTAATCAATGTTTATGGGCCGCACACAAAGTGGGACAGGAAATGCCTTTTTACAAGGATCAAGCCATTTCTTTTTACATCCCGGCAAGTGGTCTTTGGAGGTGACTTTAATACAGTAACTAGGCCCAAGGACAGGAAGGACTTCAAGGACAGGCTGGGATATGATAGCGTTTTTTTAAATAGTATGGTTAGGGATGCTGGTCTTGTGGATGTGCACATTAAGCACCTCCCAGATGACACCGGGTTCACTTTTCATCGTGGTAATAGTCAGAGTAGGATAGATAGGTTTTTTTTGAAGGAGGCCTCTGCTTTCTCGCCCCCAGTGGTGCAGGCAGTAGAGTTCTCTGATCACTGTATGCTATCTGTGGTACTGAATGCTTCAGACGCCCCTCAGAGGGGCAAGGGCATCTGGAGATTAAATTCGACACTACTCAAGGAAGAACATGTTAGACAATCCTTTGAGGAATTCTTTCAGGCACAGGTGACCATCCTGGACTTTTGTAGCAGCAAGGCTGAGTGGTGGGAGCTGACCAAAAAGAGGATCGCTGGATTCTTCAGGGGCCTAGCCAATAGAAATCAGTTTAATAAATACATGACCTACCAACGTTTACGGAGGAAGCTGGATATTCTTGTCTCGAGAGGAGGAGATCCTGGGGCAATCTCCGAAGTGAAACTCCTTCTCAGGAAGTGTCAATATGACCGGCATGCCTCTTTGGTTCTGGAGAGGGACTATGGGAAGTACCACTCGCCTGACCCTTACCAGAACTGCAAACAAGGTGTAGCTGTTAAAACGGTCGTTGGCCTTAAGGACAGTACAGGTTCCTTGACAAAGTCCAGGTCAGGGATTCTGGAGGTCGTGAGGTCCTTTTATGCCGACCTTCTTGGGAGGAAAGAGCTTGATCGTGACAAGATGGAAAGCTTTTTGGACTCTACTCCAGGTCTAAATGGTGGAGATGTTCCATTGATGAGTTTGACAGAGGAGATCACAGTCGAAGAGGTGATGAGGGCAATTGAACAGCTTGCCATCAAAAAGTCGCCTGGACCAGATGGCTTGACGGCTGAGTTTTACAAAGCCTTTAAGTCTATTCTGGCCCCGCATTTGGTAGAGGTTTTTAACAGTTGCCTTGCTGAGGGGGTGCTTTCCCCTTCCATGAGGCACTCGGCTGTGATTCTTCTTTCAAAGGGTAAAGATCCTTCGATGATTGAGAATTGGCGCCCCATCAGCCTTCTTAATGTCGATAGAAAGATACTGGCAAAGATATTTTTCTGGTGCCTATCGTCAGTGGCAGAGTCTTTGCTTTCTCGCCATCAGCACTGTTCGGTCCAGGGTAGGAGCACCTTCACAGCGGTTTTAGCTGTCCGGGAGGCCTTGGAGCGGTGCAGGGCTGCAGGCTGGGGAAAGTATTTGCTGACATTGGATCAGGCAAAGGCTTTTGATCGTGTTAACCATGAGTACCTGTGGTTGCTCCTTAGTAAGTACGGTCTTCCGGGTGGTTTTGTCGATTGGCTGAAAGTCTTGTATAAGGGGGCAGAAAGCTTCCCTCTTGTTAATGGTTGGGTTGGACAGTCCTTTGGGGTTGGCTCCGGGGTGCGCCAGGGTTGTCCCCTGAGTCCCCTGCTCTATGTGTTTGCAATCGACCCCTTCATCAGGAGGCTAGAGAGCGGCATGTTGTGTGGGGTACCAGTGGGGCTCCCGGGTGAGCCGCAATTGAGGGTTGTTGCCTATGCGGATGATGTGTCGGTGATTGTCACTGGGACGGATGAAGCGGAGGAGGTGGTCTCTCTGACATCACGGTATTCTGAAGCATCAGGCTCCAAGATCAATCAGGAAAAGACTGAAGTTTTCTGGATGGGAAAGGATGGTGAGGGTTTTGATCTCCCGGACACCTTTCCAGTGCCCCAGGAAAGAATTAAGATACTAGGCATTGAATTTGGACCCGGCGATTATGGCCTCAAAAACTGGGAAGGCAGACTGGAAATTGCCAATACTAAGGTGGTCAGCTGGAAGAGATGGAAGTTATCTATGAGGGAAAGGGTTGATCTGATTAAGACTTACCTGATTCCGATCTTCTTGTATGTCAGCTTTGTCTGCATCTTGCCAGTGTCTCTCTATGCTAGGGTCAGTAGTGTGTTCTTCCAGATGCTGTGGGGGAACAGACTGAACCCCATCAAGAGGAATGTCACCTACCTATCCAGGAGGGAGGGTGGCTTAGGTATGGTCAACCCAGTTCTTTTCTTTTCACTGCTATTTCTAAAGTTTAACATTGGTAATATGCTTGCAGTGGAACCTCCTGGATGGGTAGGCATATTTAGATCTTGGTTTAGGCCTTTTCTACGACTTTGGGAAGAAGGTGGCCAAGTGAAGAATCGCAGGGGTCATCGTGGTCAGCTACCAGCCTATGTCGCTCCGTGCCTGAAGTTACTGCGGCAGTGGCGATTGTCGGCTGAAGATCTCAGATCGGTTCCAAGGAAAGTCCTTATGAGTCGAGTCTTGAGCGAAGTCTTTCATGACCCACTGGCCTTAAGGGATTGCCCGGGCCCAGTTTTGAGGGCGGGGTTAAGACTGATTAATTTGGATAGAGTACCCCCTAAATTTAGGGATCTGGCCTGGTTGTGCTTCCATGGGAAGCTCTATGTTCGGGGCAATTTGAAATTCCGCAGTGGGATGGATCGTAGCTGTCCTCGGGAGGAGTGTGCAGATGAGGAGGAGACTATGGATCATTTTCTGCTTCATTGCCCTTTTAACATAGAGGTGTACAAACAGGTGGGGCGGGCCCTCGGTGTTCCTTTCCTCTCCAGGCTGGGTTATGCTGAGTGGGTGTACGGAGCATTCAATACCGGTGGAGTTTTTTGTTTGGATACACTTTTTTTAGTTAGCCTAGTAGTCCGTTATTTCACCTGGAATGCACGGTGTCAGGTCAGCATTCGGCAAAAAATCCTTCCTGTTGAGGTGGTGGTGTATGACATTTTGCATGAGGTGGGGAAGATTCGGGAGCTTGAGAGAGACAAGCGGGGTCAGGGGGCTTGGTTGAAGGCGTGGAGGGGTTTCAAGCCTCCCTGACTACCAGGAGTCTCTTTCCCGGGTGTGGCTGTCTGTCTCTTATCACCCTAGATTATCAGTATTTTTGATGAATTTTTGATAAATGGCTGCGTACATAGGTGATGGGTTGTGCCTCTTAGGCCCTCTCTGCTGCTTTATGTAGATAGTTTTCTAGGGATGTTTTTGGTAGTGGATTATGTATATATTGTATATATTCTGAACATGGATGTGTATTCCTTTGTTTTCTGTTGAAGTTTTGTACTATGGTTTTGTTTTTTACTTTTGTATAAAAATTGGTTGCTTGATTCTTTTCAATAAAAGATCAATAGTGTCCCATCATTGGTATCAGTGGGAGGAATAGTGTCCCATCATTGGTATCAGTGGGAGGAATAGTGCCCCATCATTGGTGTCAGTGGGGGGAATAGTGCCCCATCATTGGTGTCAGCGGGATGAATAGTGCCCCATCATTGGAGTCAGTGGGGGGAATAGTGTCCCATCATTGGTGTCAGTGGGAGGAATAGTGTCCCATCATTGGTATCAGTGGGAGGAATAGTGTCCCATCATTGGTGTCAGTGGGAGGAATAGTGACCCATCATTGGTATCAGTGGGAGGAATAGTGTCCCATCATTGGTGTCAGTGGGAGGAATAGTGTCCCATCATTGGTGTCAGTGGATGGAATAGTGTCCCATCATTGGTGTCAGTGGGAGGAATAGTGTCCCATCATTGGTATCAGTGGGAGGAATAGTGTCCCATCATTGGTGTCAGTGGATGGAATAGTGTCCCATTATTGGTGTCAGTGGGAGGAATAGTGTCCCATCATTGGTATCAGTGGGAGGAATAGTGTCCCATCATTGGTGTCAGTGGGAGGAATAGTGCCCCATCATTGGTGTCAGTGGGAGGAATAGTGCCCCATCATTGGTGTCAGTGGGAGGAATAGTGTCCCGCCCATCATTGGAGCACAGGTGTGTCAGGAGGAAGGTGCCTCTGAAGCTGCTCTGTGAGAAGGGAGTGGTGGTAAAATCTCTCCCAGCTCCCTGGCCCCCTTTCTGGGGAGGCCATGGAGGGCAGCGGGGCCTCTCCTGCTGGAGGCTCCCAGCCATCTCCTGGGCCATCAGGTGAACTGCCTTCCTCTGCACAAGCTGATCTCTCTACCCCTGGTGAGGATGAAGGCTCGGAGGCCATTCGGGAGCGAGTGGTGGCCGGGATTAAGGTCCTGAATAGGGAGAGGGACAAGCTCTACAAGCTGAGAGCGGAGTTGAAGCGCCTGCGAAGGCAACGTGAGGGCTTACATAGCCAGAAACGGGGATCCATGGATCCGGAAATCCAGCTGGCCAAGGTCCGTGTGGATCATCAGGAGACCATCGTGGCCATGATGGAAGGCAGAGATGGGCCCTTTAAGGAAAAGTTTGGGAATGACAGGAGGTTTGGAAGGGTGACAAAGATGGAGGTGGAGGAGGAGGAGACCCCCAGTTCTGACCCCCTGCCCCCCCAGGGAGAGGTAAGCAGCCCTATGCCTTCCCAGGACTCGGGAGGCATGCTAAGGGCCATCCAGGTAATGGAGTCTCCTATGCGGGGAGATCAGATGGTGTTTAACGAGGAAGACATTTCTGATGATGTACCTGATAAAGTAAAGACTGCTAAGTCCCATGTTGTGGATAAGACTGTTTTTGTTCCTTTCAGCACTGTGACTGACAATGTGCCTAATGACAATCAGGCTGCTAGTCCTGTGTGCAGCAATGTTGTGCCTGCTGAGGCTGCAATGCAGCAAGAATTACATTTAAAAAATGTCATTTCTGTGGATGGACTACAAGTGTCAGAACAGCCCATTAACCCTTCTTTGGCTGAGTCCAAAGCTGTTTGCCCCACTGCTGCTGAGGACTCTACAGTGCAGCATCAGGAGACAGCTGGTATTGCAGCAACTGTGACCATTCCTGATGGGAATTTGAATAGTTCTGGGACTGATAACAATCACCCCAGTACCAGTGTGATGAACAATCCTGCTACAGATCCTGCCATTTCAGTTCATACAGTTGATAATAATAATAATATACAGAGTGATGTGGCTTCAGTGTCAGCCATTGGCCCTGATAAACCTACTTTTGCACAGGTGGCACACTCTGCTCCTGGTAGTCCCGCTCCCAAGCGGGGTTTTCCACTACAAGCTGCCACTTTGAGCACCCCAAGATCTGGTCTTGGGTCTCTGGCTTCTGCTGGGGGTCCAAGACGTAATGTAGTTATCCTGAAATGGGAAGGTGGTGCCATCCCTCCAGCACGGCGTGCAGTGGTGGACTTGATATTGGAGATGGGTTTTGGTGCAAATGACCTGTATGCCTTTATACACGTAGCTGGGACAAGGGACTATACGGTTAGTTTCACCAGGCCAGAGGGTCTTGACCTGTTCTGGGAGCGATATGAGGCTCGGTGCAGGTCAAGACCTGAATGGGAAGGTCTGGTCCCAGTTGCGGTTTCTCAGAGGTCAACAGTAAAAAAAATAACCATTATCCTGACCAATGAGAGTGTTCCTGCTCGGGATCTAGAGGTCTGGTTAAGGAACTATGGGGAGGTTTTGACCAAACCTAATAAAATCCATGATGAGCGTAACATCTGGACTGGGGGATGGTCGGTAACAGTCAGGTTGGCCAGGGATGGGAATGTTGTCCGTCACTTGCCCTCCTCAGCTTTCATAGGGAGGGATAGGATGACTGTTTTCTACCCTGGTCAGCCGAAGCTGTGTCACCGCTGTGGAGAAAAGGGGCACTTGAGCTCCTCCTGTTCAGCCTTGATGTGTTCAGTGTGTCGGGTCAGGGTCATATGGCTAAGGACTACACTAAGATGATCAGGTGCAACCTGTGCCTGCGCCTTGGCCACCCCTACAGCAGGTGTCCTGAAGCCTGGCACAATATGGAGAAGGAGGTAGTAGATGACATGTCAAGGCTGGACAGGATGGAGGGTGAGGCCCCTGGTGTACCATCCTCCTCTGCGGTGACCGCCTCCCCCGGTCCTGCTCAGGATCCCTCTCCAGTTCCTGTGGCCACCCCTCCTGTGTCTGTAAGTACTCCTTCTGTTTCTGTCTCTGTGTCCCCCCAGCCTACTGTACCCTCTCCTCTTGTGTCAGAACCTTCCAAGTCTGTGCCCCCCGAGTCAGTTACCCCCCAGGAGTCTACCCCTCCTGAGTCTGACTTAAAGGGATCACCCCCCCCCACCAGCGTGTACTAAAAAGGGCGCCCCTTCCTCTGTAAAGAAGTCTTGTGGAAAGACTTTAAAGAAAAAAATAAGAGATGAGGGCATCTCTGAGGCTGACCTGCGGTACCTGGAGGAGAGAAGGAAGGTTGGGAGGCGGAAGAGGCAGGCGGTGAGGACGGAACGGGGACGAGAAGCTTCGGTTTCTGTCTCCAGCCGTCATAGGTCCTCCAAGTGGGATATTTCTTCATCTGGAGCTTCTTCTGAAAGAAGTTCCGATTCTGAAATGGACTTTGAGGCGGCCTCTAGAAAGAGAGAGGCTTCTGGTGATGAGCAGCAGAGGGGAGCTAAGAAGCAATCCACCCAATAACCCAAATGGCGGTTCCCCCTCCGTTAAAAGTGGTGACAATTAATGTCGCCAGCATTAAGTCAGTAAGAGCTCGTTCTATGGCCTTCTTTTTGTTCAGCCAATTAGATGCTGAAATTTTATTTTTGCAAGAGACTAGGCTCACCTCCTTGGCAGATATTCATATGGCCAAGAGAGAGTGGAGGTATGGTCCATCTTACTGGTCTCTTGCGGCCGAGCCTTACGGCGGTGTGGCGGTGTTGTTTAAAACCGGCATGGTAACTGTCCGGCGGGTTATTGAGGTGGAGATTGGGAGATGTATGGTCTTAGACGTCCTTGTGGGAGGGCAGGACCTGCGCCTAATCAATGTTTATGGGCCGCACACAAAGTGGGACAGGAAATGCCTTTTTACAAGGATCAAGCCATTTCTTTTTACATCCCGGCAAGTGGTCTTTGGAGGTGACTTTAATACAATAACTAGGCCCAAGGACAGGAAGGACTTCAAGGACAGGCTGGGATATGATAGCGTTTTTTTAAATAGTATGGTTAGGGATGCTGGTCTTGTGGATGTGCACATTAAGCACCTCCCAGATGACACCGGGTTCACTTTTCATCGTGGTAATAGTCAGAGTAGGATAGATAGGTTTTTTTTGAAGGAGGCCTCTGCTTTCTCGCCCCCAGTGGTGCAGGCAGTAGAGTTCTCTGATCACTGTATGCTATCTGTGGTACTGAATGCTTCAGACGCCCCTCAGAGGGGCAAGGGCATCTGGAGATTAAATTCGACACTACTCAAGGAAGAACATGTTAGACAATCCTTTGAGGAATTCTTTCAGGCACAGGTGACCATCCTGGACTTTTGTAGCAGCAAGGCTGAGTGGTGGGAGCTGACCAAAAAGAGGATCGCTGGATTCTTCAGGGGCCTAGCCAATAGAAATCAGTTTAATAAATACATGACCTACCAACGTTTACGGAGGAAGCTGGATATTCTTGTCTCGAGAGGAGGAGATCCTGGGGCAATCTCCGAAGTGAAACTCCTTCTCAGGAAGTGTCAATATGACCGGCATGCCTCTTTGGTTCTGGAGAGGGACTATGGGAAGTACCACTCGCCTGACCCTTACCAGAACTGCAAACAAGGTGTAGCTGTTAAAACGGTCGTTGGCCTTAAGGACAGTACAGGTTCCTTGACAAAGTCCAGGTCAGGGATTCTGGAGGTCGTGAGGTCCTTTTATGCCGACCTTCTTGGGAGGAAAGAGCTTGATCGTGACAAGATGGAAAGCTTTTTGGACTCTACTCCAGGTCTAAATGGTGGAGATGTTCCATTGATGAATTTGACAGAGGAGATCACAGTCGAAGAGGTGATGAGGGCAATTGAACAGCTTGCCATCAAAAAGTCGCCTGGACCGGATGGCTTGACGGCTGAGTTTTACAAAGCCTTTAAGTCTATTCTGGCCCCGCATTTGGTAGAGGTTTTTAACAGTTGCCTTGCTGAGGGGGTGCTTTCCCCTTCCATGAGGCACTCGGCTGTGATTCTTCTTTCAAAGGGTAAAGATCCTTCGATGATTGAGAATTGGCGCCCCATCAGCCTTCTTAATGTCGATAGAAAGATACTGGCAAAGATAGTTTTCTGGCGCCTATCGTCAGTGGCAGAGTCTTTGCTTTCTCGCCATCAGCACTGTTCGGTCCAGGGTAGGAGCACCTTCACAGCGGTTTTAGCTGTCCGGGAGGCCTTGGAGCGTTGCAGGGCTGCAGGCTGGGGAAAGTATTTGCTGACATTGGATCAGGCAAAGGCTTTTGATCGTGTTAACCATGAGTACCTGTGGTTGCTCCTTAGTAAGTACGGTCTGCCGGGTGGTTTTGTCGATTGGCTGAAAGTCTTGTATAAGGGGGCAGAAAGCTTCCCTCTTGTTAATGGTTGGGTTGGACAGTCCTTTGGGGTTGGCTCCGGGGTGCGCCAGGGTTGTCCCCTGAGTCCCCTGCTCTATGTGTTTGCAATCGACCCCTTCATCAGGAGGCTAGAGAGCGGCATGTTGTGTGGGGTACCAGTGGGGCTCCCGGGTGAGCCGCCATTGAGGGTTGTTGCCTATGCGGATGATGTGTCGGTGATTGTCACTGGGACGGATGAAGCGGAGGAGGTGGTCTCTCTGACATCACGGTATTCTGAAGCATCAGGCTCCAAGATCAATCAGGAAAAGACTGAAGTTTTCTGGATGGGAAAGGATGGTGAGGGTTTTGATCTCCCGGACACCTTTCCAGTGCCCCAGGAAAGAATTAAGATACTAGGCATTGAATTTGGACCCGGCGATTATGGCCTCAAAAACTGGGAAGGCAGACTGGAAATTGCCAATACTAAGGTGGTCAGCTGGAAGAGATGGAAGTTATCTATGAGGGAAAGGGTTGATCTGATTAAGACTTACCTGATTCCGATCTTCTTGTATGTCAGCTTTGTCTGCATCTTGCCAGTGTCTCTCTATGCTAGGGTCAGTAGTGTGTTCTTCCAGATGCTGTGGGGGAACAGACTGAACCCCATCAAGAGGAATGTCACCTACCTATCCAGGAGGGAGGGTGGCTTAGGTATGGTCAACCCAGTTCTTTTCTTTTCACTGCTATTTCTAAAGTTTAACATTGGTAATATGCTTGCAGTGGAACCTCCTGGATGGGTAGGCATATTTAGATCTTGGTTTAGGCCTTTTCTACGACTTTGGGAAGAAGGTGGCCAAGTGAAGAATCGCAGGGGTCATCGTGGTCAGCTACCAGCCTATGTCGCTCCGTGCCTGAAGTTACTGCGGCAGTGGCGATTGTCGGCTGAAGATCTCAGATCGGTTCCAAGGAAAGTCCTTATGAGTCGAGTCTTGAGCGAAGTCTTTCATGACCCACTGGCCTTAAGGGATTGCCCGGGCCCAGTTTTGAGGGCGGGGTTAAGACTGATAAATTTGGATAGAGTACCCCCTAAATTTAGGGATCTGGCCTGGTTGTGCTTCCATGGGAAGCTCTATGTTCGGGGCAATTTGAAATTCCGCAGTGGGATGAATCGTAGCTGTCCTCGGGAGGAGTGTGCAGATGAGGAGGAGACTATGGATCATTTACTGCTTCATTGCCCTTTTAACATAGAGGTGTATAAACAGGTGGGGCGGGCCCTCGGTGTCCCTTTCCTCTCCAGGCTGGGTTATGCTGAGTGGGTGTACGGAGCATTCAATACCGGTGGAGTTTTTTGTTTGGATACACTTTTTTTAGTTAGCCTAGTAGTCCGTTATTTCACCTGGAACGCACGGTGTCAGGTCAGCATTCGGCAAAAAATCCTTCCTGTTGAGGTGGTGGTGTATGACATTTTGCATGAGGTGGGGAAGATTCGGGAGCTTGAGAGAGACAAGCGGGGTCAGGGGGCTTGGTTGAAGGCGTGGAGGGGTTTCAAGCCTCCCTGACTGCCAGGAGTCTCTTTCCCGGGTGTGGCTGTCTGTCTCTTATCACCCTAGATTATCAGTATTTTTGATGAATTTTTGATAAATGGCTGCGTACATAGGTGATGGGTTGTGCCTCTTAGGCCCTCTCTGCTGCTTTATGTAGATAGTTTTCTAGGGATGTTTTGGTAGTGGATTATGTATATATTCTGAACATGGATGTGTATTCCTTTGTTTTCTGTTGAAGTTTTGTACCATGGTTTTGTTTTTTACTTTTGTATAAAATTGGTTGCTTGATTCTTTTCAATAAAAGATCAATAGTGTCCCATCATTGGTATCAGTGGGGGGGAATAGTGCCCCATCATTGGTATCAGTGGGGGGGAATAGTGCCCCATCATTGGTGTCAGTGGGTGGGAATAGTGTCCCATCATTGGTGTCAGTGGGAGGAATAGTGCCCCATCATTGGTGTCAGTGGGAGGAATAGTGTCCCATCATTGGTGTCAGTGGGAGGAATAGTGCCCCATCATTGGTATCAGTGGGGGGGAATAGTGCCCCATCATTGGTATCAGTGGGGGGGAATAGTGCCCCATCATTGGTGTCAGTGGGTGGGAATAGTGTCCCATCATTGGTGTCAGTGGGAGGAATAGTGCCCCATCACTGGTGTCAGTGGGAGGAATAGTGTCCCATCATTGGTGTCAGTGGGAGGAATAGTGCCCCATCATTGGTGTCAGTGGGGGGGAATAGTGTCCCATCATTGGTGTCAGTGGGAGGAATAGTGCCCCATCATTGGTGTCAGTGGGAGGAATAGTGCCCCATCATTGGTGTCAGTGGGAGGAATAGTGTCCCATCATTGGTGTCAGTGGGAGGAATAGTGCCCCATCATTGGTGTCAGTGGGAGGAATAGTGCCCCATCATTGGTATCAGTGGGAGGAATAGTGTCCCATCATTGGTGTCAGTGGGAGGAATAGTGTCCCATCATTGGTGTCAGTGGGGGGAATAGTGTCCCATCATTGGTATCAGTGGGGGGAATAGTGCCCCATCATTGGTGTCAGTGGGAGGAATAGTGTCCCATCATTGGTGTCAGTGGGAGGAATAGTGTCCCATCATTGTTATCACGGGACGAATAGTGTCCCATCATTGGTGTCAGTGGGAGGAATAGTGTCCCATCATTGGTGTCAGTGGGAGGAATAGTGTCCCATCATTGGTGTCAGTGGGAGGAATAGTGTCCCATCATTGGTGTCAGTGGGAGGAATAGTGTCCCATCATTGGTGTCAGTGGGAGGAATAGTGTCCCATCATTGGTGTCAGTGGGAATAGTGTCCCATCATTGGTGTCAGTGGGAGGAATCGTGTCCCATCATTGGTATCAGTGGGAGGAATAGTGTCCCATCATTGGTGTCAGTGGGAGGAATAGTGTCCCATCATTGGTGTCAGTGGGGGGAATAGTGTCCCATCATTGGTATCAGTGGGGGGGAATAGTGCCCCATCATTGGTGTCAGTGGGAGGAATAGTGTCCCATCATTGGTGTCAGTGGGAGGAATAGTGTCCCATCATTGTTATCAAGGGACGAATAGTGTCCCATCATTGGTGTCAGTGGGAGGAATAGTGT
Source organism: Rana muscosa (assembly GCA_029206835.1). Classification (NCBI taxonomy): domain Eukaryota; kingdom Metazoa; phylum Chordata; class Amphibia; order Anura; family Ranidae; genus Rana; species Rana muscosa. The sequence goes on from CM055128.1 coordinate 331,352,631, forward strand.
CCCATCATTGGTGTCAGTGGGAGGAATAGTGTCCCATCATTGGTGTCAGTGGGAGGAATAGTGTCCCATCATTGGTGTCAGTGGGAGGAATAGTGTCCCATCATTGGTGTCAGTGGGAGGAATAGTGTCCCATCATTGGTGTCAGTGGGAGGAATAGTGCCCCATCATTGGTGTCAGTGGGAGGAATAGTGTCCCATCATTGGTGTCAGTGGGAGGAATAGTGTCCCATCATTGGTGTCAGTGGGGGGAATAGTGTCCCATCATTGGTATCAGTGGGAGGAATAGTGTCCCATCATTGGTGTCAGTGGGAGGAATAGTGTCCCATCATTGGTGTCAGTGGGGGGAATAGTGTCCCATCATTGGTATCAGTGGGGGGGAATAGTGCCCCATCATTGGTGTCAGTGGGAGGAATAGTGCCCCGCCCATCATTGGAGCACAGGTGTGTCAGGAGGAAGGTGCCTCTGAAGCTGCTCTGTGAGAAGGGAGTGGTGGTGAAATCTCTCCCAGCTCCCTGGCCCCCTTTCTGGGGAGGCCATGGAGGGCAGCGGGGCTTCTCCTGCTGGAGGCTCCCAGCCATCTCCTGGGCCATCAGGTGAACTGCCTTCCTCTGCACAAGCTGATCTCTCTACCCCTGGTGAGGATGAAGGCTCGGAGGCCATTCGGGAGCGAGTGGTGGCCGGGATTAAGGTCCTGAACAGGGAGAGGGACAAGCTGTACAAGCTGAGAGCGGAGTTGAAGCGCCTGCGAAGGCAACGTGAGGGCTTACACAGCCAGAAACGGGGATCCATGGATCCGGAAATCCAGCTGGCCAAGGTCCGTGTGGATCATCAGGAGACCATCGTGGCCATGATGGAAGGCAGAGATGGGCCCTTTAAAGAGAAGTTTTGCAACGACAAGAGGTTTGGAAGGGTGACAAAGATGGAGGTGGAGGAGGAGGAGACCCCCAGTTCTGACCCCCTGCCCCCCCAGGGAGAGGTAAGAAGCCCCAGGCCTTCCCAGGACTCAGGAGGCATGCTGAGGGCCATCCAGGTAATGGAGTCTCCTATGCGGGGGAATCAGATGATATTTAATGAGGAAGACATTACTGATGATGTACCTGATAAAGTAAAGCCTGCTAAGTCCCATGTTGTGGATAAGACTGTTTTTGTACCATCTAGCACCATGACTGATAATGTGCCTAATGACAATGTTGTGCCTGCTGAGGCTGCAATGCAGCAAGGTTTGCATTTAAAAAATGTAATTTCTGCAAATGAACTACAAGTGTCAGAAGAGCCCATTAACCTTTCTTTGGCTGAGTCCAAAGCTGTTTGCCCCACTGCTGCTGAGGGCTCTACAGTGCAGCATCAGGAGACAACTGGTATTGCAGCAACTGTGACTATTGCTGATGGGAATGTGTGTGTGGCTGATAAAAATCCTCCCAGTTCAGGTGTGATGAACAATGGTCCCAGTACAAGTGTGATGAACAATGGTCCCAGTACAAGTGTGATGGACAATCCTACCAACTCTGTTCATGCAGATAATGTGCAGACTAATGTGACTTCAGTGTGGGCCCCTGGCCCTGAGAAACCTACATTTGCAGAGGTGGCACACTCTGCTCCTGGTAGTCCCGCTCCCAAGCGGGGTTTTCCCCTACAAGCTGCCACTTTGAGCGCCCCAGGATCTGGTCTTGGGTCTCTGGCTTCTGCTGGGGGTCCCAGACGGAATGTAGTTATTCTGAAATGGGAAGGTGGTGCCATCCCTCCAGCACGGCGTGCAGTGGTAGATATGATATTGGAGATGGGTTTTGGTGCAAATGACCTGTATGCCTTTATACACGTAGCTGGGACAAGGGACTATACGGTTAGTTTCACCAGGCCAGAGGGTCTTGACCTGTTCTGGGAGCGATATGAGGCTCGGTGCAGGTCAAGACCTGAATGGGAAGGTCTGGTCCCAGTTGCGGTTTCTCAGAGGTCAACAGTAAAAAAAATTACCATTATCCTGACCAATGAGAGTGTTCCTGCTCGGGATCTAGAGGTCTGGTTAAGGAACTATGGGGAAGTTTTGACCAAACCTAATAAAATCCATGATGAGCGTAACATCTGGACTGGGGGATGGTCGGTAACAGTCAGGTTGGCCAGGGATGGGAATGTTGTCCGTCACCTGCCCTCCTCAGCTTTCATAGGGAGGGATAGGATGACTGTTTTCTACCCTGGTCAGCCGAAGCTGTGTCACCGCTGTGGAGAAAAGGGGCACTTGAGCTCCTCCTGTTCAGCCTTGATGTGTTCAGTGTGTCGGGGGCAGGGTCATATGGCTAAGGACTGTACCAGGAAGATCAGGTGCAACCTGTGCCTGCGCCTTGGCCACCCCTACAGCAGGTGTCCTGAAGCCTGGCACAATATGGAGAAGGAGGTAGTAGATGACATGTCAAGGCTGGACAGGATGGAGGGTGAGACCCCTGGTGTACCATCCTCCTCTGCGGTGACCCCCTCCCCCGGTCCTGCTCAGGATCCCTCACCAGTTCCTGTGGCCACCCCTCCTGTGTCTGTAAGTACTCCTTCTGTTTCTGTCTCTGTGTCCCCCCAGCCTACTGTACCCTCTCCTCTTGTGTCAGAACCTTCCAAGTCTGTGCCCCCCGAGTCAGTTACCCCCCAGGAGTCTACCCCTCCTGAGTCTGACTTAAAGGGATCACCCCCCCCACCAGCGTGTACTAAAAAGGTTGCTTCTTCCTCTGTAAAGAAGTCTTCTAGAAAGACTTTAAAGAAAAAAGTAAGAGATGAGGGCATCTCTGAGGCTGACCTGCAGTACCTGGAAGAGAGAAGGAAGGTTGGGAGGCGGAAGAGGCAGGCGGTGAGGACGGAACGGGGACGGGAAGCTCCGGTTCCTGTCTCCAGCCGTCATAGGTCCTCCAAGTGGGATATTTCTTCATCCGGAGCTTCTTCTGAGAGAAGTTCCGATTCCGAAATGGACTTTGAGGCGGCCTCTAGAAAGAGAGAGGCTTCTGGTGATGAGCAGCAGAGGGGAGCTAAGAAGCAATCCACCCAATAACCCAAATGGCGGTTCCCCCTCCGTTAAAAGTGGTGACAATTAATGTCGCCAGCATTAAGTCAGTAAGAGCTCGTTCTATGGCCTTCTTTTTGTTCAGCCAATTAGATGCTGAAATTTTATTTTTGCAAGAGACTAGGCTCACCTCCTTGGCAGATATTCATATGGCCAAGAGAGAGTGGAGGTATGGTCCATCTTACTGGTCTCTTGCGGCCGAGCCTTACGGCGGTGTGGCGGTGTTGTTTAAAACCGGCATGGTAACTGTCCGGCGGGTTATTGAGGTGGAGATTGGGAGATGTATGGTCTTAGACGTCCTTGTGGGAGGGCAGGACCTGCGCCTAATCAATGTTTATGGGCCGCACACAAAGTGGGACAGGAAATGCCTTTTTACAAGGATCAAGCCATTTCTTTTTACATCCCGGCAAGTGGTCTTTGGAGGTGACTTTAATACAGTAACTAGGCCCAAGGACAGGAAGGACTTCAAGGACAGGCTGGGATATGATAGCGTTTTTTTAAATAGTATGGTTAGGGATGCTGGTCTTGTGGATGTGCACATTAAGCACCTCCCAGATGACACCGGGTTCACTTTTCATCGTGGTAATAGTCAGAGTAGGATAGATAGGTTTTTTTTGAAGGAGGCCTCTGCTTTCTCGCCCCCAGTGGTGCAGGCAGTAGAGTTCTCTGATCACTGTATGCTATCTGTGGTACTGAATGCTTCAGACGCCCCTCAGAGGGGCAAGGGCATCTGGAGATTAAATTCGACTCTACTCAAGGAAGAACATGTTAGACAATCCTTTGAGGAATTCTTTCAGGCACAGGTGACCATCCTGGACTTTTGTAGCAGCAAGGCTGAGTGGTGGGAGCTGACCAAAAAGAGGATCGCTGGATTCTTCAGGGGCCTAGCCAATAGAAATCAGTTTAATAAATACATGACCTACCAACGTTTACGGAGGAAGCTGGATATTCTTGTTTCGAGAGGAGGAGATCCTGGGGCAATCTCCGAAGTGAAACTCCTTCTCAGGAAGTGTCAATATGACCGGCATGCCTCTTTGGTTCTGGAGAGGGACTATGGGAAGTACCACTCGCCTGACCCTTACCAGAACTGCAAACAAGGTGTAGCTGTTAAAACGGTCGTTGGCCTTAAGGACAGTACAGGTTCCTTGACAAAGTCCAGGTCAGGGATTCTGGAGGTCGTGAGGTCCTTTTATGCCGACCTTCTTGGGAGGAAAGAGCTTGATCGTGACAAGATGGAAAGCTTTTTGGACTCTACTCCAGGTCTAAATGGTGGAGATGTTCCATTGATGAATTTGACAGAGGAGATCACAGTCGAAGAGGTGATGAGGGCAATTGAACAGCTTGCCATCAAAAAGTCACCTGGACCGGATGGCTTGACGGCTGAGTTTTACAAAGCCTTTAAGTCTATTCTGGCCCCGCATTTGGTAGAGGTTTTTAACAGTTGCCTTGCTGAGGGGGTGCTTTCCCCTTCCATGAGGCACTCGGCTGTGATTCTTCTTTCAAAGGGTAAAGATCCTTCGATGATTGAGAATTGGCGCCCCATCAGCCTTCTTAATGTCGATAGAAAGATACTGGCAAAGATATTTTTCTGGCGCCTATCGTCAGTGGCAGAGTCTTTGCTTTCTCGCCATCAGCACTGTTCGGTCCAGGGTAGGAGCACCTTCACAGCGGTTTTAGCTGTCCGGGAGGCCTTGGAGCGGTGCAGGGCTGCAGGCTGGGGAAAGTATTTGCTGACATTGGATCAGGCAAAGGCTTTTGATCGTGTTAACCATGAGTACCTGTGGTTGCTCCTTAGTAAGTACGGTCTGCCGGGTGGTTTTGTCGATTGGCTGAAAGTCTTGTATAAGGGGGCAGAAAGCTTCCCTCTTGTTAATGGTTGGGTTGGACAGTCCTTTGGGGTTGGCTCCGGGGTGCGCCAGGGTTGTCCCCTGAGTCCCCTGCTCTATGTGTTTGCAATCGACCCCTTCATCAGGAGGCTAGAGAGCGGCATGTTGTGTGGGGTACCAGTGGGGCTCCCGGGTGAGCCGCCATTGAGGGTTGTTGCCTATGCGGATGATGTGTCGGTGATTGTCACTGGGACGGATGAAGCGGAGGAGGTGGTCTCTCTGACATCACGGTATTCTGAAGCATCAGGCTCCAAGATCAATCAGGAAAAGACTGAAGTTTTCTGGATGGGAAAGGAAGGTGAGGGTTTTGATCTCCCGGACACCTTTCCAGTGCCCCAGGAAAGAATTAAGATACTAGGCATTGAATTTGGACCCGGCGATTATGGCCTCAAAAACTGGGAAGGCAGACTGGAAATTGCCAATACTAAGGTGGTCAGCTGGAAAAGATGGAAGTTATCTATGAGGGAAAGGGTTGATCTGATTAAGACTTACCTGATTCCGATCTTCTTGTATGTCAGCTTTGTCTGCATCTTGCCAGTGTCTCTCTATGCTAGGGTCAGTAGTGTGTTCTTCCAGATGCTGTGGGGGAACAGACTGAACCCCATCAAGAGGAATGTCACCTACCTATCCAGGAGGGAGGGTGGCTTAGGTATGGTCAACCCAGTTCTTTTCTTTTCACTGCTATTTCTAAAGTTTAACATTGGTAATATGCTTGCAGTGGAACCTCCTGGATGGGTAGGCATATTTAGATCTTGGTTTAGGCCTTTTCTACGACTTTGGGAAGAAGGTGGCCAAGTGAAGAATCGCAGGGGTCATCGTGGTCAGCTACCAGCCTATGTCGCTCCGTGCCTGAAGTTACTGCGGCAGTGGCGATTGTCGGCTGAAGATCTCAGATCGGTTCCAAGGAAAGTCCTTATGAGTCGAGTCTTGAGCGAAGTCTTTCATGACCCACTGGCCTTAAGGGATTGCCCGGGCCCAGTTTTGAGGGCGGGGTTAAGACTGATTAATTTGGATAGAGTACCCCCTAAATTTAGGGATCTGGCCTGGTTGTGCTTCCATGGGAAGCTCTATGTTCGGGGCAATTTGAAATTCCGCAGTGGGATGGATCGTAGCTGTCCTCGGGAGGAGTGTGCAGATGAGGAGGAGACTATGGACCATTTTCTGCTTCATTGCCCTTTTAACATAGAGGTGTACAAACAGGTGGGGCGGGCCCTCGGTGTCCCTTTCCTCTCCAGGCTGGGTTATGCTGAGTGGGTGTACGGAGCATTCAATACCGGTGGAGTTTTTTGTTTGGATACACTTTTTTTAGTTAGCCTAGTAGTCCGTTATTTCACCTGGAATGCACGGTGTCAGGTCAGCATTCGGCAAAAACTCCTTCCTGTTGAGGTGGTGGTGTATGACATTTTGCATGAGGTGGGGAGGATTCGGGAGCTTGAGAGAGACAAGCGGGGTCAGGGGGCTTGGTTGAAGGCGTGGAGGGGTTTCAAGCCTCCCTGACTGCCAGGAGTCTCTTTCCCGGGTGTGGCTGTCTGTCTCTTATCACCCTAGATTATCAGTATTTTTGATGAATTTTTGATAAATGGCTGCGTACATAGGTGATGGGTTGTGCCTCTTAGGCCCTCTCTGCTGCTTTATGTAGATAGTTTTCTAGGGATGTTTTGGTAGTGGATTATGTATATATTGTATATATTCTGAACATGGATGTGTATTCCTTTGTTTTCTGTTGAAGTTTTGTACTATGGTTTTGTTTTTTACTTTTGTATAAAAATTAGTTGCTTGATTCTTTTCAATAAAAGATCAATAGTGTCCCATCATTGGTGTCAGTGGGAGGAATAGTGTCCCATCATTGGTGTCAGTGGGGGGAATAGTGTCCCATCATTGGTATCAGTGGGGGGGAATAGTGCCCCATCATTGGTGTCAGTGGGAGGAATAGTGTCCCATCATTGGTGTCAGTGGGAGGAATAGTGTCCCATCATTGGTGTCAGTGGGAGGAATAGTGTCCCATCATTGGTGTCAGTGGGAGGAATAGTGTCCCATCATTGGTGTCAGTGAGAGGAATAGTGTCCCATCATTGGTGTCAGTGGGAGGAATAGTGTCCCATCATTGGTGTCAGTGGGAGGAATAGTGTCCCATCATTGGTGTCAGTGGGAGGAATAGTGTCCCATCATTGGTGTCAGAGGGAGGAATAGTGCCCCACCATTGGTGTCAGTCATTGGTACAACATTTATACAACCCATGCAGGTTTGTGTGTTTTGGTAAGGCACTGGAAGTGGCAGTTTTTAGCCTGTGAAGTTAATCAGCGCCCCCTATCTGCTGTGTGTTTCCTTACAGGGATAGGAACTTGTCCGATGTCTCGGAGGAGAACAATCAGCTGTTCCATGACGTGGCTCTGCTGACACTAGAAAAGCAGGAAATTCAGGAGAAAAATCAGTTTCTACAAACAGAGAACCAAAACCTGCTGCAGACGGTGGCACAGCTGAGGTATGGGAGGCGATGGAAGGGACAATGTGCACCAAGGCTGGGTTATTCCTCCATCACTATGTACAGATCGTCTGTTTCTCACTAATATTCCTTCCATTTGTAGTGCCAGAAGACCACCAGAGACCAATGAGGAGGTCCCACCACAGATGTGGCAGAACTACGCCAACCTGCTGGAGGAAAACGAGAAACTGAAGGCGAAATATGAAAATCTTAAAGTTCAGAGAGATCAAGCAATGCGATATTACCAACATGTGGACAGAGATCGAACGCCGAACAAATGCCCCCTTTCCTAAGAGTGAGGGGCAAATGTTCCCACCTGGACTACATATCCTATTTGTAGACAGACTTTCCCACTTTATCCTGGTTTAAAGGTCCCATATGTAGATGAATAGTCCCTCTATTATCCTGATCTAGAGGTTCCATGTGTAGATGGACAGTCCCTCTATTCTCCAGATCTAGAGGTTCCATATGTAGATGGTCAGTCCCTCTATTCTCCTGATCTAGAGATTCCATATGTAGATGGTCAGTCCCTCTATTCTCCTGATCTAGAGGTTCCATATGTAGATGGTCAGTCCCTCTATTCTCCTGATCTAGAGGTTCCATATGTAGATGGTCAGTCCCTCTATTCTCCTGATCTAGAGGTTCCATATGTACAGGTCCTTCTCAAAAAATTAGCATATTGTGATAAAGTTCATTATTTTCTGTAATGTACTGATAAACATTAGACTTTCATATATTTTAGATTCATTACACACAACTGAAGTAGTTCAAGCCTTTTCTTGTTTTAATATTGATGATTTTGGCATACAGCTCATGACAACCCAAAAATCCTATCTCAAAAAATTAGCATATTTCATCCGACCAATAAAAGAAAAGTGTTTTTAATACAAAAAAAGTCAACCTTCAAATAATTATGTTCAGTTATGCACTCAATACTTGGTCGGGAATCCTTTTGCAGAAATGACTGCTTCAATGCGGCGTGGCATGGAGGCAACCAGCCTGTGGCACTGCCGAGGTGTTATGGAGGCCCAGGATGCTTCGATAGCGGCCTTAAGCTCATCCAGAGTGTTGGGTCTTGCGTCTCTCAACTTTCTCTTCCCAATATCCCACAGATTCTCTATGGGGTTCAGGTCAGGAGAGTTGGCAGGCCAATTGAGCACAGTAATACCATGGTCAGTAAACCATTTACCAGTGGTTTTGGCACTGTGAGCAGGTGCCAGGTCGTGCTGAAAAATGAAATCTTCATCTCCATAAAGCTTTTCAGCAGATGGAAGCATGAAGTGCTCCAAAATCTCCTGATAGCTAGCTGCATTGACCCTGCCCTTGATAAAACACAGTGGACCAACACCAGCAGCTGACATGGCACCCCACACCATCACTGACTGTGGGTACTTGACACTGGACTTCAGGCATTTTGGCATTTCCCTCTCCCCAGTCTTCCTCCAGACTCTGGCACCTTGATTTCCGAATGACATGCAAAATTTGCTTTCACCCGAAAAAAGTACTTTGGACCACTGAGCAACAGTCCAGTGCTGCTTCTCTGTAGCCCAGGTCAGGAGCTTCTGCCGCTGTTTCTGGTTCAAAAGTGGCTTGACCTGGGGAATGTGGCACCTGTAGCCCATTTCCTGCACACGCCTGTTCACGGTGGCTCTGGATGTTTCTACTCCAGACTCAGTCCACTGCTTCCGCAGGTCCTCCAAGGTCTGGAATCGGTCCTTCTCCACAATCTTCTTCAGGGTCCGGTCACCTCTTCTCGTTGTGCAGCGTTTTCTGCCACACTTTTTCCTTCCCACAGACTTCCCACTGAGGTGCCTTGATACAGCACTCTGGGAACAGCCTATTCGTTCAGAAATTTCTTTCTGTGTCTTACCCTCTTGCTTGAGGGTGTCAATGATGGCCTTCTGGACAGCAGTCAGGTCGGCAGTCTTACCCATGATTGCGGTTTTGAGTAATGAACCAGGCTGGGAGTTTTTAAAAGCCTCAGGAATCTTTTGCAGGTGTTTAGAGTTAATTAGTTGATTCAGATGATTAGGTTAATAGCTCGTTTAGAGAACCTTTTCATGATATGCTAATTTTTTGAGATAGGATTTTTGGGTTTTCATGAGCTGTATGCCAAAATCATCAATATTAAAACAAGAAAAGGCTTGAACTACTTCAGTTGTGTGTAATGAATCTAAAATATATGAAAGTCTAATGATTATCAGTACTGTGACAGAACCCACTGTCACTGTGTGCTTTGGAAGGGACTGAGGGCGGGCCTCCTACCCACAGATTATGGCCCCTAAGAGACTGGAGACTCGGGGAGAAGCTGGCATTGAGATAATGTAATGTAATGCTACATCCCTTCTCCCCCATCCCCCCCCCCCCCTCTTGTTGCTGTGTTTAGCTGTGTTGGTTCATGGCACACAGACAATGGTCTGGACTGCAGACATCTCTCCGCAGGGGATGTGTATTGAAGGGCTGCCTGCTTACCATAATCCCTTTATGTTTATCTGTAGTCTCTGTTTCAATGTACAAGTGTTCAGTTCCCATTGATTCTTCCTTGTCCCCTACCCCCCCTCTATGACAAGGCTAAGGGGAGTGTCCCTAACTGTGTGTAAAAGTGTATGTTTTGGATTTAATAAAGAGTTGATGCTCTACATGTTTAACCCTCAACACCTGTGTGGATTGTCTCGTGATTGAGGGGTTAAGGGCTGGTTATGGCGAATCTGCAGGCTGCGGGTGCGTTTGGAGGACAGGAGACACAAGTCTGGCGGATGTGCCCATCTGGGGTATCTGAGATCCGTTACAAGTACATTACAGAAAATAATGAACTTTATCACAATATGCTAATTTTTTGAGAAGGACCTGTAGGCAGACTGTCCCACTGTAAGCCTGATCCAGAGGTTCCATGAGCAGATGGACAGTCTCTCTATTATCCTGATCTAGAGGTTCCATGTGTAGATGGTCAGTCCCTCTATTCTCCTGATCTAGAGGTTCCATGTGTAGATGGACAGTCCCTCTATTCTCCTGATCTAGAGGTTCCATGTGTAGATGGTCAGTCCCTCTATTCTCCTGATCTAGAGGTTCCATGTGTAGATGGTCAGTCCCTCTATTCTCCTGATCTAGAGGTTCCATGTGTAGATGGACAGTCCCTCTATTCTCCTGATCTAGAGGTTCCATGTGTAGATGGACAGTCCCTCTATTCTCCTGATCTAGAGGTTCCATATGTAGGCAGACTGTCCCACTGTAAGCCTGATCAAGAGGTTCCATGAGCAGATGGACAGTCTCTCTATTATCCTGATCTAGAGGTTCCATGTGTAGATGGTCAGTCCCTCTATTCTCCTGATCTAGAGGTTCCATGTGTAGATGGACAGTCCCTCTATTCTCCTGATCTAGAGGTTCCATGTGTAGATGGTCAGTCCCTCTATTCTCCTGATCTAGAGGTTCCATATGTAGGCAGACTGTCCCACTGTAAGCCTGATCCAGAGGTTCCATGAGCAGATGGACAGTCTCTCTATTATCCTGATCTAGAGGTTCCATGTGTAGATGGTCAGTCCCTCTATTCTCCTGATCTAGAGGTTCCATGTGTAGATGGACAGTCCCTCTATTCTCCTGATCTAGAGGTTCCATGTGTAGATGGACAGTCCCTCTATTCTCCTGATCTAGAGGTTCCATATGTAGGCAGACTGTCCCACTGTAAGCCTGATCCAGAGGTTCCATGAGCAGATGGACAGTCTCTCTATTATCCTGATCTAGAGGTTCCATGTGTAGATGGACAGTCCCTCTATTATCCTGATCCAGAGGTTCCATGAGCAGATGGACAGTCTCTCTATTATCCTGATCTAGAGGTTCCATGTGTAGATGGTCAGTCCCTCTATTCTCCTGATCTAGAGATTCCATGTGTAGATGGACAGTCCCTCTATTCTCCTGATCTAGAGGTTCCATGTGTAGATGGTCAGTCCCTCTATTCTCCTGATCTAGAGGTTCCATATGTAGGCAGACTGTCCCACTGTAAGCCTGATCCAGAGGTTCCATGAGCAGATGGACAGTCTCTCTATTATCCTGATCTAGAGGTTCCATGTGTAGATGGTCAGTCCCTCTATTCTCCTGATCTAGAGGTTCCATGTGTAGATGGACAGTCCCTCTATTCTCCTGATCTAGAGGTTCCATGTGTAGATGGACAGTCCCTCTATTCTCCTGATCTAGAGGTTCCATGTGTAGATGGTCAGTCCCTCTATTCTCCTGATCTAGAGGTTCCATGTGTAGATGGACAGTCCCTCTATTCTCCTGATCTAGAGGTTCCATGTGTAGATGGACAGTCCCTCTATTCTCCTGATCTAGAAGGTTCCAGGTGTAGATGGACAGTCCCTCTATTATCCTGATCTAGAGGTTACATGTGGAGCTGGATAGTCCCTCTATTATCCTGATCTAGGAGGTTCCAGGTGTAGATGCATAGTCCCTCTATTATCCTGATCTAGGAGGTTCCAGGTGTAGATGGACAGTCCTTCTATTATCCTGATCTAGAGATTACATGTGGAGCTGGATAGTCCCTCTATTATCCTGATCTAGAAGGTTCCAGGTGTAGATGGATAGTCCCTCTATTATCCTGATCTAGAGGTTACATGTGGAGCTGGATAGTCCCTCTATTATCCTGATCTAGGAGGTTCCAGGTGTAGATGGATAGTCCCTCTATTATCCTGATCTAGAGGTTACATGTGGAGCTGGATAGTCCCTCTATTATCCTGATCTAGGAGGTTCCAGGTGTAGATGCATAGTCCGTCTATTATCCTGATCTATAGGTTCCAGGTGTAGATGGACAGTCCCTCTATTATCCTGATCTAGAGGTTACATGTGGAGCTGGATAGTCCCTCTATTATCCTGATCTAGGAGGTTCCAGGTGTAGATGGATAGTCCCTCTATTATCCTGATCTAGAGGTTACATGTGGAGCTGGATAGTCCCTCTATTATCCTGATCTAGGAGGTTCCAGGTGTAGATGGATAGTCCCTCTATTATCCTGATCTAGAGGTTACATGTGGAGCTGGATAGTCCCTCTATTATCCTGATCTAGGAGGTTCCAGGTGTAGAGGGATAGTCCCTCTATTATCCTGATCTAGAGGTTCCATGAGCAGATGGACAGTCCCTCTATTATCCTGATCTAGAGGTCTCTTATCCAGGCTGACCATCTATCCTGATCTAATGTTCCATAACTGGAAGGACTGTTGACATTACTCTCATCTAGAGGTCCCATCAGATGATAGACTGGTTCTCTACTATCATTATCTGCTGGTCTCAGAAGCACCTCTATTATCCTGATCTAGAGGTTCCATATCCAGATAGACTGTCCCTGTTTTATTTTGGTTCAGATCTCCCATATCTAGATAGAAGAGGAGGGGAAATACTGATTGTCTCCCTTGCAGATTGTGTAGATTTGCCCACTTACATAGAAATGAAGGGTCTATAGTTTTTATCATAGGTGTATTTTAAATTGGGGTTGCGCCAATACTAGTATAGGTGCAGATACCGAGCATTTGCCCGTGTACTTGTACTCTTGCAAATGCTCCAATGCGTAATCTGATACCTTCAGGCGCGCCGCACAAAGAAACGTCACACGCTCATTCCCGGAGGTCAGTGGGTGGAGAAGACAGAGGGAGTCAGCGGCATGTTAGAGGCATCAGAACACTGCGACGGCCATCTTGGTACACCCAGCATTTGCCCGCAGTAAGGCTTGTTAGTTGTTACACACAGCCAAGTTATGTTGCAGCCCATCAGTGCCTCCTCATCAGTGCCTCCTCATCAGTGCCTCCTCATCAGTGCCTCTTCATCAGTGCCTCTTCATCAGTGCCTCTTCATCAGTGCCTCCTCATCAGTGCCTCCTCATCAGTGCCTCCTCATCAGTGCCTCCTCATCAGTGCCACCTCATCAGTGCCACCTCATCCGTGCCACCTCATCCGTGCCTCCTCATCCGTGCCTCCTCATCCGTGCAACCTCATCCGTGCAACCTCATCCGTGCAACCTCATCCGTGCCTCCTCATCCGTGCCACCTCATCCGTGCCACCTCATCCGTGCAACCTCATCCGTGCAACCTCATCCGTGCAACCTCATCCGTGCCTCCTCATCCGTGCCACCTCATCCGTGCCACCTCATCAGCGCACATCAGTGAAGGAGAAAAACTGTCACATTACATTAAAAAAAAAAAAAAAAAAAAGTATCAGTATAGGTGAGTACTTGGAAAAAAAAGAAAGAAATCGGTACTTGCACTCAGTCTTAAAAAAGTGGTATTGGTGCAACCCTATTTTATATGATAGAGACAGAATATCAACCAGAAATACAGAAAAAACACACAATACAAATGTTATAAATGGAGTAAACTAAGTATTTGATCCCCTTAGTAGTTGGTGGGGAAACCCTTGTTGGGAAGCACAGAGATCAGACGTTTCTTGTAGGTGGTGATCAGGTTTCCACACATCTCAGGAGGGATTTTGGTATGGGAATGGGTTGGTCTGGGGGTGTGGTCAGGGAATAGGGGGTGGTCAGGGGGTGGGGATTAGGGTTGGTGATCAGTTTTCCACACATCTCAGGAGGGATTTTGGTATAGGGATGGGTTGGTCTTGGGGTGGGGGTGTGGTCCGGGGATAGGGGTGTGGTTTGGGGATGGGGGGTGGGGGTTAGGGTTGGTGATCAGGTTTCCACACATCTCAGGAGGGATTTAGGTATGGGGATGGGGGTGTGGTCAGGGGATGGGGGTGTGGTCAGGGGATAGGGGGGTGGGGGTTAGGGTTGGTGATCAGGTTTGCACACATCTCAGGAGGGATTTAGGGATGGGGATGGGGGTGTGGTCAGGGGATAGGGGGGTGGGGGTTAGGGTTGGTGATCAGGTTTCCACACATCTCAGGAGGGATTTTGCTCCTCTCTTCTTTACAGATCTTCTCTAAGGCCTGGTTCACACTGATGCATTTTTTAGTGCATATTCAGTTTTGCAGAAACACACTACAGTCCATGTAACATGGTTTCCTATGGGTCACGTTCACATCTGTGCATTTTATGGAAAGGGCCAGGGACTTTTTTCTGGTTTTTGGTTCCATAGACTTCAATGGATCAAAAACATGTATTGAAAAACGCAAAATGCACCTGCAATATGCAACCTGCATAGGTGTGAACCAGGTCAGAATCCTGAAGGCTTCTTGGATGTCCCTTGGCAACTCGAAGTTTCAGCTCCCTCCATAAATTTTCTATAGGATTAAGGTCTGGAGACTGGCTAGGCCACTCCATGACCTTAATGTGCTTCTTCTTGAGCCTCTCCTTTGTTGCCTTGGCGATATGTTTTGGGTGATTGTCATGCTGGAATTCCCATCCATGACCCATCTTCAGTGTTCTGTCTGAGGGAAGAAGGCTCTCCTCCAAGATCTTACAATACGTGGCCCCGCCCATTGGCCCCTCAATGCGGCAAAGTTGGCCTGGACCTTTATCAGAGAAACACCCCAAAGCCTCATGTTTCCCCCTCCGTGTGACTGTAGGGATGGAGTTCTTAGGGTCATAGTCACCATTTTTCTTCCTCTGAGTCAAGGTAATGCCAACTTTCCCCCCAATCCTCCTCTGAATCATTTAGATGTTCATTGGGAGACTTCAGACGGGCTGTACCTGTGTCTTCCTCAGGAGGGGGACTTGTGGGGGCTGCAGGATTTCAATCCATGGCGGTGTATTGTGTCACCAATGGTGTGTTTGGTGACTGTGGTCCCACCTGAGATCCTTCACAAGCTCCTCCCATGTAGTTCTGGGCGGATCCCTCACTTTTCTCATGACCATCCTCACCCCATGAGGAGAAATCTTCCATGGAGCTCCAGACCGAGAACGATTGATGGTTACTTTGTATTTCTTCCATTTGTGAATAATAATCCCTCCAACAGTCGTCTCCTTCTCACCAAGCTTCTTCCTGATGGTCTTGTAGCCCATTCCAGCCTTGTGCAGGTCTCCAATCTTCTCCCCGACATCCGCTGACAGCTCTTTGGTCTCCCCCATGATGGTGAGCTGTGATTGGAGGAAAGAGATTCTGTGGACAGGTGTCTTCTATACACATAACGAGATGTCGTTAGGAGACCCTTCTTACATTGACAGGACTGATCTGTGTACCACATGAGCCCCTCCTGTATCCAGTCTGTGAGGGGAGAATTATTGTTGGTCGGGGGATCAAATACTTATTTTACTCCATTTATAACATTTGTATCATGTGATTAATGCTAGGAGCTATGTCTGCTAGCAAAAATCACTGTGCTGTCCAGGCAGGGATGGCTCCCTGCGCCTGTAGTGACAGTTCAGGTCACATGTTACCTCTGTGTGTGGGGGAAGGGTGGTCTGTAGTGACAGTTTCGGTCACGTTACCTCTGTGTGTGTGTGGGGGGGGGGAAGGGTGGTCTGTGGTGACAGTTCAGGTCACATGTTACCTCTGTGTGTGGGGGAAGGGTGGTCTGTAGTGACAGTTTCGGTCACGTTACCTCTGTGTGTGTGTGGGGGGGGGGAAGGGTGGTCTGTGGTGACAGTTCAGGTCACATGTTACCTCTGTGTGTGGGGGAAGGGTGGTCTGTAGTGACAGTTTCGGTCACGTTACCTCTGTGTGTGTGTGTGTGGGGGAAGGGTGGCCTGTGGTGACAGTTCAGGTCACATGTTACCTCTGTGTGGGGGGGAAGGGTGGTCTGTGGTGACAGTTCAGGTCACATGATACCTCTGTGTTTGGGGGAAGGGTGGTCTATAGTGACAGTTCAGGTCACATGACCACTCTGTGTGTGGGGGAAGGGTGGTCTGTATTGACAGTTCAGGTCACATGATACCTCTGTGTGTGTGTGGGGGGGGGAAGGGTGGTGTGTAGTGACAGTTCAGGTCACGATACCTCTGTGTGTGTGGGGGGGAAGGGTGGTGTGTAGTGACAGTTCAGGTCACATGATACCTCTGTGTGTGTGTGGGGGGGAGGGTTGTGTGTAGTGACAGTTCAGGTCACATGATACCTCTGTGTGTGGGGGAAGGGTGGTGTGTAGTGACAGTTCAGGGCACATGATACCTCTGTGTGTGGGGGAAGGGTGGTCTGTAGTGACAGTTCAGGTCACATGATACCTCTGTGTGTGTGGGGGGGAAGGGTGGTGTGTAGTGACAGTTCAGGTCACATGATACCTCTGTGTGTGTGGGGGAAAATGTTGTCTGTAGTGACAGTTCAGGTCACATGACCACTCTGTGTGTGGGGGAAGGGTGGTCTGTAGTGACAGTTCAGGTCACATGACCACTCTGTGTGTGGGGGAAGGGTGGTCTGTAGTGACAGTTCAGGTCACATGATACCTCTGTGTGTGGGGGAAGGGTGGTCTGTAGTGACAGTTCAGGTCACATGATACCTCTGTGTGTGGGGGAAGGGTGTTCTGTAGTGACAGTTCAGGTCACATGACCACTCTGTGTGTGGGGGAAGGGTGTTCTGTAGTGACAGTTCAGGTCACATGACCACTCTGTGTGTGGGGGAAGGGTGGTCTGTAGTGACAGTTCAGGTCACATGATACCTCTGTGTGTGGGGGAAGGGTGGTCTGTAGTGACAGTTCAGGTCACATGACCACTCTGTGTGTGGGGGAAGGGTGTTCTGTAGTGACAGTTCAGGTCACATGACCACTCTGTGTGTGGGGGAAGGGTGGTCTGTAGTGACAGTTCAGGTCACATGACCACTCTGTGTGTGGGGAAGGGTGGTCTGTAGTGACAGTTCAGGTCACATGACCACTCTGTGTGTGGGGGAAGGGTGGTCTGTAGTGACAGTTCAGGTCACATGACCACTCTGTGTGTGGGGGAAGGGTGGTCTGTAGTGACAGTTCAGGTCACATGACCACTCTGTGTGTGGGGGAAGGGTGGTCTGTAGTGACAGTTCAGGTCACATGATACCTCTGTGTGTGGGGGAAGGGTGGTCTGTAGTGACAGTTCAGGTCACATGATACCTCTGTGTGTGGGGGAAGGGTGTTCTGTAGTGACAGTTCAGGTCACATGACCACTCTGTGTGTGGGGGAAGGGTGTTCTGTAGTGACAGTTCAGGTCACATGACCACTCTGTGTGTGGGGGAAGGGTGGTCTGTAGTGACAGTTCAGGTCACATGATACCTCTGTGTGTGGGGGAAGGGTGGTCTGTAGTGACAGTTCAGGTCACATGACCACTCTGTGTGTGGGGGAAGGGTGTTCTGTAGTGACAGTTCAGGTCACATGACCACTCTGTGTGTGGGGGAAGGGTGGTCTGTAGTGACAGTTCAGGTCACATGATACGTCTGTGTGGGGGGGAAGGGTGGTGTGTAGTGACAGTTCAGGTCACGATACCTCTGTGTGTGGGGGAAGGGTGGTGTGTAGTGACAGTTCAGGTCACGATACCTCTGTGTGTGGGGGAAGGGTGGTGTGTAGTGACAGTTCAGGTCACATGATACCTCTGTGTGTGTGTGTGTGGGGGGGGAAGGGTGGTGTGTAGTGACAGTTCAGGTCACGATACCTCTGTGTGTGTGTGGGGGGGAAGGGTGGTGTGTAGTGACAGTTCAGGTCACGATACCTCTGTGTGTGGGGGAAGGGTGGTGTGTAGTGACAGTTCAGGTCACATGATACCCCTGTGTGTGTGGGGGGGGGAAGGGTTGTGTGTAGTGACAGTTCAGGTCACATGATACCTCTGTGTGTGGGGGAAGGGTGGTCTGTAGTGACAGTTCAGGTCACATGACCACTCTGTGTGTGGGGGAAGGGTGGTCTGTAGTGACAGTTCAGGTCACATGATACGTCTGTGTGTGGGGGAAGGGTGTTCTGTAGTGACAGTTCAGGTCACATGACCACTCTGTGTGTGGGGGAAGGGTGGTCTGTAGTGACAGTTCAGGTCACATGACCACTCTGTGTGTGGGGGAAGGGTGGTCTGTAGTGACAGTTCAGGTCACATGACCACTCTGTGTGTGGGGGAAGGGTGGTCTGTAGTGACAGTTCAGGTCACATGATACGTCTGTGTGTGGGGGAAGGGTGTTCTGTAGTGACAGTTCAGGTCACATGACCACTCTGTGTGTGGGGGAAGGGTGGTCTGTAGTGACAGTTCAGGTCACATGACCACTCTGTGTGTGGGGGAAGGGTGGTCTGTAGTGACAGTTCAGGTCACATGACCACTCTGTGTGTGGAGGAAGGGTGTTCTGTAGTGACAGTTCAGGTCACATGACCACTCTGTGTGTAGGGGAAGGGTGGTCTGTAGTGACAGTTCAGGTCACATGACCACTCTGTGTGTGGGGGAAGGGTGGTCTGTAGTGACAGTTCAGGTCACATGACCACTCTGTGTGTGGGGGAAGGGTGGTCTGTAGTGACAGTTCAGGTCACATGATACGTCTGTGTGTGGGGGAAGGGTGGTCTGTAGTGACAGTTCAGGTCACATGACCACTCTGTGTGTGGGGGAAGGGTGTTCTGTAGTGACAGCTCAGGTCACATGACCACTCTGTGTGTGGGGGAAGGGTGGTCTGTAGTGACAGTTCAGGTCACATGATACCTCTGTGTGTTGGGGAAGGGTGGTCTGTAGTGACAGTTCAGGTCACATGATACCTCTGTGTGTGTGTGTGGGGGGGGAAATGTTGTCTGTAGTGACAGTTCAGGTCACATGACCACTCTGTGTGTGGGGGAAGGGTTCACATGCCATCCCCAGTCTTATGTACATAGAAGACATCTGTCAATGTTGCTGTAATAAAACATTTGTGAAATAAATTGAAGGTTTCATTTTTCCCTCTTTGGTTATCACAGACAATACACCGTGTGAGACGTGAGGAGCCGAGGAGCCGAGGAACTTCCACACCACCTAATAATTACAAATAATACAATCTTCTATCTATATAACTACAAACCAATGTAAAGGGTGCCGCCCACATCTAAATGTCTTCCCACACAACCAAATTCAGCTTCCAGGTTTTATTACCAAAGCATAATTGAACAAGCTGAGGTCAAAAGCTGATTGGTTGCTATGCAGAAATGTGACAAATTTTGCCCTCTCTAGCTTTAATAAATAAACCCCGTGTCAGGACTCTGAGCGGCTACCAGTCCTGCTCCTCATTCCAGCAGCCGGGTTTTGGCTATGGCATGCTCCCCGTCTGTGTCCACCTGCAGGCTGATTGATGTGGTCAGTCTCTGGATGGAAACTCAAACCTGTTATAAGCCAGCTAAACCCTAATTTGGATGATTGTGTTAGAGAGTGATACGTGTGTTGTTCCTGTGCAAGCTCCGTGTCTATCTGTCTGCCCTGATCAATTGGATTTCCCCGTGTATGATCTTGGGCCAGATTTTGGACTATTCCCTGAACTCAGCCTGCCTTTTACCTGGACTGCCATAGAACCACATGACCTGTCTACTTACTGCAAGTACCTGTTTGCCTTGCTTAGTTCGCGCCTGCCCTGGCGTAGTGGCCAGGCACTATAGCAGTGGTTCTCAACCTGGTGGTCGAATGACGATTTGCCAGGGGTCACCGAATCCTGGGCTGTTCCTGAAGCCCGCACCCCTCTCCCAGCCTTTTCGCGGCTGCCCAGCAGGGCTGTTCCTGGAGCCCGCGGCCGCCCACTCAGCCTCTTCGCAGTCACCCACTCAGTTCACGGCATGGCTGGGGGGCAGAGACTAGAGGTCAGCTGACTGGTGAGGAATGTGAAGTGGGAGGGGCTGGAGGAGTCCCTATCTCCTGATTTCAGCATAGGTGTCACTGCTACGAGACACCACAAAAGTCGGAGACACATTAAGGGCCCTTTCACACGGGACGGATCCATAATGATCTGCCCCGTGAAAATCCGCTTGCTCAGCGGGGACCTCTTTGTTGATCCCCGCTGACCTGGTGGATGACAGGGCGGTCCCTGCACATGTGCAGGGACTGCCCTGTCAGATCTCCGCTCTCCCCTATGGGGGGATCGGATGGACACGGACCGTCTCTTTACCAAGACATTTTGGACAATTTTCATGCTCCCAACTTTGTGGGGACAGTTTGGGGACGGCCCCTTCCTGTTCCAACATGACTGCCCAGCAGTGCACAAAGCAAGGTCTATAAAGACATGGATGAGTGAGTTTGGGGTGGAGAAACTTGACTGGCCTGCACAGACTCCTGACCTCAACCCCACAGAACACCTTTGGGATGAATTAGAGTGGAGACTGTGAGCCAGGCCTTCTCATCCAACATTAGTGCCTGACCTCACAAATGCACTTCTGGAAGAATGGTCAAACATTCCCATAGACACCTTCCTAAACCTTGTGGACAGTATTCCCAGAAGAGTTGAAGCTGTTATAGCTGCAAAGGGCGGGGCCAACTCAATATTGAACCCTTCGGAATAAGACTGGGACACCATTAAAGTTCATGTGTGTGTGTCAAGGCAGGTGTCCCAATACTTTTGGTAATATAGTGTATGTGTGTACAGTGCTGCGCATAAATGAGTACACCCCAACATATTTGTCAGAAAAACTTTACTTTTCAGAACATTTTCTATGGGACACTAGGCTACAAATTACTCCCACAAATGCTGCCATTGATTTCAACCAAGATTTGTTCGTTTGCACACAAAAAAGTATTTTCTCCAACAAATTCATTCAAGAGCATGTCGGAAAAATGAATACACACCAATGAAAGTCTTAGGAGCAAAGCTAAATCTTAAGCCTCGTACACACGATCGGATTTTCTGACGGGAATTGTGTGATGACAGGCTGTGGGCGGAAAATCCGACCGTTTGTACGCTCCATCAGACAATTGTTGGCCAACTTTCCGCGGACAAATGTTGGATGGCAGGTTTATAAATTTTCCCGTGTACAGAAGTCCGTCGGGACAAAAGTCCAAAGTACAAACACGCATGCTCAGGAAGTAATGCTCACCAAACACGACATTAACAGAAGGTGGCGCTAAAGAGCTGAAAAACCACGTAGTACGTCACTACGTTCGTGTTTGTTGGCCAACAATTGTGTGCCATTTGCATGCAAGACAAAATCCTGGCCAACGCCCTTCAGACAAAAAGTCTGACGCTTTGTCTGCGGAAAAATACAGTTGTGTGTACGAGGCTTTAGACAACAAAATCCTAATTAACAAGAATTCCTCTACAGGTAATTATTTTATTAGACAGGTGTCCAGCAGACAGGCGAATATAAAAGGGCGTTGAAAAAAGGAGAAAAAGAATTGGGACTTTAAAAGAAGCACGTAAGTATAGAGTACAAATTTACTGGGAATCGATATGAACCCCTTCTGGACCGGCCCATAGCAGAATGACGGCTGGGCGGTGGTTCAGTTATCCTGAGTGGGTGTCATACGACGTCCAGCAGGATAACAGCCGCCGCGCGCCTGTGGGGGCGCACATCGCGGTGATCGGTGGTGCGGTGTGTGTCAGTCTGACACACCGATCTCTGTAAAGAGTCTCTGACGGAGGCTCTTTACCAGGTGATCAGCCGTGTCCAATCAGAGCTGATCAAGATGTAAACAGGAAGAGCCGTTGATCGGCTTTTCCTCACTCGCGTCTGACAGACGCTGCTCTCTTGAGAGGGGGGGGGGTCTGTGCTGATTGTTTATAAGCCCCCCTCAAATGCCCGCCCAGGACCACCAGGGATAGCCACCACCCTAGACCACCAGGGATATGCCAGTGCCCAGGCAACTGCCAATCAGTGCCCATCCAAAAAGCCTGCCAGTGCCATCAGTGATGTCTATCAGTGCCATTTATCAGAGCCGCATATCAGTGCCCACCAGTGTCGCCTATCAGTGCTACTCATAAGTACCCATCAGTGCTACTCATAAGTACCCATCAGTGCAGCCTTACAGTGCCCACCAGTGCCACCCATGACTGCCCATCAGTGCCGCCTATCAATGTCACCCATCAGTGCCGCCTACCAGTGCATATCAGTGCCACCAATCAGTGCATATCATTGCCACCAATCAGTGCATATCAGTGCCACATATCAGTGCATATCAGTGCCCATCCTCAGTGCCACCTCATCGGTGCCCATCAGTGAAGGAGAAAACATACTTATTTACAAAATTTTATAACAGAAGCAAAAGAAAAACTTTTTTTTTTTTCCAAAATTTTCGGTGTTTTTTTTTATTTGTTTAGCAAATTATAAAAGCCGCAGAGGTGATCAAATACCTCCAAAAGAAAGTTCTATTTGTGGGAACAAAATGATAAAAATTCTGTTTGGATGCAGTGTAGCATGACAGCGCAATTGTCATTTAAACAGCGACAGCGCTGAAAGCTGAAAATTGTCCTGGGCAGGAAGGGGGTGTAAGTGCCCCCCCCCCCCGGTATTGAAGTGGTTAAACCATTTCTGGACCGCCCGCCGTCATCATACGGCGGCTGTTTGAAGGATATCTTTGTTATGGCCGCAGCTAGCTACCATAACCGCCGGTATCCTCTTCTTCAGCGGGCGGTCCGCTTTCAGATAAAAGTGGTCTCTGTTGTAAAACAAAAAGAAAATCTGGGGAGGATCCCGTCATCTACCTTGTTCTCATGTAATCCTTAGTTTATGAATGTTCTAGACATGTGATGATGCTGTTGACCCAGTGGGTCTAATGTTTGTAATTACCATGTACCATGGTGACATCTATGCATCTGCTGTGGTGATGGTTTTTTTCCCTTGGTGACTAATAAAACTTATATTTGAAAAAAAAAAAAAGTGGTCTCTGCGGCGGATTTGCCACGAGATCACTTTTATTGGCAGCGGAGGGAGGGGTCTCCCCCGCCGCTCTCTGGTGCCCTCCGCCTCTTAACAGAGCCACCGGCGGAGGCGATCGGGCTCGCTCTCCTGCTTGGTATGGAGCTGAGTGAGGGGAAGATGGCCCCCACCCATCTCCATATCATTGCAGGGTGGAAGAGACATCAAATCATCACTTCCTCCCATAGCTCTTAAAAGACATTTTTTTTTCAAATGACAACTTCATTTTTTTTACAATTTTTTTTATTGCATTTTAGTGTAAATATGAGATGTGACGTCTTTTTGACCCCCCCGGATCTCATATTAAAAAGGTCCTGTCATGGTGCAAGGATGTTTACATTCCTTGCAATAGGAATAAAAGTGACACAATTTTTTTTTATTTTTTAAAAAGAACAGTGTAAAAATAAAAATAAAAAGGTAAAATAAATAAGAATATATTTTTTTTAAACACGCCCCGTCCCACCGAGCTTGCGTGCAGAAGCGAACGCATACGTGAGCAGCGCCTGCATATGAAAACGGTGTTCAAACCACACATGTGAGGTATCGCCGCGATCATCAGAGCGAGAGCAATAATTCTAGCCCTAGAACTTCTCTGTAACTCAAAACATGCAACCTGTAGAATTTTTTTTAAACGTCGCCTATGGAGATTTTTAAGGGTAAAAGTTTCACGAGCTGGCACAACTTTGAAGGGTGACATGTTGGGTATCAATTTACTCGGCATAACATTATCTTTAACAAAATAAAAATAAAAAAAAAGTAAAATTGGGCTAACTTTACTGTTGTCTTTTTTTTTATTTATTTTTTTATTAAAAAAGTGAATTTTTTCCAAAAAAGTGCGCTTGTAAGACCGCTGCGCAAATACGGTGTGACAAAAATGACCGCCATTTTATTCTCTAGGGCACAGGTGTCAAACACTAGGCCCGCGGGCCTAATCCGGCCATTTCACGTGGCCCTCGCACCTCTCTTGCAGCTGCAGAAGAGCTCCAGCCCTCCTCTGGTCCTCCTCCAGACCCTGTACTTTCTGCTTTCAAGCAATGCATCTAGCTTCTTCCCAGCAGCAGCATAAGTAAAGGGGGGTGCACTGTGATGTAAGGGAGAGTGGGGCGACTCAACTTCTGATGGTGGGGGGGCTCTTGACATCTAATTTAAGGGGGAGGGGATGCGCTGGACATCTAATCTTACAGATAAAACCGGCCTTTTTGAGGGAAATCATAATGCTGATGCGGCCTGCAATGAAATTGAGTTAGACACCCTTGCTCTAGGGTGTTAGAAAAAATATATATATATATATGTAGCGGGGTCCTCAATTTAGTGGGATACACCTGGGGGTAGTGTGACCCAAGTGTGTAATTATGTTAGGGTTCAGACCCCTTTTTGTTATTCGTGGAGGATTGGGTGGTGTAATATTCTCCTTGACCAGTAGGTGTCAGTGTACCTACTGGCTCAGGGTAGAATCGCTACCGGAGTGCTACCCTTCTTTGTCCCTTCCTGGAGATGGTGCGGCCGGGGCGGGGAACCCGCCATGGTATCGACGGGAGGAGATAAAAGGGGGAGACGCCCTCGCCACGAGGTCTTTTTTTCGGGGGATCATCTCTTCACGCACCCAGGCACCTTAGGCCTGGGTGCGGGCAGTTCAAGGTTCCGGCCTAGGCGCCCTAGGCCTGGCCGGAATGAAGATGGAGTCCATCCCAGGCACCTTCAGCCTGGGGTGAGGTACTATTGAGGAGGCCTGGGACCCGGTGACTCCAACTGGGTCCCGCGAGGGTGAAGTTGCTCCAGGGCGCCCCTTGTGAGGGGACCCGCATCTGAGGTGAGGAGGCTGGGGAGGTCACTCGTTCGAAGACCCGGTGTAGTGTCAACCCGGTGACGGATGGGCCTTCGGTAACTCCCTTGGAGGACATCTTCCCCTGATAGGGGCCGCAACGCAACGGAGGTATTCATGTCAAGACTCCTACAACCCTTGGTCATAGCATAGGGGGTGTAGGGACCCAGATCAGTATAGTGCCTCGACCTGCTCATCTCACCGTATCATGCCATCGCATTGCCTGTATGTGGAGATACGAAATAAACCAACAGTTGGACTGTGATCGGTGTATGGACTCTGTTAATGGGAGCAAAGGGTGGTTCGGTGGTTTCTGCACGACAGACTCGGTACATGTTCAGGACACACCGGCCCGAGGAAACATCAGGTATTGGCCTTCACCTCACCCACAGTTATGGGGAGGACATGGGCCGTAGCGCACCTCACTCTGTCGCGTGACATACCCCTAGCTAAAGAGGACGGGGTGAGGGGGTGGCTACACGTGGGGGCTCGTTCGTCCGGGATTGTGTGTGTCTTGGCGATGGAACTGAGAACGTCTGTGTTTGAACTTTGCTGCCCGGAGGAGTTCCGAACAGGTCGGCCATGTGATTGGCCAAAGTGCATCCCTGCTCGGAGTTGTGGACATGACCCTAAGTCGGGAAAGGCCCACGCAGAGGAGCGTAAAAAGGGAGAGGTCCAGCCGTGTGAAGTACTACATGTGGGGACTGTTAATGCACTGCGCCACGAGGCACCCCATGACTGTACAATTCGTGGGCGGAGGCTGGCGGAAGCCCGCGAAAACGTACAAGTTGTGGGAGGAGTCTGGCCACGTGTGGAGATACACGTGGAGACTCCGGCGCGTGGTCAGCGCGTGATGGAACAGCAAGTGGTCGGAATGAATTCAAGCTCTCCGTGGATGCCGGTATCTTACCGTATGAAGATGACTGCATTTGCTGCTCCCCTGACAGACACGGGGATAAGACTTAGGCCCCGAGGACAGTTGGCTCTGTATTCATGCAGAGACACGGAGGCTCTCGGTGTGATCTGTCCCGGATGCTCGGGACTGGTGGTCCAACTAAAGCCATTCGGGCGATGCGAAGCATGCAAGGAGTTCCTTTTTGAGGTTGAACCATACACGGAAAGGCCCCGGGCCCTACGCCTCAACTGCATCACAGGAACCGCCACTCCGGAGGGAGAGATCCAGGCCTCTGCGGAGGTCCCCGTACGCGCTGACCAGGGCGAAGTGACTGCCCAACCAGAGACTGAGAGAGAAAAATTCGAAGACACTGCTTCGGTCACCACAGACTCCCTGCTGCCACCCCCGAAGAGGAAGCTAGGCCTGGTGCAGGCATCCTATGGTCGTGGTCGAGCTTCACCCCGCCGCTTGCCTGGCCTGGATGGCGCCGGTAGAGAAGAGAGTCCCGGACATCCCAGTTCTTCAGAAGGTCCAGGTGAGCTAGGGGCTGGGACTGTGGTGTTGGTTGGAGGTGTCGGGAGTTCACAGCCGGTGGAGCCCGAAAGGGAGGGTAGCCTTCCGTCTACTAGAGACTACCTTCCCGCCGAGATGTATGACACCTCTGACCTAGAGTCGTTGTCAGACTGTGGGGATGACGGGGAAATAGACGAGCTGTTTCACCGGAAGGGCTGGGACAGACGCCCACTACCTGTGCTGAGTAAACCGCAGGATTCCCCCATGTCCATAGAAGACAGTACGCTCCGGGTGCAAGCCCCGGAGTTCCCGAGGAAATCTAACCCTCCGACCAACCTTCCTCATTCAACTACATCACCCGCTCTGATGGAGGGGATGCAGCGTGCTTCGTTGCGGGCACCAAAGACAAAGCAACCCGAGATGGTGAAGGTACCTCGGCACCCGGAGGCCATCGTACAGCCAGGAGAAGGTGAGCGAGATGTGATGCCGCCTCTAGCCAGATTGCAGAGACTTTTCTCCCAGAGAGTCGCCCGTGAATATGGGTGGGAGTACCCCTACTTGCCTCGGGACTTATTGTATGAAGTTGAGGTCTTGCGACCACGGTGGTATGACGAGTTTGTATGGGAAAAGCTTAAAGTACCCCATGCCAGGCGATAACTGTCATGTTCGCCGCCTGTGTCTAAAAAGTTCAAGGACTGTAGAGCTGATTGGAGACTTGGGCGCCATATTCATGCTGATAAGGTGCTCATCTGTAGGAAAGAAGGAGAGGATGTTGAGTATTCGGTGGAAGTGTTTGACGGGCACCTGAAGCCTCTGTTTCTGCCGGATCCAAGGTTCTACTTATAGGAGAAGTGAGCTCCTATCTTGTTGCTGTTGAAACTTTCTGGAAGAGACATTCCCAGACGCCTAGAACTGTGCCCTACTTTTGTTTTGATTTTGGCTTTTCTTTTACTCACTGGAGACTTGGGAGCTGTTGTTTTTTTTTTCTCCCTTTTCTTCATGTGCCAACGGCAGAGACTTTTGGGGTAGAGTCGGAGTAGGAAAGCAGGAAGAATGAAGATCTCACCAAGTGTCATTACCGCAGCTCTGTCACCAGGTGGCAGTGTTGTGCAACGGTTGTTCGAAATGCTACACATGCATTACTTACTTATTGGAGTGAGTGGGTCTCTCGACTGACGGACCTACTCATGCCAAGTTAACACAGAGTGTTAGGATGTGTTTTCTTTTTGTTGTTTCCCTTCTGCAGGAGATTCATCGGTCAAGACTACTGAGAGTGGGGTGGTTCTTAGACAGCGATGGGAGGGATTGTACATGTGTACAGAATAGATGTCTTATACAAATGTTTATCGTTTTATATTTCCCTTTTCCCTTTTGAGCAGGTCTTGGCACACTTAGTAAAAAAAAAAAAAAAAAAATTTGAGGGATAGCCTCTGGGGCCCACTTCATGTCACCACTCCTTGGGAGACATGGGTGTGCACCTGACGCTGGGGACCAGCGTCAAATCACAGGGGGGAGTGTGTAGCGGGGTCCTCAATTTAGTGGGATACACCTGGGGATAGTGTGACCCAAGTGTGTAATTGTGTTAGGGTTCAGACCCCTTTTTGTTATTCGTGGAGGATTGGGTGGTGTAATATTCTCCTTGACCAGTGGGTGTCAGTGTACCTACTGGCTCAGGGTAGAATCACTACCGGAGTGCTACCCTTCTTTGTCCCTTCCTGGAGATGGTACGGCCGGGGCGGGGAACCCGCCGTGGTATCGACGGGAGGAGATAAAAAGGGGGAGACGCCCTCGCCACGAGGTCTTTTTTTCGGGGGATCATCTCTTCACGCACCCAGGCACCTTAGGCCTGGGTGCGGGCGGTTCAAGGTTCCGGCCTAGGCGCCCTAGGCCTGGCCGGAATGAAGATGGAGTCCATCCCAGGCACCTTCAGCCTGGGGTGAGGTACTATTGAGGAGGCCTGGGACCCCGGTGACTCCAACTGGGTCCCGCGAGGGTGAAGTTGCTCCAGGGCGCCCCTTGCGAGGGGACCCGCATCTGAGGTGAGGAGGCTGGGGAGGTCACTCGTTCGAAGACCCGGTGTAGTGTCAACCCGGTGACGGATGGGCCTTCGGTAACTCCCTTGGAGGACATCTTCCCCTGATAGGGGCCGCAACGCAACGGAGGTATTCATGTCAAGACTCCTACAACCCTTGGTCATAGCATAGGGGGTGTAGGGACCCAGATCAGTATAGTGCCTCGACCTGCTCATCTTACCGTATTCATGCCATCGCATTGCCTGTATGTGGAGATACGAAATAAACCAACAGTTGGACTGTGATCGGTGTATGGACTCTGTTAATGGGAGCAAAGGGTGGTTCGTTGGTTTCTGCACGACAGACTCGGTACATGCTCAGGACACACCGGCCCGAGGAAACATCAGGTATTGGCCTTCACCTCACCGGCCGTAATGGGGAGGACATGGGCCGTAGCGCACCTCACTCTGTCGCGTGACATACCCCTAGCTAAAGAGGACGGGGTGAGGGGGTCGCTACATATATATATATATGTTTGGGGGTTCCAAGTAATTTTCTAGCAAAAAAAAATAGGATTTTTGTACTCACCGTAAAATCAGTTTCTCTGACGTCCATGGACTGACACAGCCTCTTCATACTTGACAAGTGGGTTTATGTCCCTGCTCATAGGAGAAGACTAGGCAGAATGTTAAATGTTATAATATACATTACATTACCAGAGCTGAACAGCCCCGCCCAGGGGGCGGTCCTTCCAGACATAACCCTCCTACCTGCAGCCAGCAGCCTTCAGTTCGTAACAAAGCAGTACAAACCTTAAAGAGGAGGGGTGGGTGCCGTGTCAGTCCATGGACGTCAGACAAACTGATTTTACGGTAAGTACAAAAATCCTATTTTCTCTTACCGTCCATGGACTGACACAGCTCTCATACTTGACAAGTGGGACGTCCCAAAGTAGTGTCAAAGAACAGGGGTGGTAACAATATTTGAAGGAAAAAACCAAACTTCACCCAAAACAAGCAGAGCTCCTCAACGGAGGAGGTGCAACATTAAACAGCGGCCTGTAACACTTCCGAAGATGCAGCCACATCAACCTTGTAAAACTTAGAAAAAGGTATGAACGGACGACCAGGACGCCGCCTTGCACACTTGTGCAACCGACACTTGATGTCGGAAAGCCCAGGAAGCACCAATTGCCCTGGTGGAATGCGCCGTAACCGGAAAGGGAGGCGCCCGCCCCTTAAGGGCGTAGGCCTGTATGACAGTCTGCCGGATCCACCGAGAAATGGTGGCAGCCGAGACCGCTTGGCCCTGTTTTGGACCAGAGACAGACACAAACAGTGAGTCAGACTTCCGAATAGAAGCCGTAGAGGACAGGTACACTCGCAAAGCACGTACCACATCTAAAGTGTGAAGCGCAAACTCTCTGGGATGCGATGGACGAGGACACAGAGATGGAAGCACAATGTCCTCATTAAGGTGGAAGGCTGAGACCACCTTCAGGAGAAAAGAAGGCTGTGGATGTAGCACCACCTTATCCTTATGAAGGACCAAGTATGGCGGCTTGCAAGACAAGGCCGCCAATTCAGACACCCGTCTGACAGAAGTAATGGCCACTAAAAAAGCCACCTTCTGGGATAGAGGTAAGAGAGGAATCTCTCTGATGTATTCAAACGGAGGTTCTTGAAGAACCGAGAGCACCAAATTCAGATCCCAAGGAGGAAGAGGTGGTTTAACAGGGGGGAGCACATGGCGGACCCCCTGCACAAAGGTGCTAATCAAGGAATGATTCGCTATCGGCCGCTGAAGGAAGACTGCCGGAGCCGAAAACTGACCCTTGATGGTGCTTAAGGCAAGCTTTTGGGTCACACCACGCTGTAAAAACAATAGGATTCTGGGAACGGAATACGTCCGCGGACGCCAATCCAGCTCCTCGCACATGGCGATGTAGGCCCTCCAGGTACGATGGTATATCTTCCTGGAGGAAGATTTCCATGCCCTCAGCATGGTCGAAATGACCGAATCCGAGAGACCTCGGTCCCTCAACACCTGGCTTACAATAGCCACGCCGTTAAAGCCAGCGACTGTAAGCAGGATGAAGTATGGGACCTTGAGACAGAAGGTCCTCCCGCATTGGCAGACGCCAAGGAACGTCCAACACGAGACGCACAAGATCGGCGTACCAATGACGTTGTGCCCAATCCAGGGCGATAAGGATCACCGGAATCCCCTCGGCCTCTACCCTGCGAAGCTGGTGAGGAAGCAACTGCAGCGGAGGGTAAGCATACATCAGGCGATACCGACCCCACGGGGCAAACAATGCATCTGAGGCATCTGCCCAGGGGTCCCTGAACCTGGCCACAAACCTTGGCACATTGCGATTGAGACGAGAGGCCAATAGGTTCACATCCGGCGTGCCCCACCGCCGGCAAAGGAGTTGAAACATCTGGCAGCTCAGATAGTCCACCTACCAGTTGTCTATTCCTGAGATGTAAACGGCCGACAGAGCCGGCACGCTTCTTTCCGCCCACCTTAGGATGTGGGCGACCTCGGACGCCGCAGCTGAGCTCCGAGTTCCCCCCTGATGGTCGACATAAGCCACCGCCGTGGCGTTGTCCGACTGGATCCTGACCGATCGACCACGCAGCCTCACCGACCAAGAGGAAAGGCACAGTCTGATTGCCCTGAGTTCCAGAACATTGATCGGCAGACGGGATTCGTCCGGGGTCCAAAGCCCCTGGGCTGATAGGACCCCCCAAACTCCCCCCCAAGCCCGTAATGCTGGCGTCCGTCGTGATCACCATCCACTGGATAGGAAGGAACGACTTCCCGGACCGAAGAGCCGGGGATCTCAACCACCACGTCAGGGATGCCCTGACTGGGTGACTCACCTGGATCTGACGATCCAAGGACAATGGGGACTTGTCCCAAGTGGACAGGATCTCCTTTTGTAAGGCACGAGTGTGTGATTGGGCATACGGAACGGCCTCGAAGGAGGCCACCATGAGTCCCAGGACCCTCATGCAGAAACGGATCGACGACCACCGTCGGGACGTCAGCACCCGCACCGCAGATTGAAGAGTCTGTAATTTTTCCGAAGGTAGGAATACCTTCGCCTCCGAGGAGTCCAGGATGAAACCTAGATACTCCAGACGCTGAGTCGGAACCAGGACCGACTTCTGAGCGTTCAGCAGCCAACCAAATTCTCGGAGGGTTTGACTGACTATCTTCACATTTTCCTCTAATTCTGAGCCAGAGTCTGCTCTTAGAAGAAGATCGTCTAGATAGCCCATGATAGCAATGCCTCGCTGTCTCAGCAAAGCTAGAATCAGAGCAAGCACCTTGATGAAAACCCGCGGTGCTGATGCCAGGCCGAAGGGAAGAGCCACAAACTGATAGTGGTCTTCGCCTATTGCGAAGTGCAGAAACTTCTGGTGACCCACGCAGATTGGGACATGCAAGTAGGTGTCCTTGATGTCCAAGGACGCCAGAAAATCCCCTGGATGAAGCGCAGCAATCACCGTGCAAATGGACTCCATGCGGAATCTTTGAACCTTCACAAAGTCATTTAGGGCTTTGAGGTCCACAATTGGACGGACTCTGTCCTTCTTTGGGACCACAGACAGATTCAAATAAATTCCCTGAAACCTCTCCGTTGACGGAACCGGCAAAATTACTCCGCACCTCAGCAAGTCCTGCACCGCCCCCATGAGAGCACTCCGACGTGCTGGAGGGAGAGGGAGATTTGAGGGAAAAAATCTGTTTGGTGGCCAGGAAAGGAACTCTATCCTGTACCCCGAGGTGACCACCTCGCATACCCACCGGTCGGAGATCCGGGAGTTCCACCGATCCGTGAACTAGCGAAGTCGTCCTCCCACCCCAGAGTCGGGCGGGGGCAAGACTTCATGCAGTGGCGGACTTGGTAGCTGGCTTGCTTGGCTTACGCACCCAGGGACGCTTCTGTCCACCAGCCGCATGCTTGTCAGTCCGGGAGGTCTTACCCGTGGGCTCTGACTGACAAAAAAACCTCTTCTGTGCTGGAAAGGAAGTGCCCGGGTTGCGGCGGGGCTCCTTTCTCTTAGTAGTTTGAGGAAGAAGGGTGCTTTTACCCCCCGTGACATCTTTAATAATGTCATTCAGGGCAGCACCAAAAAGCCTACCGCCCTTAAAGGGCAAATCAGTCAGGAGCTTCTTAGAGGCCAGGTCAGCAGACCAGCATTTTAACCAGATCAAACGACGCAACACCACCGCAGACACTGAAGCCCTAGATATCAGGGGGGCAGCGTCCATAGTGGCATCTCACACATACACCAGGCCTTGCACCAGTTGGTGGGCCAGTGTGATGCATTCTGGAGGAAGATTATGCTCCTGCACAGTCTGGTGCAGAATCTTAGCCCATTCCGTGAGTGTCTGAGACACCAAGGTCGCTGCTACAATAGGACGTAAGGCGGATCCCAGCATGGTGAACATGTCTCTGCTCACCACTTCAGACCTCCTATCAGTGGGATCCTTAAAGGAAGGAGTCCCCTCCATCGGGAGAGATGTGGTCTACCACCGAAAGGAGAGGCCCATTTTTTAAGCAGGATCTCTTCAAAAGGGTACCTAACCGACAGACGCTGCGGGACCGCAAAAGTCTTCTGCGGTTTATCCCAAACCTGATCTATGAACCTGTCAAAGAAAGGCATGTAGGGAAAAACCTTTTTAGAAGGATTAGCCTTAAAGGAACCAAAGGAGACAGTCTCCACCTGAGGTTCCTCAGCCGCAGCATCCAGCTTGAGAGTGTTCATCACAGCATCAATGAGTTCACTTACAAGCGCCCTGTCATTTCTCACAAGGAATGTTCTGGTCAAAAACATCAAAATTCAGAGCTAGGGTCCTGTGCAGCAGTCAGGCCCATATCTGAATCAGAGCACTCCCCTGGAGATGTAGTGGGGAGAGGGCGCTTTTTAGCTCCCTTGCGCTCACACCCTGCTTCCATCCTGACAAGAAATGATTCCAGGACTGCCGACAACTGGTCCATAGGGACCGCAGGTGCAGAAGTACTGCCTGTTGCCTCTGGCATGTATGGGGAAGCAGGTGTACCAGACTCCATAATTCGCCACTCTCTGAGACTTTTTGTCAGAAAAGAGAAGAAAAAAGCCCACCCTCCAGCCGTGCTGACTGTGGGGACTCACCAACCCAGAGAGGACCGCTCGGTTCTGCTGCCAATGCTGCGCTTCCAGCGCGAGTGTGCAGTGAGATAACTGTGAGGAGAATCGCACTCTTCAGGCAACTATAGAGGCCCAAGCAGCACAAAAGCGCACACAGTGCCAAGAAAATGACCGCCGCAATTGTAACTGCGCCATAGCAATCCACGGCAAGATGGCCGCCATGCGCTCCCATGTAAGAATAAAAAAAATATGTAACAAAACATGGCGCCAAAAGGCCCAAAAAACACAAAACACTCACAGCCTTATGCAGACACCCATAGCCCCCCCCCCCCCCCCGGGACAGAGTGACCCCCAGCCAGCACAGCGCCAGAGTAATGGTGACAGAGTAACAAAACAATAAGGGGGAGACAGGGAAAATCCCCCATAGCACAGGAACACACAGCATGTACTCACCTGCGGAGACAGGGGAGACTACTTACCCATCCAAGAAGGACCCACTGGTGTGTTCCAGACAGACCTAGCGGAGTTCGGTACTGAGTAGCTGTTGGCCCGGTCCACCATGAAAGATACAGCAGAACTGTTCAATTGTATGCGGACCTCGGAGCAAAAGCTCACCGGCCACCCCTAGAGCCGTGGGGCATGTCGTGAACTGATCTCACGCAGAGCGAGGATCAGCACGCTTGATGGTCGGACTGGGAAGCCTACGAGGATATCTAAGTACCCAACCTGTTGCCCAGCCAACAGTTAATAGAAGATCTCAAAAATAAAATAATAAAATTCCAAAAAGGAATAAAAAAAAAGTCTTCAGGAGACTGGCTCCTAAGAGAGGCACGTCCTCTCCTCTGCTAGGCAGAAAAAAACTGAGGCTGCTGGCTGCAGGTAGGAGGGTTATGTCCGGAGGGACGGCCCCCTGGGCGGGGCTGTTCCACTCTGGTAATATAATGTATATTATAACATTTAACATTCTGCCTTCTCCTATGAGCAGGGACATGAACCCACTTATCAAGTATGAAGAGGCTGTGTCAGTCCATGGACGGTAAGAGAAAAAGGATTTTAACTTGTTAACAACAAGTTTGAAAAATAAGCCCGGTCCTTAAATGGTTAAAATACATAATGGTAATTATGAATGATATCCAATACAACGGGGAAAAATTGCCACGTAATTGCAGACAGTAGTTATAACATACAGTATTACATATATTAAGCAATATCAAGTAAAATACCGTATTTTTCGCACCATAAGACGCACCTGACCATAAAACGCACCTAGGTTTTAGAGGAGGAAAACAAGAAAAAAAATATTCTGAACCAAATTGTGTACTAAAATATTTTCCAGTACCCATTAAATGCAGCCTGACCATTGCCATAGTAAACGCAGAGGGACCATGCCATAGTAAACACAGAGGGACCATGCCATAGTAAACACAGAGGGACCATGCCATAGTAAACGCAGAGGGACCATGCCACAGTAAACGCAGAGGGACCATGCCACAGTAAACGCAGAGGGACCATGCCACAGTAAACGCAGAGGGACCATGCCACAGTAAACGCAGAGGGACCATGCCACAGTAAACGCAGAGGGACCATGCCACAGTAAACGCAGAGTGACCATGCCATCAGTGGTGTATTTAGGTTTTGTGCTGCCCTAGGCCTGACTAAACTTGCGCACCCCCTAATTTAAATATGACCCACCCCTTCCTGTCAAGGCCTGCCCTGTCATCTTCATGGGAAGAGGACAGAGGGGACGCTGTGGGAAGAGGACAGAGGGTTGCCGTGGGTGAAGGACAAAGGGACACCCTGGGAAGAGGACAGAGTAACGCCCTGGGAAGAGGACAGAGTAACGCCCTGGGAAGAGGACAGAGTAACGCCCTGGGAGAAGGACGCCGTGGGAAGAGGACAGAGGGGACGCAGTGGGAAGAGGACAGAGGGGACGCCGTGGGAAGAGGACAGAGAGGGACATTGTGGCGGTCAATAAGGCCTAGAGGATAGCAGGTTAGGCACTTCCTAATGGCTCAGTCCCTGGGAACAGTAATGAATAATGGCCAACAGGCCCTCTTACCAGACCCAGCGAAATCGCAACAGTGATCCCTCTGGCTGGACGTTCGCTCACTCTGGGTTGCCTGGGGTGACTCTAGTCAGTAGTGTAGCATGTCTGTATCCTGGCAGTGGCTCGGTCTTTCTCCCTCTCTGGTGGTGCGGGTACAGGGTGGCTCCCTCTCTGGTGGTGCGGGTACAGCGGTTAAAGTGTGGCTCCCTCTCTGGTGGTGCGGGAACAGTGTGGCTCCCTCTCTGGTGGTGTGGGTACAGCGTGGCTCTCTGGCGGTGTGGGTACAGCGTGGCTCTCTGGCGGTGTGGGTACAGCGTGGCTCTCTGGCGGTGTGGGTACAGCGTGGCTCTCTGGCGGTGTGGGTACAGCGTGGCTCTCTGGCGGTGTGGGTACAGCGTGGCTCTCTGGCAGTGTGGGTACAGCGTGGCTCTCTGGCGGTGTGGGTACAGCGTGGCTCTCTGGCGGTGTGGGTACAGCGTGGCTCTCTGGCGGTGTGGGTACAGCGTGGCACTGGTGGTGCGGGGTACAGCGTGGCTCTCTGGCGGTGCGGGGTACAGCGTGGCTCCCTGGTGGTGCAGGGTACAGCGTGGCTCTCTGGTGGTGCGGGGTACAGCGTGGCTCTCTGGTGGTGCGGGGTACAGCGTGGCTCCCTGGTGGTGCGGGGTACAGCGTGGCTCTCT
Source organism: Rana muscosa (assembly GCA_029206835.1). Lineage (NCBI taxonomy): Eukaryota > Metazoa > Chordata > Amphibia > Anura > Ranidae > Rana > Rana muscosa. The sequence goes on from CM055128.1 coordinate 331,388,801, forward strand.
GGTGGTGCGGGGTACAGCGTGGCTCTCTGGCGGTGCGGGGTACAGCGTGGCTCTCTGGCGGTGTGGGTACAGCGTGGCTCTCTGGCGGTGTGGGTACAGCGTGGCTCTCTGGCGGTGTGGGTACAGCGTGGCTCTCTGGCGGTGTGGGTACAGCGTGGCTCTCTGGCGGTGTGGGTACAGCGTGGCTCTCTGGCGGTGTGAGTACAGCGTGGCTCTCTGGCGGTGTGGGTACAGCGTGGCTCTCTGGCGGTGTGGGTACAGCGTGGCTCTCTGGCGGTGTGGGTACAGCGTGGCTCTGGCGGTGCGGGGTACAGCGTGGCTCCCTGGTGGTGCAGGGTACAGCGTGGCTCTCTGGTGGTGCGGGGTACAGCGTGGCTCCCTGGTGGTGCGGGGTACAGCGTGGCTCTCTGGTGGTGCGGGGTACAGCGTGGCTCCCTGGTGGTGCGGGGTACAGCGTGGCTCTCTGGTGGTGCGGGGTACAGCGTGGCTCTCTGGTGGTGCGGGGTACAGCGTGGCTCTCTGGTGGTGCGGGGTACAGCGTGGCTCTCTGGTGGTGCGGGGTACAGCGTGGCTCTCTGGTGGTGCGGGGTACAGCGTGGCTCTCTGGTGGTGCGGGGTACAGCGTGGCTCTCTGGTGGTGCGGGGTACAGCGTGGCTCTCTGGTGGTGCGGGGTACAGCGTGGCTCTCTGGTGGTGCGGGGTACAGCGTGGCTCTCTGGTGGTGCGGGGTACAGCGTGGCTCCCTGGTGGTGCGGGGTACAGCGTGGCTCCCTGGTGGTGCGGGGTACAGCGTGGCTCTCTGGTGGTGCGGGGTACAGCGTGGCTCCCTGGTGGTGCGGGGTACAGCGTGGCTCTCTGGTGGTGCGGGGTACAGCGTGGCTCTCTGGTGGTGCGGGGTACAGCGTGGCTCTCTGGTGGTGCGGGGTACAGCGTGGCTCTCTGGTGGTGCGGGGTACAGCGTGGCTCTCTGGTGGTGCGGGGTACAGCGTGGCTCTCTGGTGGTGCGGGGTACAGCGTGGCTCTGGTATTGCGGTTTAGTTGGCAAAAGGGAGGCTAAGTTTGTAAGTGTACATGTGGTCCTTGTAGAGTGTAGCTGACACCTTTTCAGTGGATTTTGATGATAATTTAGAAAAACCTCAACTGTGTAGTCTGTCTTTGTGGAGAAAAACATTTTTGATTTTCTTTTAAAGAGATGCTGGTTTTGGCGGGAAAAAGTAATGGCGCCATTCTTGGCTTTTGTTAGCCTTGCAGGTTTGTCTGCCATTTTGAGGCACAGTTTTCCTTAGCCTGTGGATATCCTATAAGGGAACGTGCAGCCACCTTTCTTTTGGGCACTATACCATGTGGCATTCATCAGCTATGTTGCTGATAGAATTTCTCAGTTTTTGATGTTTAGTGCGAATATAGTGCGATCTTTTCTGCGTGGAACCTGGTGGAGGCAATTTGTGTTTTTCTATGTGTAGGGGAACCAATGTGGTGTTCATTGTGATGTCCCATGCGGGTTATTGGCGGGAAAAATTGCATGCGTCAATGGCGCCATTTTTGTTGTTGTCCATGAGGTGCTGTGGTGGGTCATCCACCATTTTGTAGTCCTGGCTTGTCGGCCATTTTGAGAGACGTTTACAGTTTGAGATAGGAAGTTCCAGTTTAGCAAACACGGCTCCTGAATATGCTGTATTGGCATTTGTTGATCGGCGCAGTTTTCTTATGTTTTATGCGTTTACAGTTTGACCTGTGCACTGCTGGGAAGAGTAGTGAGACACCAGGGGGACATACTGAGAGACTGGTTTTTGTTTAATGAATTTGCTGGTTTAAATTGTTTTTCTAAGCATCGCCTTTTGAGTTGAGTGGTATCTTAAAATAGCGCGGTTTTACCCCGAGGGGCCACAACGTGCTTGCGGACACACGCACATGCTGGGGCCTATTTAGAGATGGGATCTGGCTGACCTACCAGCAGTTGGAGTGTGGGAGGAGGCCAACGCAGACACAGGGAGGACATGCAAACTCCATGCAAGTGGTGCTAGGAGGGGGGATTTCTCTGTTTCGAATGTGGGAAGGACTTCACTTTACACTGAATTTTGATAGATTGTAAGACTAACAGAGTTTTTGTACAATGATGTGTTTTTATGTTTGGATATTTGGGAGTTTCCCAGAGAACAATTCATTTTTGGAACTTGTACTGTATAGCCATCTTTTGGCAGGAGTTTGTATTTTGAGTCCCAACTTATGGTCTGACTTCCAGGGAATGTGGGTCAGGGGGGATTCCCTCCCATTTGCAAAGGGGGGTTTACTCCATCATTTCCTTGACAAGGTTTTAAATGGTTGAAATATATAATGTGTAGCCATAGATTTTTTTGGAGTCTTGATAGACAAGGCGATTAAGGCCTCCCCTCCCCCTCCCTGAACAATTGATATGTAATTAAACCAGTTTGGTTTTTTAAGTAGCTGAGCATAACCGGAAGTTTCTTTTCAGCATTTATATATCAGCAGAAAGTTTGTGGGAGGAGCTTGGGGTTTTTAAAGGTGAGCAATGAGATTTGTGTCTGGAAGGAAAATGGAAAGCATTTTGGCGTTTAAAAGTGTTTTATATTTCGTTCCAGTTTTGTGAAGTTTTGTACTGTAATACAGTTTTGGGTAGAGAGCAAACAGGGGGTATCACCATTATTTTATCATCTAGATACAGAGAGAAGCCACATTGTTCTGCAGGTGGTAAACTGGCGTAATTGTTCTGTGTGGTTTAGTCTGACAACGCAGTGTATGGGTGTATAGCGGAAAATGCTTGTGTATGCATGCACTGTGAGGGGTAGAGGCCTAATTCGGGGGTTGATCTGTGGTTGTTGCTGTAGTTCCAAAAGTGTTGGGACAACAAGCCATAGAGTTGACGCCTCGGTTAGGGTTTCTAGTTGGAGGACTTGACCATATAGTGGTTGTAGTTCTGCAATTCACCGTATAAGAAGACACCGGGCGGTGATCTCCGAAAATGGGTGCAACGGTTTAACCTGGACGCAGGTTTAAGACGATAAGCCGATTCAAATCGCCATGGACACAAGGAGGTCTGTGCAAAGGGAAGGAATGGAGGCTTCCCATAGTCAGACGGTCACACAGTGCACGAAGCCTAGTTTTGGGGCAAAGGCCTTTGAACCCCAAAAAGATTAACATAGGTGGTCCAAGGATACTATTTTGGGTATCCCTCTGGAATGGATGTAGTTGAGCTGCGGCTTCAGAAATCTGTAATGATGAGGAACGGTGGCTCATGCCCGTTTGTTTGAACTTTGTATGGCTGGTCCATGCAAGCTTCTCGAGCTGCTCTCATATTCCCATTGTATTTTTTCCTATTGCTGAAAGAGTGAAGGGAGAATTCTGGCTGTTTTTTTTTTTCATTTTTGGTTTTGGAAACTGGGAAGTATTTCCCCCACGTTTGTATCGGAATGTTTGTATGTAGTAACGTGAATATGTTCGAACTTACCGCGGCGATCCTCCGATGCGTCGCGGCTGTTGTATTTTTGTAGGAACGGGAAAAGTAAGGGTTACAGAGGGTTTTGTTTGAATCAGTTTTGAAAGAATGTCATTGACAATTTACCAATGTACAGGAATGTCATTATTATTTTACCATTCTTTGCAGGTTAAATATGAAGAATAGAGTAATGATTTTGCTTTTAAGTATTTTTCAGGTCCAAGGAGTTTGTACACAGAGAACAGGTGTATGTAGACAGCGGTACATATGGATAAATATGAGTCTAAGGAGGTAAAAGTATCACAGGCTATTTCATTGTTTCTTTTTTCCTGCACCACGCATTTCTTCCTTCAGTCTGTAATGAGGAAGAAAAGGGGGGAGAAGTGATAAATGTAAGAGTGACAGTTTTTTTCAAACTAATAATAACCTCTGTAATTCTAACCAAGTTTGTGCCAAGACTGTCTTTCTTTAATAGAATTTGAATTGGCAAGCAGCAGTCTGGTGAAGTAGGTTCCCATCCCAGAGGCTAAGAACCTTGTCAATGGCTCCAGGTATTGTAAGCCACGCACAGGTTATGCAGTGACCACAGTCCCGATGTCTGGGTTATTGTCATATGAGGGTTGTTTGGAGGTCAATCAAAATCAGGGTCATACTCTCCTCATTAGCTGTCACTTATATTCTCGGCTGATGGGGTGGGTGCGATCGTTGTGACATGAACTTCAAAATGTCCACCACAGGGTTCACGATTCCCTCCCGGACCCGACTTAATAATCAGTTTACATTCTTTCCAACCAGGTGACTGGGTCGTTGTAAAGAAGCTTGAGGGATGAGACCACACCAGCCACTGCAAGAAGCGGCTCAACCACACCAAAGAATGAGGAGTATCTTTGTTTATTTATATTTTTGTTGTTTAGTAAATTTTAGCAAGGGTAACGGTGAAAAGCATCCCAAGTTATTATTTAAAGTGTATGTCCTGACTAGCTCAGAAAGCGAACAGGACCGATGGTCTGTTCTGAGTCTTCACCGAGTTTTAGTCCCCAGCGATGACAGAGGTACATGACATTTATGGTGTTATTATGGGTATGAGGAGTTTTAGTCCTCAGCGATGACAGCAGTACATGCCATTTATGATGTTATTATGGGTATGAGGAGTTTTAGTCCCCAGTGATGACAGCGGTACATGACATTTATGATGTTATTATGGGTATGAGGAGTTTTAGTCCTCAGCGATGACAGAGGTACATGACATTTATGATGTTATTATGGGTATGAGGAGTTTTTGACAAACTAGTGAAGACTCCAGACAGACACTTGTCAATGGAACCTAACGATGTATTTTTAGAGGGTAAAATTGGTTTTAGTTTTAATGGCTCTGTCTCTTGTCGGTTTGGGTATCTAGGCAGCCCACAAGTGTGTTTGAACTTTAGGTTGGTGTTTATGTGGATCTGCAGCTTATAAAGGTAATTCCCCCAAAGCAAGAGGTTCATGCGCGATGGTGAAGCTGTCCCAACATTTTAGGTCGCGGCCGATCGCAAGGATCTGATGGCGCAGGAAATTAAGAATGGCAGGGACAGCTAGAAGGGATTTGTTCACCAATCCCGACCAGGTCTGGGCATGGTGTCCTGCATGCACAAGGTGGGGGGGGGGGCTCGGGCTTGGGATACGATTGAACAATTCCCATCCGTTAAGGATAGGGTTCTTCATGTAATTGTTGAAGCCAGAGCTGTAGCTAAGTGAAGGTTGGGAGTCCTTTTTAAGGGTCTGGGAATCTTTGGGGATCTAATTTTTTATTTTACAGCGGATCGTGGTTAAAGGAAGTGGGAATATATACTCATGTCGTTTTTATTTCTATTCTTTCTATGTCGTGACGTGAGGCTCCTGTTGCCCGATTTGACGCGTGACCAGAGTTTCCTTGATGAGACGCCCCGAAGCCGGACCCACATACAACACAGAGGATCACAGACGGATCGGCGATTACTACGGCTCACCATGTCGTGTCCTCCTTTATAAGTCATGCCCCTGAAGAGTAGAGTCTACATGTCAAGCCGTGTTTTCCTTTTTATGGACTAAGAACTGATTCATTTCCAGGTGTAAGAAGCATATCAACTCTCATCGATGGACACATGGGGTGCATATGACAAAAAAGGGAGGACTGTTGTGGAGATTTTTATGGAGATGTATTTAATATGTATTGTCATAGTGTCACCCAGTGTTAGTACTTCCGCAACCCGCTCTAAAAGAGCTGATTGGGGTAGTCTGAGGCTGGTTGAATCCCGTCTGATAGGGGAAAACGTTTTGAGTGTGATGTTTGCAGGGTGCGGATATGTCCGCCAACGGGGGCCCTCTGTGCATTAGCATGGACGATCGTTAAGGAGGGGATATGCTCGCTCTGCAATGACATCATTGGTTATAGGCGGATGGGCGCTCTTGTCTCTGCTATGTCTGATCAACATTGGTTGGAATTCGTAGCGCGCATCTGCAGATAGCCTCCCTCCCCCATTCAATAATAGTATAATCTTAATATGCGTTATTCTATGGAATAGCGCAGAATAAGAATTCCTATCAACGGTAACTTTAGCCATCCTACGTTATTGTATTCATGTATGACATCTCCTGTTGGAAGGAATGTCCAGGTACTGCCATTTTCCTTGTATGGTCATTTTCCTGTGAGGAGGGAACATCCTGTGAGGTTCCCGCCCATGGGGGAGGGGATTGGTTGCTGCAGCCAATCACCTCCTGTGTGAGATCTTTTGAGTTTAATAAAAGCCTATGATTAGGCGTCGGCTAGGCAGTCTTTGCTGGAATGGCCTGATAAGAAGATAAGCTTTTGTGGTGCTGCCTTTCTTGAATGAATGATGGAATGAACGGTGAGTGGACTTTAGCAAACTTAACATAAAGATAGCATTATTCCAAAAAGATGAATCTAAAGTGTGTGCTTATAGAGCACAGGAATTATAGGCTGTGTGCATTGTAAACAGCAGCCTGAAATTCCACAATACCCCCCAGCAGAGTATTCTCTTTTGCTCCTCTTCAAGTTCTAACACCCCCTCCCTCCCCTCCAGCAGAGTGCTTGCATGCTGGGGGAACTGGTGCCATAAACTCTGCAGGGACTTCATTTCCCATGATGCTCCCAGTGTCTTCTGATTGGCCCTCTGCTGTGGCCAATCATGGGGGGGGGGGGAAACAGTGGGCAGGAAGCTGGGTGGCGACCCAGCAAATCCAATTAGAGCCGCTCTCTCTTTCTCTTCTCCTTACAGAAAGGGAAGGGGGTGGCGGGGGAAATACAGACAGCCCGCAGCTCTCCTCTCCCTGTCACAGCGCCGCTGCTCTATTTGCCAGAGAACTCGGCAGCAGCGCTGTGACAGGGAGAGGAGAGCTGCGGGCTGTCTGTATATCCCCCGCCACCCCCCTTCCCTTTCTGTAAGCAAAAATAGGATTTTTATAACAGCTTACCTGTAAAATCCTTTTCTTGGAGTACATCACGGGACACAGAGCGACATAGTCATTACTAATGGGTTATATAGATACCTTCAGGTGCTGGCACTGGCAACTTCCAAAACCGGAAGTACCCTCCCCTATATAAGCCCCTCCCATCCGGGAGCACCTCAGTTTTGTAGCAAAGCAATAAGTGTCCCTAAAGAGGGGTGGGAGCTCTGTGTCCCGTGATGTACTCCAAGAAAAGGATTTTACAGGTAAGCTGTTATAAAAATCCTATTTTCTTTCTCGTACATCACGGGACACAGAGCGACATAGTCATTACTAATGGGATGTCCTAAAGCAATGCCCAATGAGGGGGGGGATACACCATACATAAGCTGAGCGCTATCAGACATGAGGATCTTTTGCGGCCTGCAACACACTGCGCCCCAAAGGCAACATCCTCCTGACTTCTAACGTCCACCTGGTAGAACCTAGTAAACGTGTGTACTGAAGACCATGTTACGGCCTTACAGATTTGAGCCAGGGAGGCCTGGTGATGCGCTGCCCATGAAGTTCCAACTGCTCTCGTGGAGTGCGCTCTAACTTTGAACGGAGGCGGTCTCCTTCTCAAGCCATAGGCTTGCATTATGACCTGTCGAATCCACTTGGCTAAAGTAGATTTTGACGCTGCCTGACCCTTTCTGGGGCCTTCCGGCAGAATAAACAAAGTATCCGTTCTGCGAATCTGAGCAGTGGCTTTTAGATAAGCTTTAACTGCTCTTACTACATCCAAAGAATGCAATAACTTTTCCTCTACCGAAGTAGGTTTGGGGAAAAAAGAAGGAAGAACCACATCTTGGTTCAAATGAAACCTCGATACCACCTTAGGAAGAAAGGCTGGATGAGGACGTAACACTACTCTGTCCTTATGGATAACCAGATATGGCTCTTTACAGGACATAGCTGCTAATTCCGACACTCTTTTAGCCGAACAAATGGCTACTAGAAAAATCAATTTCCTGGTGAGAAGAACCAAAGAAATATGCTGTAATGGTTCAAATGGTTGTTTCTGTAGAACCGACAGAACCAGGTTTAGATCCCATGGACATATGGGAATATTAACCGGAGGACTAATACGCATCACTCCTTATCTAAAGGCTTTGACTAGTGAATGCGAAGCCAAGGGCCTTTGAAAAAATATTGACAAGGCCGAAAACTGACCTTTGATAGTACTCAAGGCAAGCTTCCTATCTACAGCCCACTGTAGGAAGTCCAGAATCCTACCTATTACGTACTTATGTGGATGCCATTTCTTGGCCTCACACCACGCGATGTACGCCTTCCAGATTCTATAGTAGATCTGCCTGGATACCGGCTTCCTGGCATTGATCATGGTAGATACCACAGGATTAGAGAGCCCTCTCTTTTTTAGAATGTGGGCTTCAATAGCCAGGCCGTCAAACCTAGGGCTGGTAAGGAAGGGTGGTATATCGGTCCTTGCGAAAGCAGGTCCGGACGATGTGGGAGAGTCCAAGGACTCCCCACTGACATTTTTACAATCTCCGCGTACCATGCTCTTCGGGGCCACGCTGGAGCCACCAGAATCACTGGTTTCTTTTCTACCCTGATTCTGTGGAGTAATCGAGGTAACCATTGTGGCGGGCGGTGTGAATGCATATATCAGCTTGAACTGATCCCAAGGGAACACTAGGGCATCCGAGCCGCAAGCTAGGGGATCCCTTGTCCGAGAGACAAACCTGTCCACCTTTGCGTTGAATCTGGATGCTAGAAGATCTACATCCATTGTTCCCCACCGCTGACATATTGTCCAGAAAACCTCGGGGTGAAGGGACCATTCCTCTGGGCATAATTGCTGGTGACTTAGAAAGTCCGCCTTCCAATTCTCCACTTCTGGAATGAATACCGCAGATATGGCTGGGACATATCTTTCTGCCCATTTCAGGATGTAATTTACTTCCCTCTGGGCTGCACGACTCCTGGTGCCCCCCTGATGATTGATATATGCCACTGCTGTGGCATTGTCTGATTGAATTCTGACAGGGGACCCTTGGAGTTTGGATGTCCATGCTACTAGGGCATACCGGGCTGCTCGTATCTCTAAGAGATTGATGGGCAGGGCCTTTTCTGCATCCGACCATCTGCCCTGGAGAGACCATTGCTCCAGTACTGCTCCCCAGCCTATAAGGCTGGCATCTGTAGTGACCACCTTCCAAGAAATCGGACTGAAGGATTTCCCTTTTTCCAGATTCTGGGGAACCAACCACCAACGGAGGCTCTTGCGATCGGATATGGACAAGGACATTGTAAGTCTAGGGCCTGAACTTTTTTGTTCCAGGCTGACAGTATGGCCCCTTGCAAATTCCTTGAATGGAATTGACCGTAGGGTACTGCTTCGAATGATGCCACCATTTTTCCCAGCAGCCTCATGCACAGGCGTATAGACGGCTGTCTTTTTTGTACCCACTAAGTGGATCAAATCTTTCAAAGACAACACCTTTCCTCGAGGCAAGAATATTTTTCTCTGGCCTGAATCCAACCTTAGCCCCAAGTATTCCAGACTTTTGACTGGTTTTTAGGGCTGACTTGTCTCGGTTGATAATCCAACCGTGAGATTCCAGATACTTGATTGTCTTGTGAACGACCACGTCTAGTTTTTTCACTGAGTGGTCTATCAGCAACAAGTCATCTAGATATGCCATTATCATTACACCTTGTGTTCTTAGATTGGCCAATAAAGGGCCAGAATTTTTGTAAACACTCGTGGTGCTGTGGCCAGACCGAAGGGTAAGGCTCTGAACTGAAAATGGCGCCCTTCTACTGCAAAGCGTAGAAATTTTTGGTGGACTGGAAAGATGGGAATGTGCAAATAAGCATCTTTGATGTCGATCGAGGCTAACCAATCCTCCCCTTGTAGGGCAGTGGCCACCGATCGGATCGACTCCATCGGAAAGTCCTGATATACAGGAATTTGTTTAGCCCTTTTAGAATTAATATGGGCCCCCCGTCCCCGTTTGCTTCGGGACTGTAATTCTTCCAGGGGAACCTCCATAATTACTCCTTGGAGCAATAGTTGTTCTAGTGCCAACAGGAGGGACTCTCTCTTCCGGGGATCCCTTGGCACGTTTGACCTCAAAAATGGGAAGGAGGAGAGTCTTTTAACTCCAATCTGTATCCCAAACATACTGCGGAGAGCACCTATCTGTTTTGATCGTGTCCCGCCAGGTCTCTTGCGAACAACTGGAGTCCTCCCCCCACCCGACTGAGTGGGGGCAACCCTTCAATGAATTTAACTTTGGGGGAGGTTTTGTACCTCCCCTGACCCAGGGTTTCTCATTACCCTGCGATTGTCCCTGTTTTTTACCCCCGGGAATTGACCGAGGAGGCCGTCGGAACTGTTACACAGCCGATGCCCCAGGGACTGGAGAAGCAGGCCTCTTAAAGAGGGACCTCTAACTCTGTTTTTAACCGGCAAGAGCGTATTTTTACCGCTGGAAATTTTCTGGATATATTTGTCCAGGTCTTCCCTGAATAAGCGTTCACCATGAAATGGGACGCTAACCAGCCATTCTTTACAGGGAGCTTCAGCAGACCAGTTTTTTGAGCCATAGAAGCCTGCGCATATGTACTACAGACAGCGTTAGGCGGGAGGCCTGATGGACTGAATCCTTTATGGCGTCAACCGCAAAGCTTAAGGTTCTAGGTAGATCAGCTAGGGCAAGGCCTGCTGATCTGTCAAGTCCCTCAAGACCTGTTTCAACTGATCCTTCACTGCTTAGCAGACCTCACTGCTGGTTGTGTCACCAAGCTTGCTGTAGAAAGAAGCAGACTTTCATAAGGACTCCAATCTTTTATCTATTGGGTTCTTGAACATTTGGACATTATCCATTGGATATGTCAGTGATTTATACACACAAGAGATGGCTGCGTCCACTGTAGGGACCTTCCATTTTTTGATGAACTTATCCTCCATGGGATAGACCACCGGAAATCTCTTGGGGGAATAAATATTTTCTCAGGATGTTCCCAATCCTGGTAAATGAGCCCTTTCAGTAAAGGGTGAAGTGGAAAAGAACAGACAGTCTGGGGGCTTCTAGCGACCCCAACGAGGATACAGTAGTGGTTGATGGTTCCGCAAGGTGCATTTTTAAATGCTGATCGGACCATGTTAGTCAGAGACTGAACCCATAATCTTTCAGCTTGAGATGCTGAGAAAAGGTTCCCCCACTGTTGATTCCTCTATAACAGAATCAACCTCATCCTGATCCCCTTCAGGCAGGTCGATCCCTGTATGAGACTGTTGCTCTGCTAACAGGCACTCTGAAGGAGGAGACGGAGATCGGGCGTGCTTTCCCTGACAGGGAGGCAGCGATCAATGTGACAATCTCTCTCTAATCCTCCCAGAGCTGAGGAAAAAAACCTCCTCTATTACATACACAGGAGCAGGTGAACTGAGGACAGTCACAGTACCAAGTACCCCTGCGGGGTCTCTACGGTCACTTACCTCTGAACTTCAGGGGAGACTGGTGCAGCAGAAGCATGCCCAAGATCCTCAGAGCCCGATGAGACCCCCTTCGCTTCCTGGAAGATTCAGTTCCGGAGCTTCTGGACGGCATATTCCTAAGCCTAAAGCTGAGGTATTCCAGCCGTAATACACCACTTTTACTGAGAATAGTCTAGCACAATTGCTGCTATAAAACAGTTGGTGTCTACTAAAGTGCCCTTCTAGGGGATGCCTGCATCAACCGCCTCTGTGTGCCTTTATACTGTTGCTAGCTCTGTCTGTGCACTTCAATAGCCAGCTATGATTGTGCTTTAAAACACGCTGGACGCCCGCACATACGCAGTAGCGCCGCGGCGCACACCGAGCGTCATCCACCCGCTCCGCCCCTTTTTTCCAGATCGCCTCTATATATAGAGGCGCGTGCACGCGCGCGCCTTCGGTGCCTTTTTTGAAAAAAAAATAAGGAGCTAGATGGGAGCCAGGGTCCCTGCCGCAGGGCTCGGGGATGGATGAGCGCAGCAACAGGGCAGAGGAGACAACTTCCCAGCAGAGAACTTACCAACTGCCTGGATTTGATTTTGGAAGAAAAAAATCCACATTACAAGAAAAAGAACCATAGCGGCCTCTAGTGTCTAACACAGGTACCGCGATCTTACATTTTTTTTTTTTTTTCTTGCCTACTATTAAAATTTTTACATTTTCTCAGTAGTAACAGGCATACACAGAATATTAGCGGGAATACCTTAGGTAACAGGCAGAAAGACAAATTAGGCTTGGGGGTCCCCCAATAGAACCAAGTTCCTGAGGGGCCCCCACTTACCTTTTCCTCGCCGCAGGACTCTGTTTGGTCCACAGAAGCCCAAACTTCACCTATCACGGCAGGCATTGTAATTAAACCTTCAGGGACCGGGTTCCCAAGGATTCCACTCCCCTGGACCTGTATAGCACCCTGCACAGATAGCCTCTTGGTCGTGGGTATGACCAGAGCTCTGGATCCCAGGGTCCAGCCCTCCTAAGAGAGGCATTACAGGCAAAACCTTGCTCTTCTGTTGCAAGGCCCGGGTACCGACCGTTTAGCTATGAAGCTTTTTTGGTCGGATCCGGAATAGCTTACTGAGGCCCAAAAGAACCTGTACGCAAGCTCAGTGAAAAACACATGTTACTTCTTGGCCAACACCTTAGACACTGGCAAAAAACTGAGGTGCTCCCGGATGGGAGGGGCTTATATAGGGGAGGGTACTTCCGGTTTTGGAAGTTGCCAGTGCCAGCACCTGAAGGTATCTATATAACCCATTAGTAATGACTATGTCGCTCTGTGTCCCGTGATGTACGAGAAAGAAAGAGAGAGAGAGAGCGGCTCTAATTCGATTCGCAAAGCCCCCGACACTGCGGCGGGGGGCGGAGCCAGTGGCGGCGGTCGGGGGATTCCAGAGGCTGTGAGCGGATGGCAGGGGCGGTGCCAGCGACGGCAGGGGGCGGGGCCCCTGTTATGTATTCGGACCATAAGACGCAGGGACATTTTCCCCCATATTTCTGGGGGAAAAAAGTGTGTCTTATAGTCCGAAAAATACGGACTATTTGAGTATAAACACAGCATATAATAGCTCTATGCATTTCATGGATTGATCCACTCTTCAGGAGCATGCTCGTGAATTGAATTGAATGAATATGGTCTGACCCTATCAAAGAAAAAGATAAAATAAGTAAAAATGGATCTGAGGTTAGCTATAAGAACCCCACTCTCTAAAATACTTACGAATGTAGCTGCATGATGGAAGTGTGGCACTATGGATAAGGGACCCGCTTAGCAGTGGCATCACTAGGGTTGGTGTCACCTGGTGCGGTAAAACTTGGTTTTCACACACACACACACACACACACACACACACAAAGAAAAAAGAAAAAAAATCAATTGCAGCCTCACTGTGCCCTCCAAACGCAGCCACTGTGGATTTCTTCTGGAGGCGCTTTGAGTGGACATAACTGATGTACCCCGCTCAGCGGGGGCGGGCCTTAAAGAACAGAGGCCGCATATGGGCAGCACAGAGGCTTAGTGGTTAGCCTTGCAGCACTGCGGTCCTTGGTTCAAATCCTGACCAGGACACTATCTGCATGGAGTTTGCATGTTCTCCCTGTGCTTGCAAGGGTTTCCTCCGGGTTCTCCGGTTTCCTCCCACACTACAAAGACATGCCACCTTTGCGTTGGTGGTGCAGTGGTGAGCATAGCTGCCTTCCAAGCAGATGACCCAGGTTCGATTCCCGGCCAATGCCATGTCCAATACTTGGAGTCCTCAGAGAGAAAAGCGCTATACAAGGTCAATGCTGAGTATATATTAGCGGTGGAATAAAGAATGAAGTGAATGTGTGGAAAGTTTGAGGAAGAAAATGTTCCCCCAGAATCTATAGAAGGAGAACCCAGCAACTGATAGAAGACGCTTAGGCTGCGATCACACCTAGGCGTTCCGGATCGCGGGCGGAATTACTGCGGTTCCCAAATTGCCGCAAAACACGGGACACGCTTGTGATCCCGTTACTTTCACCCCAATCACCAGACAATATTGTCACCTGACAAATCCCACAAAAACAATCACAGGACGCCTGTTTCCCAAAAGCAGTCCTGTGATTTGTCAGGTGAAATCACACATCGATTGGGGTGATACTGAAAGTAAAGGGATCGCATATTACACCAATACCCCCCAGCAGGAATATTACCCCCATACTCCCCCCCCAGCAGGAATATTACCCCCATGCTCCCCCCAGCAGGAATAATACACCCATATTCACCCCGCAGGAATATTACACCCACACTCCCCCCCAGCAGGAATATTACATCCATACTCCCCCCCCCAGCAGGAATATTACATCCATACTCCCCCCCCAGCAGGAATATTACACCCATACTCCCCCCCCAGCAGGAATATTACACCCATACTCCCCCCCAGCAGGAATATTACACCCATACTCCCCCCAGCAGGAATATTACACCCATACTCCCCCCAGCAGGAATATTACACCCATACTCCCCCCCCCCAGCAGGCATATTACACCCATACTCCCCCCCCCCCAGCAGGAATATTACACCCATACCCCCCCCAGCAGGAATATTACACCCATACCCCCCCCCCAGCAGGAATATTACTTCCCCCCCCAGCAGGAATATTAGATCCATACTCCCCCAGCAGGAATATTACACCCATACACCCCCCAGCAGGAATATTACCCCCATAATCCCCCCCAGCAGGAATATTACCCCCATAATCCCCCCAGCAGGAATATTACACCCATACTCCCCCCAGCACAAGTATTACACCCATACTCCCCCCCCAGCAGGAATATTACACCCATACTCCCCCCAGCAGGAATATTACACCCATACTCCCCCCCCAGCAGGAATATTACACCCATACCCCCCCCCCAGCAGGAATATTACACCCATACTCCCCCCCAGCAGGAATATTACACCCATACTCCCCCTAGCAGGAATATTACACCCATACTCCCCCTAGCAGGAATAATACACCCATACCCCCTGTGACAGCAGGAAGGTAAAGTCACCTGGTTGCATCCAGGGGGGTAGATATATTTCTCCCAGATTCAGGCTTTATGCCGACTTATACAACTAGGGAGTTGATGAAGCCCAGCTGAGGCTAGTGGGCTCATGAATGACTCATACCTCTAGGGAGAGTGCTGGGCGTCGTGAGGCAGGGAGTTGATGAGACCAGCTGAAGCTTGTCAGCTCATTTAGGCCTCTATAAGAACTCCCAGATTCATTAGGTGTTAGCTCATGCCTGGAACAAGACCTGTGTGGACTGTCTAGGGAGAGTGAACCCCTGTGCGGTGAGGCAAAGCCTGTGTGGCTATTTGTTTGGACTTTTACTAAACCAGGGACTTAGGGACTAGGACAGCACCAGGCTGATCCCAGTTGTTAGTTTAGGAAACCTGCATGTTTAGTCAGAGGTCAAACTGACCAGGATTTATTTTGTTTATGTTTCTTTTTGGCTTTGCTGTGTTTTTGTCACTGTACATAGAGAAATAAACCGCACCTTTTGATTTTGAAAACCACAACCTCCGTCTGCTGGCCCTGTTTTTGTGTGGGGAGCCCAACCAGGGGGTCACACACACCCGCTACCGAGTTAACCCCCTCACAGTTGGTGGAGAACCAGTGGCAGTTTTTTTTAAGCCAGCATGGAGGAGATACTGAAACAGCTGGCTCTAGCAAATGCCAATCAACAGCAGACAAATGCAGGTTTGCAAAGGAGCCTTGCAGCCCAGCAGCAAGCTCATCAACAAGCCCAGCAGCAATCTGAGGCCCGCTTCATAGACCTGTTACAGAAGCAAGAGCAGAGACTACAACAAATGGAAGCAGTAATGCAGCAACGTCCGCAGACCAGTGAGGAAAGCCGTCCCACTAATACCGCGTCCTTTGGGGTGAGTCGTTTATTGACAAAAATGACTGGAGAGGATGATCCAGAGGTATTTTTGACCACATTTGAAAGGACTGCTGAAAGAGAAAAGTGGCCTGAGGAGCAGTGGGCTGGACTGGTGGCTCCTCTGTTAACTGGTGAATCGCAGAAGGCTTACTATGACCTAGAGCCTGACCAAGCAAAAGACTATGTGATGCTAAAAGCTGAAATATTGGCAAGGCTGGGTGTCACCCTGGCTGTCCGGGCTCAGCGTGTGCATAACTGGACTTTCCAGCTTGGAAAACCCCCCAGGTCTCAAGTGTATGATCTCATTCACCTGAGCAGGAAGTGGCTACAGCCAGAGACTTTGTCCGCACCAGAGATTGTGGAACGTGTTGTAATGGATCGGTTTTTGAGAGCTCTTCCTACTGCCATCCAAAAGTGGGTAAGCCATGGAGACCCAGAGACGGCCAGTGGTCTTGTGGATCGTGTAGAGAAATACTTGGCTACAGAGAACCTGACGGCCTCTTCCAGAGACTCTCGGACTTTCCACCCTAAGACCAGACCATCCCCAGGGGCGGATAAGAGGATTCCAAGGGGTGAGGGTGGAGAGAGTGAGAGGGTGGGAGCTCTGCCCAAAGTTTGGCGAGAACAGCCTGGGAAGTCAGGGGCTCAAGAGGCAGCCAAATGGATTGTTTGCTACCGCTGCCGGCAAGCGGGACATATTGCAGCAAATTGCCCGGTTGTGGAGGAACCCATGCAATGTGACTTTCTGACGGACAGACGTCAGTCGCTGTGTGCGACAGTCGCATGCACTGCCATTCGGGGAACTGAGGAACATTTGGCCCAAGCGCAGTTGGCACAGCAGAGAGTGTACAACCGTGGAGCAAAGACCCGTACCTTTTCCCCGGGGGATAGGATATTGGTACTTGTCCCTACGGTTGAAAGTAAATTCCTTGCCAAATGGCAAGGCCCCTACGAGATAATGGAAAAAGTGAGCGAAGTGAATTACAAGGTCAGACAACCAGGAAGGCGAAAGCCCGAACAGATATATCACGTTAATCTGTTGAAAGCCTGGAGGGATAGAGAGTCCCTAGTCGCAGAAACTTGGTCACCAGCTCAAACTGGTTGCGTGATTCCGGAGGTTGGAATAGCAGCCACCTTGTCACAACCCCAACAACAGGAGGTTAAGGAGTTTGTGCTTCGCAACAAGGAGGTGTTCTCTGAGCTGCCGGGACAAACATCTGGGGTAGAGCATGATATTATTACCCCGCCCGGTGAAAGGGTGAAGTTAAAACCCTATCGGATCCCAGAGGCCCGACGGGAGGCAATACGGGAGGAAGTACAGAAAATGCTGAACTTAGGGGTGATAGAGGAGTCCCAAAGTGATTGGTCTAGTCCCATTGTGTTGGTGCCTAAACCGGATGGGAGCTGGCGATTTTGTAACGATTTTCGTCAGTTGAACAAAGTTACAAAATTTGACACCTACCCCATGCCACGTATAGATGAGTTGATCGACCGGCTGGGAACAGCCCGATACATGACGACTCTTGACCTCACAAAAGGGTATTGGCAAATTCCCCTGGCCAAGTCGGCCAAAGAGAAAACCGCATTTGTAACCCCAGACGGGGCGTTCCAATATAAGAGAATGCCGTTCGGGTTACAGAATGCGCCGGCCACATTCCAGCGGAAAATGGACCAGATACTGAGGCCCCATCGGAAGTATGCTGCGGCTTACCTGGATGACGTAATTGTCCATAGCACAGATTGGGCCTCACATCTGCCAAAAGTGCAAGCAGTCCTAGACTCTATCCGGGAAGCGGGGTTTACGGCTAACCCCAAGAAGTGTACCATTGGGCAGGAGGAGGCCAAATATCTTGGGTACACCATTGGCAGGGGAGTGATAAAACCCCAACTCAACAAAGTCGAGGCCATCCAGAGTTGGCCACGTCCCAACAGCAAGAAGCAGGTACGAGCCTTTCTGGGAATCGCTGGGTATTATCAGCGATTCATTCCCCACTTTGCTTCTAAGGCTGTGCCCCTAACCAACCTGACGAAGGGGAAAGGGTCGGTCATGATTAAATGGACCCCCGAGGCTGAGGCAGCATTCCAATTCTTGAAACAAGCCTTATGTAGCCAGCCAGTGTTGTACTCACCCGACTTCTCTAAAGACTTTGTCGTACAAAGTGATGCGTCAGATGTGGGGTTAGGAGCAGTATTGTCCCAGGTCTGGAACGGGGAAGAGCACCCAGTCATTTACCTCAGCAGGAAGTTGAAGTCCCATGAGGTAAATTACGCCACGGTTGAAAAGGAGTGTTTAGCGGTGAAGTGGGCTCTAGATTCCCTTCGGTACTATCTGCTAGGTAGGCACTTTGACATGGTTACGGATCACGCTCCGTTAAAGTGGATGGCTCAAAACAAGGAGACAAATAGAAGAGTGAATAGGTGGTTCCTGGCCCTACAGGAATTCAACTTCACAGTAAAGCATCGCCCTGGCGTTCAAATGGGGAATGTGGATGCTTTGTCTCGAGTACATGAATGCCTGATTGCTGGTGTTCCAACCCCAAGGTTAAAACAAGAGGGGGGGGTATGTGACAGCAGGAAGGTAAAGTCACCTGGTTGCATCCAGGGGGGGTAGATATATTTCTCCCAGATTCAGGCTTTATGCCGACTTATACAACTAGGGAGTTGATGAAGCCCAGCTGAGGCTAGTGGGCTCATGAATGACTCATACCTCTAGGGAGAGTGCTGGGCGTCGTGAGGCAGGGAGTTGATGAGACCAGCTGAAGCTTGTCAGCTCATTTAGGCCTCTATAAGAACTCCCAGATTCATTAGGTGTTAGCTCATGCCTGGAACAAGACCTGTGTGGACTGTCTAGGGAGAGTGAACCCCTGTGCGGTGAGGCAAAGCCTGTGTGGCTATTTGTTTGGACTTTTACTAAACCAGGGACTTAGGGACTAGGACAGCACCAGGCTGATCCCAGTTGTTAGTTTAGGAAACCTGCATGTTTAGTCAGAGGTCAAACTGACCAGGATTTATTTTGTTTATGTTTCTTTTTGGCTTTGCTGTGTTTTTGTCACTGTACATAGAGAAATAAACCGCACCTTTTGATTTTGAAAACCACAACCTCCGTCTGCTGGCCCTGTTTTTGTGTGGGGAGCCCAACCAGGGGGTCACACACACCCGCTACCGAGTTAACCCCCTCACACCCCCCAGCAGGAATATTACACCCATACTCCCCCCCAGCAGGAATATTACACCCATACTCCCCCCCCAGCAGGAATATTACACCCATACTCCCCCCCAGCAGGAATATTACACCCATACTCCCCCCCCCGGCAGGAATATTACACCCATACCCCCCCCCCCAGCAGGAATATTACACCCATACTCCCCCCCAGCAGGAATATTACACCCATACTCCCCCCCCCAGCAGGAATATTACACCCATACTCCCCCCCAGCAGGAATATTACACCCATACTCCCCCCCCCCAGCAGGAATATTACACCCATACTCCCCCCCCAGCAGGAATATTACACCCATACTCCCCCCCCAGCAGGAATATTACACCCATACTCCCCCCCAGCAGGAATATTACACCCATACTCCCCCCCAGCAGGAATATTACACCCATACTCCCCCCCCCAGCAGGCATATTACACCCATACTCCCCCCCCCCAGCAGGAATATTACACCCATACTCCCCCCCAGCAGGAATATTACACCCATACTCCCCCCCCCAGCAGGAATATTACACCCATACTCCCCCTAGCAGGAATAATACACCCATATTCACCCCGCAGGAATATTACACCCACACTCCCCCCCAGCAGGAATATTACACCCATACTCCCCCCCCAGCAGGAATATTACACCCATACTCCCCCCCAGCAGGAATATTACACCCATACTCCCCCCAGCAGGAATATTACACCCATACTCCCCCCCAGCAGGAATATTACACCCATACTCCCCCCAGCAGGAATATTACACCCATACTCCCCCCAGCAGGAATATTACACCCATACTCCCCCCCCCCAGCAGGAATATTACACCCATACCCCCCCAGCAGGAATATTACACCCATACCCCCCCAGCAGGAATATTAGATCCATACTCCCCCCAGCAGGAATATTACACCCATACCCCCCCCAGCAGGAATATTAGATCCATACTCCCCCCAGCAGGAATATTACCCCCATAATCCCCCCAGCAGGAATATTACCCCCATAATCCCCCCAGCAGGAATATTACACCCATACTCACCCCAGCAGGAATATTACCCCCATAATCCCCCCAGCAGGAATATTACACCCATACTCCCCCTAGCAGGAATATTACACCCATACTCCCCCCCCCCAGCAGGAATATTACACCCATACTCCCCCCGCAGGAATATTACTCCCATACTCCCCCCAGCAGGAATATTACACCCATACTCCCCCCGCAGAAATATTACACCCATACTCCCCCCAGCAGGAATATTACACCCATACTCCCCCCAGCAGGAATATTACACCCATACTCCCCCCAGCAGGAATATTACACCCATACTCCCCCCAGCAGGAATATTACACCCATACTCCTCCCAGCAGGAATATTACACCCATACTCCCCCCAGCAGGAATATTACACCCATACTCCCCCCAGCAGGAATATTACACCCATACTCCCCCCCCCAGCAGGAATATTACTCCCATACTCCCCCCGCAGGAATATTACTCCCATACTCCCCCCGCAGGAATATTACACCCATACTCCCCCCAGCAGGAATATTACACCCATACTCCTCCCAGCAGGAATATTACACCCATACTCCCCCCAGCAGGAATATTACACCCATACTCCCCCCAGCAGGAATATTACACCCATACTCCCCCCCAGCAGGAATATTACTCCCATACTCCCCCCGCAGGAATATTACTCCCATACTCCCCCCGCAGGAATATTACTCCCATACTCCCCCCACAGGAATATTACTCCCATACTCCCCCCGCAGGAATATTACTCCCATACTCCCCCCACAGGAATATTACTCCCATACTCCCCCCGCAGGAATATTACTCCCATACTCCCCCCGCAGGAATATTACACCCATACTCCCCCCAGCAGGAATATTACACCCATACTCCCCCCAGCAGGAATATTACACCCATACTCCCCCCAGCAGGAATATTACACCCATACTCCCCCCAGCAGGAATATTACACCCATACTCCCCCCACAGGAATATTACACCCATACTCCCCCCAGCAGGAATATTACACCCATACTCCCCCCAGCAGGAATATTACACCCATACTCCCCCCAGCAGGAATATTACACCCATACTCCCCCCAGCAGGAATATTACACCCATACTCCCCCCAGCAGGGATATTACACCCATACTCCCCCCAGCAGGAATATTACACCCATACTCCCCCAGCAGGAATATTACACCCATACTCCCCCCAGCAGGAATATTACACCCATACTCCCCCCAGCAGGAATATTACACCCATACTCCCCCCAGCAGGAATATTACACCCATACTCCCCCCAGCAGGAATAATACACCTGTAGCGCCCACCCCATTTAGGGGTGCTATATACCAAAATTTAAGGGCTGGTCTGAGATAGTAGTTAGGCCCAGACCGTTCTCAATTGGTAGGTTGTGCTGTTTTATTTCCAGGATGGTATACTGGTGTGTAGTTCCCTGTGGCCTGTAGGTGGCACTGCCATAATGGGTCAGGATTGAACGACTGGTATTTGTGCTGTGCCTTAGGGTGTCCTCTCTCGGCGGTGGTACATTGGATGTGGTCGACCTGCTGTGAATGCCGGGAGAGGATACATAAGGGGCAGACACCGCCTGGGGGGGTCTTCGTTCCAGAGTCGGAGTCCTGGTACGTGACACATGGGGCCACGTGTGCTTCAGTCCCAGGCACCTTTAGTCCTGGGGCTGCACCTTCAACACTGGGCCCAGCACCGTTAGCTGGAGCCGGCTTTGCAGAGGAGAAGTTCCAGGGTGCCTCTCGTGAGGGAGCCCGCTTCTAAGAAGAGGAGGTCGGGAAGGACTTTTCTGACAGACCGGTGAGAGTTCAAAGTAGGGAAAGAACTTGATCAAACATCCGAGCATCACTTCGACTGTTAGGATCCACTTTGTAGGAGACTATCCGGGTGAGCTAAACCTACTCAGGGATAGAGTAGTGATTGTGCTATCCATTGTGCCTGGACTAACCTCCCAAACCTTGCTGTCCTGTCTCTCTTCCACCCTTTCCTATCTACTGAACATTGAGAAAATAAACTCAACGTTGGAGTTTGAAGTGGTGTGGACATTGGAATTACTGGGGGGGAATACAGAGACTTGTCCCTATCCTAGGAGACGAGAACCAACTGATGGAGAACCTAGCTGTGGGACCCAAATACATAACACCGCTCAACCTCCTCATCCAGGAGGGTACGGGCATATAGTACGGTGTGCCCTTTTCCTGCAATTGAACCAAAGCAAGGGAAAGCAGGAATATTACACCCATACTCCCCCCAGCAGGAATATTACACCCATACTCCCCCCAGCAGGAATATTACACCCATACTCCCCCCAGCAGGAATACTACACCCATACTCCCCCCAGCAGGAATATTACACCCATACTCCCCCCCCAGCAGGAATATTACACCCATACTCCCCCCCCCCCAGCAGGAATATTACACCCATACTCCCCCCCCCCAGCAGGAATATTACACCCATACTCCCCCCCCCAGCAGGAGTATTACACCCATACTCCCCCAGCAGGAATACTACACCCATACTCCCCCCCCCAGCAGGAATATTACACCCATACTTCCCCCAGCAGGAATATTACACCCATACTTCCCCCAGCAGGAATATTACACCCATACTCCCCCCCAGCAGGAATATGACAACCATACTCCCCCCCAGCAGGAACATTACACCCATACTCCCCCCCCAGCAGGTATATTACACCCATACTCCCCCCAGCAGGAATACTACACCCATACTCCCCCCAGCAGGAATATTACACCCATACTCCCCCCAGCAGGAATATTACACCCATACTCCCCCCCAGCAGGAATATTACACCCATACTCCCCCCCAGCAGGAATATTACACCAATACCCCCCCAGCAGGAGTAATACACCCATACCCCCCCCCAACAGGAATATTACACCCATACTCCCCCCAGCAGGAATATTACACCCATACTCCCCCCAGCAGGAATATTACACCCATACTCCCCCCAGCAGGAATATTACACCCATACTCCCCCCAGCAGGAATATTACACCCATACTCACCCCCAGCAGGAATATTACACCCATACTCCCCCCAACAGGAATATTACACCCATACAACCCCATCCTGACACTGACGTCCCCCCAGCAGGAATAAGAAAATAAGGATGATCCTCAGCTCCATCTAGTGGTCATAATGCAGTACATGTATGACAGGAAGCTACACAGACCAATAGGGTGGTTAGAGGGTTGGAAAGTGGAGGCCACGATGTGTCCATGCCCAGTAAGTACCAAAATATTTCCTCTACACTTAAGGCAAGGTCATTTACATTCTACCACCAGATATCATAGAAAATAAAGTGTGACCCTGTGGGGAAGCCGGGGCTGTTATCTGCTAGTACTTACTCTTGGAGGATCTTCAGCGCTCTTTGTTGCTCCACTTCATCTTTCTCTTGATATTCACTCAACAAGGAGCTTAGGTATTCTACCTGTGACAAGAAGAAGGGAAGACGTAAGAAGAGTCCCTATCCTGGACAAGAAGAAGGGAAGACGTAAGAAGAGTCCCTATCCTGGACAAGAAGGGAAGGCGTAAGAAGAGTTCCTATCCTGGACAAGAAGAAGAGAAGACGTAAGAAGAGTCCCTATCCTGGACAAGAAGGGAAGACGTAAGAAGAGTCCCTATCCTGGACAAGAAGAAGGGAAGACGTAAGAAGAGTCCCTATCCTGGACAAGAAGAAGGGAAGACGTAAGAAGAGTCCCTATCCTGGACAAGAAGAAGGGAAGACGTAAGAAGAGTCCCTATCCTGGACAAGAAGAAGGGAAGACGTAAGAAGAGTCCCTATCCTGGACAAGAAGAAGGGAAGACGTAAGAAGAGTCCCTATCCTGGACAAGAAGAAGGGAAGACGTAAGAAGAGTCCCTATCCTGGATAAGAAGAAGGGAAGAAGTAAGAAGAGTCCCTATCCTGGACAAGAAGAAGGGAAGACGTAAGAAGAGTCCCTATCCTGGACAAGAAGAAGGGAAGACGTAAGAAGAGTCCCTATCCTGGACAAGAAGAAGGGAAGATGTAAGAAGAGTCCCTATCCTGGACAAGAAGAAGGGAAGACGTAAGAAGAGTCCCTATCCTGGACAAGAAGAAGGGAAGACGTAAGAAGAGTCCCTATCCTGGACAAGAAGAAGGGAAGACGTAAGAAGAGTCCCTATCCTGGACAAGAAGAAAAGAAGACGTAAGAAGAGTCCCTATCCTGGACAAGAAGAAGGGAAGACGTAAGAAGAGTCCCTATCCTGGACAAGAAGAAGGGAAGAAGTAAGAAGAGTCCCTATCCTGGACAAGAAGGGAAGACGTAAGAAGAGTCCCTATCCTGGACAAGAAGGGAAGACGTAAGAAGAGTTCCTATCCTGGACAAGAAGAAGGGAAGACGTAAGAAGAGTCCCTATCCTGGACAAGAAGAAGGGAAGACGTAAGAAGAGTCCCTATCCTGGACAAGAAGGGAAGACGTAAGAAGAGTTCCTATCCTGGACAAGAAGAGCTTGGCAATCAAGGCTTTATAGAAGGTCACCAGGCAGACCTCTCATGAAGAAATAGAATATACCGTCTTCTCATTTCCCTTCTACAAGTACTTGACGTAATTGTAGCCGTATTAGTGCAATTGTGACAGAGAAAATTAAGTACTGTCCGTGATACTTTTTTTATTTGCACTAACATAGAATTTTTCAGGACAAGCTTTCGGGGTATGTCCCCTTCTTCAAGGTCCAAGCAGTACTGATTCACAATTTTTTTTAGCAGAATGTTGAAACAAAACAAGAAAAAATAAATAAAAAAAAAATAAAAAAAAAAATCTCAGAGGGAAAGGAAAAAAAACACATACAAATCAATGGTAATAAAGATAGCAGCAGAGTTAGTGAGATAAGACAGAGTTAGTGAGATAAGACAGAGGGAGAGCTATAGACTTGAGGGGGGAGATGCTAGTCACAGAGGGGGTCATAAAACCTTAGTATAATGGGTAAGGAAACCAATATCTAAATTTAGGCCATTCGTTTTTGTGTTAAAAAGAATTATCATTCTTAGTTCAAATGTTTTCCTTTCCTGGATAGTTCTGAAATTCCCTTTAAGAACTAAAACATTGAGGTCTTCTATAGTGTGGTCTGGTTGTGAGAAGTGATGTCCCACAGGTGTGCAGAAACTCTCTTCTTTATGTTCCTTGATGGTATGTCTGTGAAAATTCATCCTCGCTTGCAACTTCTGTCCTGTTTCACCAACATAAGATCCTTTGCCACACCTGTTGCATTGGATGAGGTACACAACATTACTGGAGGTACAGTTGTAAGATCCCTTCACCATCATGGGATCTTACAACTGTACCTCCAGTAATGTTGTGTACCTCATCCAATGCAACAGGTGTGGCAAAGGATCTTATGTTGGTGAAACAGGACAGAAGTTGCAAGCGAGGATGAATTTTCACAGACATACCATCAAGGAACATAAAGAAGACAGTTTCTGCACACCTGTGGGACATCACTTCTCACAACCAGACCACACTATAGAAGACCTCAATGTTTTAGTTCTTAAAGGGAATTTCAGAACTATCCAGGAAAGGAAAACATTTGAACTAAGAATGATAATTCTTTTTAACACAAAAACGAATGGCCTAAATTTAGATATTGGTTTCCTTACCCATTATACTAAGGTTTTATGACCCCCTCTGTGACTAGCATCTCCCCCCTCAAGTCTATAGCTCTCCCTCTGTCTTATCTCACTATCTCTGTCTTATCTCACTAACTCTGCTGCTATCTTTATTACCATTGATTTGTATGTGTTTTTTTTCCTTTCCCTCCGAGATTTTTATTTTTTTTTCTTGTTTTGTTTCAACATTCTGCTAAAAAAAATTGTGAATCAGTACTGCTTGGACCTTGAAGAAGGGGACATACCCCGAAAGCTTGTCCTGAAAAATTCTATGTTAGTGCAAATAAAAAAAGTATCACGGACAGTACTTAATTTCCCCTTCTACAAGTGAAACAATGTAACTGGAAATATACAGAGCTGATAACTTTCTTGTCTGTTTTCAGTCCCATTTTTCTATGTGGACTACAAAACATCACCTCACTATGTGATAGACAGGGGGAAGTATTCTGTAGTCCAAACGCACTTCCTGTCCTACGGTGATAACACAACGTCTCCATAGATTCAGTACAGTGAGTGTTGTCACCCTAGGACAGGAAGTGAGTTACTGGCAGGATTGCCAGGTGAAGACAAAGGAAAAGGAATGCAGCCACCATATCTAAGCACCGGTCAGCTGCAGTATAGTATATTTTTGTATTTCGGATTCCCCGATAGATCAGTTTCCCCCATCAGTGTACCCCTACAAATTAATTACCCCATCACAGTGTCCCCATAGATTAGTTACCCCATCAGAGTACATATATAGATCAGTTGCCCGATCAAAGTGCCCCCATATATTAGTTGCCTCATTACTGTGTCCCCATAGATTAGTTACCCCATCAAAGTGCCCCCATAGATAAGTTGCCGCATCACAGTGTCCCTATTGATCAGTTGCCCCATCAAAGTGCCCCCATAGATTATTTGCTCCATCACAGTGCCCCCATAGAGTAATTGCCCCCATAGATTAGTTGCCTCAATACTGTGTCCCCATAGATTAGTTACCCCCATCAAAGTGCCCCCAATAGATTAGTTGCCCCATCACAGTGTTCCTTATAGATTAGTTGCCCCATCACAGTGTCCCCATAGATTACTTGCCCCATCACAGTGTCCCTATAGATTAGTTGCCCCCATCAGAGTACCCCCATAGATCAGTTGCCCCCTCACAGAGGAGAAGTCCCTATAGCCTGGCAGGCAGGTGGGAGCTGGCAGGAGAAATGTGCTGCAGGGCACACAGCAGGCACGTGAAGTCATTGGTTGCTAGGCATGCCGGTATCCCTAGCAACTAATGACTGCTGCTCACTGGCGGTCCCCCATGTGAGTGAAGGCTCTATGAACCTATCAGTCAGTGCAGGAGGCGGAGCCAGGGACTTTATGTGGGGGGAGACTCGTCTAATCTCATGATTTAGGAGAATTCAGAATGAGTAGGGGGTGGAGCAGAATAGTTAGGGGCGGGGCAGAGGAGTAGGATGCAGTGTTGTGGGGGAGGTGCCAGGAGAGGGAGCCTGTCACCTATGCCCTGCCCCCGAGCATAGTGCCCGGGTCATGTGACCCTTCTTGTCTTGGCCCCCTGTTTCCAGTTATATGCTATTGATCTACAGAACCCCTCCCCCCATAGATCACCTGCACTGTATGTACAATCACTCATTCCCCATACTTCAGGGAAAAGGAAAAATTAGAACAGGAAACCAAGAAAAATAAATGGAAATCTGGCGGAACACGGCACGC
The DNA here is from genome assembly GCA_029206835.1 of Rana muscosa. NCBI lineage: Eukaryota > Metazoa > Chordata > Amphibia > Anura > Ranidae > Rana > Rana muscosa. The sequence continues at coordinate 331,416,215 of CM055128.1, forward strand.
CGCGGTGACAACTTTCCACCATATCAGTCTCCGGTCACATCTGTCACATTTATTGTAAATGTCCTTCCAAAACGTGAGACCCCAATACAAGAAATGTGACAAAATGCGTGGAAATAAAACAAAGCGGAACGCGTCATGAGCTACTTTGTCACGCTTGTGGGGCAACGCACTGAAATCAATGGGGGGGCGCTATGCTTGTTGGGTGTTTGCCATCCAGGTGTATGTCAGAGGAGTGACTGGGACCTCCATCATTTCACAAACTATAGAATGCTGGGAGAGAAGAAGAAATCAGCAAAAATCTCCCCCAGTGACTGAGCGCTCACCCCTCTCCCACCCCCCATAGCCCCATGTGTAATGTGCTGCACCCTCTTTTATAACGAGTCCCCACCATCCCCCGCATACCAGATAAAAGAGAAATAAAGACAAACATTTATTTTCATTTACAATACAGTAAGAAGGGACTATAACCCCTGTCAGGTTTTATTTGCCATCTGTGTCCCCATTGGGGGGGATTTCCCTTCACTTCCTGTCCCATAGACAAAACAGGAAGTGAGAGAAATCCTCCCAAAAGGTCATTTGTTTTTAAAAGATGCTAATTGTAAATGATATATCTTGTTTCTGTGCAGAGACCATATATATATATATATATAGAAAATCTCTTGTTAGAGATATATATATATATCATCTGCACAGAAAGAGGGAGATCATTTACAATTAGCATTGTTTCAAAAGTAATTACCTTTTCCAGAAGCTACCCCATCATATTGCCCCCATCAAAACTGTCCCATCCTATTGCCCCATCAAAACTACCTTATCAAAACTGCCCCATCAAACCTGCACCATCAAAATTGCCCCATCAAAAACAGCCTCCATCAAAAACTGCCCCCATCAAAAACTGCCCCCATCAAATTTGCCACATTTAAAACTGCCCCCATCAAAAACCGCCCCATAAAAATTTCCCCATCAAAACTGCCCCCATCAAAAATTGACCCATCAAAAACTGCCCCCATAAAAAACTGCCCCATTTAAAACTGCCGCCATCAAAAACTGCCCCCATAAAAATTGCCCCATCAAACCTGACCCCATCAAAAACTGCCCCAACAAAAATTGACCCATCAAAACTGCCCCCATCAAAAACTACCCTTATCAAAACTGCCCCATCCTATTGCCCCATAAAAACTGCCCCCAACAAATTTACCCCATCAAAACTGCCCCAACCTATTTCCCAATGAAAAACGGCCCCATCAAAAATTGCCCTATCAAAACTTCCGCATCAAAACTGCCCCATACTATTGCCCCATAAAAACTGCCCCATCAAAATTGCCACATTAAAAACTGCCCCAACAAAAACTGCCCCCATCAAAAATTATCCCATCAAAACTTCCAATATCAAAACTGCCCCCATAAAACCTGCCCCCATGCCATTGTCTCATAAAAACTGCCCATCAAAAACTGCCCCATAAAATCTGCCCCCATACTATTGTCCCATCAAAACTGCCCCCATCAAAAACTACCCCATCAAGTTGCCCCCATAAAAACTGCACCATCAAAACTGCCCCCATGAACGTTGCCCCATCAAGACTGCACCATCAAAATTGCCACCATCTAAACTGGCCATATCCTATTTCCCCATTAAAAACTGCCCCCATCAAAATTGCCAAATCAAAATCGCCCCATCAAAAGCTGCCCCAACAAAACTGCCAAATTAAAACTGCCCCATCAAACCTTCCCCATCAAAAATTGCCCCCATTTAAAACTGCACCCATCAAAGCGGCCCTATCAAAAACTGTCCCCATCAAAAACTGTACCATCAAAATTGCCCCCATAAAAACTGTACCATCCAAATTGCCCCCATAAAACTGCCCCATCAAAAAGTGCCCCCATCAAATTGCCCCATCAAAAACTGCCCCCATAAAAACTGCCCCATGAAAATTGCCCCATCAAGACTGCACCATCAAAATTGCCACCATCTAAACTGCCCATATCCTATTTCCCCATTAAAAACTGCCCCCATCAAAATTTCCCCATCAAAACTGGCAAATCAAAATTGCCCCATAAAAAGCTGCCAAATTAAAATTGCCCCATCAAAAATTGCCCCCATTTAAAACTGCACCCATCAAAGCGGCCCCATCAAAAACTGCCCCATGAAATTGCCGATAAAAACTGTACCATCAAAATTGCCCCCATAAAAACTGCCCCATCAAATGTCCCCATCAAAAGTGCCCCCATCAAATTGCCCCATCAAAAACTGTCCCCCATAAAAACTGCCCCATTAAATTGCCCCCATCAAAATTTGCCCATCAAATTGCCCTGATAAAAAGTGCACCATCAAAACTGCCCCCATAAGAACTGCCCCATCAAAACTGCCCCATCAAATTCTGCACCATCAAAAGTGCCCCCATCCTATTGCCCCATCAAAAACTGTCCCTATCAAAAACTGCCACTATTAAACCTTCCCCACTCTATTGACCCTCATAGTCCTCTATTATAAATGATTAGTAATGCTGTGGCTGTCCCCTCCCCCGGGCTCTAATCAGAGCTGAGATGCTCCACCCCCCTCCCCCACCACCCATCACTGTGTATAAGAAGCTTTGGTAACCATGGCAACAAAAGCCCAGCAATGCCCATAAGAATAGAGATCTTTATTTCAGCCGTGGGACTGTTAGGGTTAAATCTCATTCACAATAACATCTTCTTAAAGGAGCCGTATCCCTATTATATCCGTATACTGAGCCTACAGCCTGAATTCACAAAGCTCACAAATAAGGACGTGGCCCCTTTAAGAAAAATCGTCAGTTATTTTTTTGCTGTCATCATGAGATATAAATAAAAAAATTGGCTGATCCTATATAAACAGGTGCAGGGAGGGAAGGCGGCAGAAGCTGAGTGTTCACTGACCAGTGAAGACGTGTTTCTGATCTCTCCTGAGATTTTTCTTGTGATTTCATTCGATTTCATTCGATTCGATTTCATTGCGATTTCTATTCTTGTACATTTAAAGCGCGTTTCTTTATTCTTAATAATGAGACAATTTAAAATGTAAAAAGCTTTTTCTCTGAAAAACACCAAAGAGAAAGCCAGCAAAGGAAGGGCAGTTATGGAAGGAGGTATCAGTGGCCAGCCTGCAGATACCTCAACCAAACAGCCCCCCAAAATGAAGAGGAGCAGGGCGTTTGTACGCGGCTGTTTCAGAGCCGTTGTTGGATGTTTCGGTTCCGGCTGTAAAGCCAAAGGACATCACCAGGATACCGACACCGAGATTGGTAAGTACTATGGATAGTGATAGATACAAAATGTACTCTGGATAAGTCACCTCCACTCATCGATCGAATCACCTTCACCCCAAAATTATTCCAGAAGGAGATATTAAAGTGATTGTTAAGCCGTGATCTGATCTTTATATCATCCCCTCTGTCAGATACAAAGCTGCATCCTCGTGCCTGTGTGTTATTTATAAAGAAACGGTTTCTACCGGTATAAAGCAGAAGGAAACCCATCGATTTAACAGTTTCAAAAAACATTTCTATTCCCGGCATGCTGGGAGTGATAACTGTCACATTGGTTGTGCTCTCAGCCCAACTGTCATAACGGATCACATGGGCAGCATTATGGCAGATGGAGATTAAACAGAGGCCAAGATGGATACATTGTAATACAAGGAGATTATAAAGCACAGGCACAAGGATGCAGCTTTTTATGTGACAGAGGGGATGATATACAGATCAGGGATAGTGAGAGATGACAGGCAGGGAGGGGGAGGAGGGGAAGAGGGGGAGGATACACAGGGAGGGGGGGATGGAGGGGGAGGGGGAGGAGGAGACACAGGGAGAGCTGAAGATAGCAGCGTATGATTGAGACACATACTGACTCTCCGGGGCCAGGACTCATAAAACACCGCCCCCCCATATGTACACATGTATAGGGATTTCCATGGACATTGAAGAGGGGTCCCCCCATATGTACACATGTATAGGGATTTCCATGGACATTGATGAGGGGTCCCCCATATGTACACATGTATAGGGATTTCCATGGACATTGATGAGGGGTCCCCCCCATATGTACACATGTATAGGGATTTCCATGGACATTGATGAGGGGTCCCCCCCATATGTACACATGTATAGGGATTGCCATGGACATTGATGAGGGGTCCCCCCCATATGTACACATGTATAGGGATTGCCATGGACATTGATGAGGGCCCCCCCCATATGTACACATGTATAGGGATTTCCATGGACATTGATGAGGGGTCCCCCCCATATGTACACATGTATAGGGATTTCCATGGACATTGATGAGGGGTCCCCCCATATGTACACATGTATAGGGATTGCCATGGACATTGATGAGGGGTCCCCCCATATGTACACATGTATAGGGATTGCCATGGACATTGATGAGGGCCCCCCCATATGTACACATGTATAGGGATTTCCATGGACATTGATGAGGGGTCCCCCCCATATGTACACATGTATAGGGATTGCCATGGACATTGATGGTTTTTGTCCTGTAAACAGAAATCTGCTGATTATTAAACCAAGAGAAGCAAACGGTAATTATTGGCGCTGTATACAGGGAGCCCCCCTCCCCCCCACCCCCCACCTCTCTCTCCACCTATCGGATCCTGACTTTTTCTTTTTTGAACAAGCTTTGCATTCCCCTCATTACAGGCTGGGCTGATCACCTCAGTGCCAACCAACTGCCAGAAATTGCCAACATGGACATTGTAGCCAACATAAAAAAAAATTGTAATGTCTTTAGGGTGCAGGTGGTGCTGCACTCCCCAACAATTACAGTCCAGGCCTGTCCCTGATTGGTTGATATAGAAGAGGCCAGAACATAAATTATTGGGAACTGCAGTGCAGAAGATCACTCCGTCTGCACCCCAAAGGCATTAAATAGACCCTTTATGCCCCTCTCCCTACTCAACAGATGGGGCCCAAGTAGGTTTCTGCAGGGCTGTGCTGTAAAGCAGCTCCCACAGACAGTATCTATTTCATCATTTGCATGGAATTCTGCCTGACACTCTGCCCACATTTGCCGATTTGGAATTTACCGGCAGAAGTGCTGTGATTCTGCCTGTGATTCTAAATCATGGGAAAATGGGCCAAATGCTAAAAGCTGTGCTGAACTATAGCGGGGGATTGGTTTCATAGATTGTGATGGGCATTTTGGAACCACATAATATGATGGTGGGCGGGGGGTACCCGTGCGGAACGATCACCTTCGTGTTTTCTTCGTTTACTGCTATACAACACCATTTGGAGGGGAGGGGGGAGAAGAGAGAGTGGTTAACTGTAGGATATGTGCCTTAATGTACTTTTTGTAATGTTTGTCTGATATTTTGTTGTTACATACACTGAATCTTTTTCTTTGCACTATGAGGAATGATCTGAGTCTGTGTAATGCACTGTGACGATTCTAATGTACTGTTTCTGCTTTATTCATGGACCTTTTTCATATACAGTGTGTATGGTATGTTTGATAACATTCAATAAAACTTTTTCTGATTAAAAAAAAAGAATCAGTTCCCTTTCTGACTCCATTTATTTTAGTGGGTCGGTATAACTGCCAGGCATCCAGAATTTTCATATGAATGCCACCATTAGTCATCCCTATGTCCCTGTCATGTCAGGTTTATTTATTGTCCCTGACACTGGAATATTATACTTTTCTCTCTATAATTTGATGTTGTATAACAAAAAAATTATATAATGTAGGTGAAGGTGCTAAATCTGAGTCTTCTTTTTTATTGCAGATGTACGCAGTATTTACTGCAGACACAGCTCACAAGGCAGGACTGCCCCAGTGAGCGAGACAGAATATGAAAGCTACATTGAGTCTCCACCAGCATGTGACATTCACACGGAGGCTTCACCAGCATGTGACATTCACACGGAGGCTCCAGCAGCATGTGACGTTCACACGGAGGCTCCAGCAGCATGTGACGTTCACACGGAGGCTCCAGCAGCATGTGACGTTCACACGGAGGCTCCAGCAGCATGTGACGTTCACACGGAGGCTCCAGCAGCATGTGACGTTCACACGGAGGCTCCAGCAGCATGTGACGTTCACACGGAGGCTCCAGCAGCATGTGACGTTCACACGGAGGCTCCAGCAGCATGTGACGTTCACACGGAGGCTCCAGCAGCATGTGACGTTCACACTGAGGCTCCAGCAGCATGTGACGTTCACACAGAGGTGCCAGCAGCATGTGACGTTCAAACTGAGGCTCCACCAGCATGCGACATTCACACGGAGGCTCCACCAGCATGTGACATTCACACGGAGGCTCCACCAGCATGTGATGTTCACATAGAAACTCCACCAGCATGTGAAATTCACACAGACACTCCAACAGCATGTGGAAGACTCAACAAAATGTCTGAGGAACCCTCCCAGGGACCAAGTACGGCTGTACCAACACAGGTCCCTGCACTGGTGGCGGCTGCCACTCCAGAAACTGGAGGGTCCTCCCATCAGCCCTCCATTTATGTTTTTAGAGCTTCTGAATCCCCAACTATCAATGTAGTTGGTCAAACAAGACGATTGGCTGTTCCTAGAAGAAGACTCAACAAAAAGTCTGAGGAACACTCTCAGGGACCAGGTACGGCTGTACAAACACAGGTCCCTACACTGGTGGTGGCTGCCACTCCAGTAACTGGAGGGTCTTCCCATCAGCCTTCTATTTGCCTTTCTGCAGCTTCTGAATCACCAACTATCAATGTAGTTGGACAAACAAGACAAATGGCTGTTCCTAGAAGAAGACTCAACAGAAAGCCTGACAAGCCCTCCAAGGAACCAGGGACAGATGTACCAATATGGGTCCCCACAGTGGTGGCGAATGCCACTCCAGCAACAGAAGGGCCATCCCATCAGCCCTCCCAGGGACCAGGTACAGCTGTACCAACAGAGGTCCCCATACTTGTGGCAGCGGCCACTGCAGTAAACAGAGGGTCTTCTAATCAGTCCTCCCAGAGGCCAGATATAGCTGTAACAACACAGGTTGCTACACTCGTGGTGTTTGCCACTCCAGCAACCAAAGAGACTTCCCGTCAGCGCTCCCAGGAACCTAGTACGTCTGTACCTAAACAGGACCCTACACTGGTGGCGGCAGCCACTGCAGTAACCGGAGGGTCTTTTAATCAGTCCCCACAGGGGCCCGATATGACTGTAACAGCAAAGGTTCCTACACTGGTGGCAGCTGCCACTGCTGTAATCGAAGCGTCTTCTAATCAGTCCTCCCAAATGTCTGATATGTCTGTAACACAGGTTGCTACACTGATGGCAGCAGCCACTCCAGCAACCAAAGAGTTTTCCCATCAGCCTTCTATTTCTCTTTCTACAGCTTCTGAACCACTGACTATCAATGTAAATGGACAAACAAGACGATTGGCTGTTCCTAGAAGACTCAACAAAATGTCTGAGGAACCCTCCCAGGGACCAAGTACGGCTGTACCAACACAGGTCCCTGCACTGGTGGCGGCTGCCACTCCAGTAACTGGAGGGTCTTCCCATCAGCCCTCCATTTTTGTTTTTCGAGCTTCTGAATCACAAACAGGCCAAACCTGCAAAAATAAGACAAATGGATGTTCCTAGAAGAAGAAAGACTCAACAAAAAGTCTGAGGAACCCTCCCAGGGACCAGGTACGGCTGTACCAACACAGGTCCCTGCACTAGTAGCCGCTGCCATTCCAGAAACTGGAGGGTCCTACAATGAGCCCTCTATTTACGTTTTTGGAGCTTCTGAATCACCAACTATCACTGTTAGTCAAACAAGACGATTGGCTGTTCCTAGAAAAAGACTCAACAAAGAGTCTGAGGAACCCTCTCAGGGACAAGGTATGGCTTTACCAACACAGGTCCCTACACTGGTGGTGGCTGCCATTCAAGAAACTGGAGGGTCTTCCCATCAGCTCTCCATTTTTGCTTTTCGAGCTTCTGAATCACCAACTATCAATGTAAATGGACAAACAAGACAATTGGCTGTTCCTAGAAAAAAACTCAACAAAGAGTCTGAGGAACCCTCCCAAGGACCAGGTACGGCCGTACCAACACATGTCCCTACACTGGTGGCAGCTGCTACTCCAGTAACCGGAGGATCTTCCCATCAGCACTCTATTTTCGTTTTTGAAGCTTCTGAATCACAACCCGAGGTCAAACCTGCAAAAATAAGACGAATGGATATTCCTAGAAAAAGACTCAACAAAGAGTCTGAGGAACCCTCTCAGGGACCAGGTATGGCTTTACCAACACCTGTCCCTACACTGGTGGCGGCTGCCACTCAAGAAACTGGAGGGTCTTACCATCAGCCCTCCATTTTTGTTTCTGGAGCTTCTGAATCACCAACTATCAATGTAAACGGACAAATAAGACGATTGGCTGTTCCTAGAAGACTCAACAAAGAGTCTGAGGAGCCCTCCCAGGGACCAGGTATGGCAGTACCAACACAGGTACAAAAATACAAACAATATTCGCGCTGCTAACACATATGAGCAGCTACAATACCTGTGGAAAAAAGGCAACAACAAACAATATACAAAAAATGCAGCGCTATGTGTATGACAATGTGAAAAACCAAGTGCTCCAAAATTAACTGAATCACAGAAAAAATAATAAATAAAAATCCAAATATATTAATGAATAAAAAGTCCAATTATATATAGAACTCCAAATAGATGTGATGAAACATATATTCAAATCAATTCCAAAAGGTGCAAGTGAATCTTCCAAAGTAAATATGTGACTTGTAACATAACCACCACCACGTGAAGGGGAGGCTTACCGGATGTAGTGGACCCAATACACATACGTGTATGGGGTCAAACAGGCTGAATATGTATACGTCCGTGCATATGGAACCAGATAAACACTGCGCACCCTTATATCCAAGGTCCAAGCTCAGGAGGGGATACCAGAAATCCAAGCCAATAGGGAATTTGACTCACATAAAGTTCATGTGGAAAAAGAAGGGAGATGGCACATAGCGTAATAACGCAAAGGATTTTAATGAATATAGGCAAGTACACTTACATTCAATCCATAGATTTGATGCTTTGCAAAGACACTCAGTAGCAGCAGTAGAGTCTCCCGACGCGTTTCGCAAAATGTTGCATCGTCTGGGGCAAAGCATCAAATCTATGGATTGAATGTAAGTGTACTTGCCTATATTCATTAAAATCCTTTGCGTTATTACGCTATGTGCCATCTCCCTTCTTTTTCCACATGAACTTTATGTGAGTTGTTATTTGGATTTTTATTTATTATTTTTTCTGTGATTCAGTTAATTTTGGAGCACTTGGTTTTTCACATTGTCATACACATAGCGCTGCATTTTTTGTATATAGTACCAACACAGGTCCCTACACTGGTGGTGGCTGCCACTCCTGAAAGTGGAGGGTCCTCCCATCAGCCCTCTATTTTTGTTTTTGGAGCTTCTGAATCACCAACTATCACTGTAGTTAGTCAAACAAGACGATTGGCTGTTCCTAGAAAAAGACTCAACAGAGAGTCTGAGGAACCCTCTCAGCCCTCTATTTTCGTTTTTGAAGCTTCTGAATCACAACCCGAGGTCAAACCTGCAAAAATAAGACGAATGGATGTTCCTAGAAGAAGAAGACTTAACAAAAAGTCTGAGGAACCCTCTCAGGGACCAGGTATGGCAATACCAACACAGGTCCCTACACTGGTGGCAGCTGCCACTCCAGAAACTGGAGGGTCTTACCATCAGCCATCCATTTTTCTTTCTGGAGCTTCTGAATCCCCAACTATCAATGTAAATGGACAAATAAGACGATTGGCTGTTCCTAGAAGACTCAACAAAGAGTCTGAGGAACCCTCCCAGGGACCAGGTACGGCAGAACCAACACAGGTCCCTACACTGATGGTGGCTGCCACTCCTGAAACTGGAGGGTCCTCCCATCAGCCCTCTATTTTTGTTTCTGGAGCTTCCGAATCACCAACTATCACTGTAGTTGGTCAAACAAGACAATTGGCTGTTCCTAGAAAAAGACTCAAAGAGTCTGAGGAACCATTTATTTTTGGAGCTTCTGAATCACAAACTGAGGCCAAACCTGCAAAAATAAGGCGAAGGGATGTTCCTAAATGTACGGCTGTACCAAAAGATGTTATTAACTGGAGAGGCTTCTAATCAGTCCCCCCAGGGGCCCGATATGACTTTAATAACACAGGACCTTACACTGGTGGCGACTGCCACTTCAGCAACTGAAGAGTCTTCCCAGGAACCAGGTAAGGCTGTACCAAGACAGGTCTCTGCATCAACGATTCATCTACTGAGCTCACCTAAAAGGTATTTCCAATTTTTCAGCCACATTTTTTACACCTACTTCATATTTGTTACGTGTTCCCATTCACATAGCATAGCTTCAAGAAGACTGTAAAATATTCTGCTCACCATTAAAGGAGGAACCCCTCGGGAAAATGGAAAAATAAATACAAATAAACTTGGTCACCCAAAATCCAGACCCTTACTGAGCATGCATCCAGGCAGGCCAGGAAAGGGGGGGGAAGGGGGGTGAGCATGCACCGCCCTCTTCTCCTCACCCATACCAGGCCACATGCCTTTGACACGGGGTGGTGCCTTGTCAGGGGGGAGGGGGGTCCCCCTTTGCAAGGACCACTCCCCATGTTGGGGGCATGTGGTCTAGTATGGCTCAGGAGGGGGGTGCACGCTCACCCCCCCTTCCTACCCTGCCAGGCTGCATGCTCGGTTGGGGTTCTGGTATCAGATTTGTGGGGGTCATGGTTTTTTGTCATTTTTCCCACAAGATTCCTTCCTTAAAGGTGAGCAGCA